>OY982563.1:25355299-25545709 GCA_963859945.1 Euplagia quadripunctaria | reverse complement strand
AAACTGCTCCACTTACAATTAACTGATAATGAACCTGTATACGTGAGAGCGCGGCCGGTGCCTTTAGCATTGCGCACGCGTGTCGAACGTGAGCTCGAGAGATTAGAGCGAGAGGGCACTATTTATCGGGTGGAACATACAGAGTACGGGACACCGATCGTGCCGGTTATTAAGGCGAACGGCGATATACGAATCTGTGGTGATTACAAAGTCACAATTAATCGAAAATTAAAACGGGAATTTTATCCGCTTCCACGAATTGAAGAATTATTTGCAACTTTAAGTGGAGGTCACGAATTTACTAAAATCGATTTAACACATGCATATGCACAGACTATGCTCACAGAGGAATCACAATTGTGTACCGCCATCACCACACACATCGGAACATTCGCCTATCGCCGTACCCCTTATGGCCTGTCGTGCGTCCCGGAAAAATTTCAAAAGTTGATGGAGGAGACCCTGCGAGGAGTGCCCTCCACCGTTGTGTTCTTGGACGATATCTGTGTAACGGGGTCAAACAGACTTCCCATTTAAATAATTTAAAACAGGTATTATCTCGATTAAAAGATATGTGTTTAACGGTAAAACTTAGTAAATGTAGTTTTATGCAAAAAAGTGTCAAATATGTAGGTTACATTATTGATAGGAATGGTCTGCACCCCGATCCACAGAAAGTGGAGGCAATTTTAAATGCCCCGATACCAAACGATACGACACAATTAAAAAGTTTCTTAGGTTTATTAAATTACTACGGTAAATTCATTGCCAACTTAAATATAATATTACATCCTTTACATGAGTTGTTAAAGAAGGGAACTGTATGGAACTGGAGCGAGGAGTGTGATAGGGCGTTTACCCTAGCAAAACAAACACTGTCTTGTGACAATGTACTAGCACATTATGAGGAAGGGCGGCCCTTGGTGTTATCGGTAGACAGCAGTGCGTACGGCTTGGGTGCGGTACTAGCGCACCGGTACGATGACGGCAGCGAGCGGCCGATCAGTTGTGTGTCTCGCACACTGAATGGCGCGGAGCGCAACTATAGCCAGATTGATAAAGAGGCGTTAGCAATTTTTTACGGGGTAATTAGGCACCACCAATACCTTTTTGGACGAAAATTTCAATTACTGACCGATCATAAACCTCTAAGTTACATTTTTGGTGAAAAGATGGGAATTCCGCAGACTGCAGCAAGTCGCCTACAACGATGGGCAGCGCGATTAGCAGCGTATGATTTTTCTATCAGATTTGTTAGTTCCAAACAAAACGGTCCCGCGGACGCGCTGTCGCGCCTACCGCTAGCACACAAGCGCCGCCCCTCCATCGACTCCATGAGTTATGTAAACTTAGTACAGGAGGATATACCCGTTGATTTTTATTGTGTGCGTAAAGAAACCAACAAAGATGCATTAATGTGTAAGATTATAGGTTACGTTAAGTTTGGTTGGCCGTCGGTACCGAGTAGTGAGGAGGAAAAACCGTATTTTGCACGTCAAAGAGATTTGAGTGTTGATTTTGGCTGTCTTATTTATAAATATAGGGTGGTGATACCTCCTTCCTTAAGAAAAAATATTTTACAGGAGATTCACCAAGGCCATTTAGGTATTAACAAAATGAAAAACTTATCACGTAATTATATATACTGGCCAAGTTTAGATATGGATTTGGATAAGATGTGTCGCTCGTGTCAACCGTGTCAGGCTGTACGTGACGCACCGCCACGGTCCGAATTACATCCATGGGAGTTCCCTGCATATCCATGGCAACGCTTGCACGCAGATTTCGCAGAATATGCGGGCAAGCGTTATCTAGTTATAGTGGATGCCCATTCAAAATGGATCGAGGTTCTTCCCATGGATCGTACAGACGCACAATCGACCATTACATCTTTAATGTCGGTGTTTAGTAGATTTGGGTTACCCTCACAACTCGTGACTGATAATGGGCCACCATTTCAGTCGCTAGAATTTAAACAATATTGTTGTAAAAATTTTATTAAACATGTCACCAGCGCCCCCTATCGGCCACAAGCTAATGGGGCAGCGGAAAATGGGGTGAAAACTATTAAAAAAACCATTAAAAGAGCTGTTTTTGCGGGTGACAATGTTTTACAAGCCCTTAACAATTTTTTAATGTATTACCGTAACTGCGAACATGCTACGACGGGTATGGCACCGGCATTGTTATTGACGGGACGAAGGATACGTACACGGTTAGATGCGTTACGCCCAGATGTCGCTTCCGTGGTACAGTTAGCACAACAACGTCAGAAAAACAATGCCCGTGGCACGGCCGCACCTCCCATACATTGTGGTGAATCCGTACACGTGCGCGACTATTCTTCACGAGGGAATAAGTGGGCTCCGGGAACAATAGCCGAACGTACGGGCCCTGTATCGTATCGTGTTGATATGGGGAATGGAGTCGTATGGCGGCGCCATCAAGATCAGATTTTACCAGTGGACCACAAATCTAGATTCTCATTATCGCGCGCGAGTACGGATAATAATGAAGGGGGTATAGGGAGTAATAATTGTAATGAGGTTAAAAATGATTAATTAGTACTTTAAGTGTGTAAGTTCCATATTAGTGCCTCTGTATAGATTTAAGTTGTATTTTATTATTACCTATGTTTAAGGGGGGAAAAGTGAGTATTTAAGTTTTATTTTATTACTACCTATGTTGATGGGGGAAAAGTGTAGGGTTTAGCTATAATATATAGAACCATAAATGTGGGTAGGTTGCTTGAGTGCAATAAACAGTCAGCCACTAACTGCCTTGTTTCATTGACGTTACAAAACTGACACTTGACACACACTGACAATAATGGCAATCAAATTTGGTTCGATCCGTATTTTTTAAGCATGTGGTAGTTAATGCAAAGAACTAAAAAAAGGGGGGAATATTGTGGTTAATGCTGACATATAGTTTTGAGTAACGTACAACAAGCGATGTACCTATGTAATCTTTCCACACAGTATTTAGTCGTTGTTTGAATCTCGTTATCGATACTTGTCTTGCAATTCCTCAGTAAGAATGAATTATATTTTTGGTGACCTCCATTATTATTACTCTTCTGCACACATTACCTTACACGCCGAATCAGCGAAGAAAGCACATACACAAAAAGCACTCGGGTGAATAAAAGCTGATAAAAAGTAACGTAATCTTTTTTCCACTTGTTACGTTAGAAAATTGTGTTGTACTATACTGAAAGATTGTCGAAACTATGTCTAAATAGAGTAATAATCCTCTTTACTCGTATGCTTATTGAAAATGTTAGTTAAAAGTATTTGAGTTTTACTCTTCATCAATCTTGTTTAGAGACCTCAGACCTGTGGCGCGGCGATACAGAGTATTCGACTGCAAGTATTTCAACGTCAGGGGCCACGGGTTTGGTTTCCGCACAGTACAAATATTTGTGAGTCCACATTCAGCCATGCACTATGTTTTTTGAAATTGCCTGTGTTATTAGAAATATTTTTGTATATATTTAAAAAATGTTTATAAGTATGTATGTTCTAGAACCCATACTACTACAAACTATGATGCTTAGTTGATGGAGTAGTCGTTGATTAGAGTTTTGAAAATACGTTGTATTGGTCCTGGTCACGTTCCTGCATGCCACTGGGGTCTAGTTGCTAACCAGCGCTCTGGTACCAGGCAATGCTGAACGTGATCCTCTTTTGGTGCTGTCGCGAGACATCCTCTCTTAATGTTATTTTATGTTTATTAGTTCTCATCTGCTGTGTATTCTTATTTTGTATTTTTTCGTACCGAAATAAATGATTTTTCTTTCATTCTAATATGTCTTAGAATATTATTATTATAATATTCGAATCTAGCCCTCCTTTTCTAATTAAGATTATTCTCTAATGAAGATGATTCTTCATTTGTTTTATAAAAAACTAGATTTAAAATTAGATTGTAGTAATAAAGCTTAAAGCCAAGTAAGTGAGCCTCTTACTGAAATAACTGCGTAAAACAATAAACCAGCCATTAAAATATCCAATATTGATTCATTAAGTTCGTAAACCGCCTCCCGTTCCGCCGCCCGGACATTTAAAAACGGAATGAAGAGTACACTCGCGAACTTATTATCCACATTAAGTGCCTTTCCCGTCGTTACGCGAATAAATATTTGCCAAATGGATTTTGGTTGGCGCCTCGCCCCCAAGCCTGGCTCTATTTGAATTCGGAAATTCAATAATTCTGCATAAAGGCATGCATCCACTCGCAAGCGGGGTGAATGATTGAGCGAATGAGCGAGTGAATGGATTCCATCGAGCGAAGCGGTGAGTGAACGAGCGTCTACGTCAATCCAAGTAAGGAACGTGATTATTTTGTGTATTGGATGTTCCGATTGAAAAGTAGGTATTTCGTTTATTTTGAAAACATTTTAGGCTTATAAGAAATTAGATCTCGCTAACCGCTTTCAGATTCTTAGAAAATCTGTGACAAGTAAGAAAACAGTGTGTATCAAGAGATAAGGAAAGTGAATTTAATAAAGTTTTCTTTTGATACAAATAAGTGGCACATAAACACAGGTCCGGTTTTGATGGTAAGCGGTTACCGATACATTTATTTCTTCTGCTTTCTTTTTAGTGGTGTGACTTGTGCGTTGAAGCCACTTCGAGGAGTCCCCCATCAGTGGGGCTTCAATTCAAACACAAATCTAATAGGCCTTAACTTCTACACCCCTACCCTAAGAGGGTCAACATGTCGCGTTCGGGAAAATAAATCGTTCATTGTCTGTTTTTATCAATGTATTGTAACTTCTGGCGTAAGCTTCATAACAGTCTGGTACCTTTTAGTGTTTTATTGGCCTACCCAAATGTCAGACTGCGGTCTAGGATTGGTTTTAATTTGAATCGGAAGTCGTGAAACACCCTAAGATATGGTTGAGTTATATGATTACTGACTTATCAGGTTACGTGTCGTGGGTGTCGTGATTGGTACGCTCAAAACTGAAATAGTTCTTTCATATAAAGACCACCCTGGACGCTTTAATGACACTTGCACTTTTTGAATTTATGTAGACTTAGATCCTTGAGTTTATTTCGGCGTTTCTTCAAAATCATTAATTTCAACTGAACCAATTATAAGTATTTTAGAATCGTCAGTCGTCAGCTTGTTGTCTTGTCTGTTCCAATACATAGCTCCTTTGGAGAAGAACAGGCAAGAAACTTCAAGGACAGCCTTTTGCAATATGTTTTTCCAAGTTTCTTGTTACATTGCTTATTAGCGCAAATGAAATGCGAGGACAATGTTACTACTATTTTTAAGTAATAGCAGTCCAAAGACCAGCCCCAACCAATGGCACTTGTTCATGAGCATAACGCACGCGTCAGCCATCGTCCACTTCGACCATGTCAAAGGGAGCTGAACGCCTCTAGACATACGCAATGATTGACAAGACTTCTAGATGAGCATGACATACACAGAACTGCCAGGCAACATAGAAAATTAACTTACACAGCTTTCACATATACTATTCAAAATGTTCTAAATACTACATAAAAATTGATAGCAAATTCATATAAGATAACGTCAATGTTTCGCACGATGGACCGACGATTTGAAGAAGGTGGCAGTGGATGGATGCGGACTGCCTGAGATCAGGACAGTTGGCGCTCCTTCAATCAGGATGTTAATTTCCTAAAATAAATCACTTAGAGATTGGCGACTACGTACATAGATAGAAGCAGGTTTCGCGGCTAGGTTCACTATGAACCCCTGCACTCATTATAGAGGTGACTTACCCTTCGCTCAAAAAGGGGGGGAAGAATCAGGCAGGTCGGAATGGCCACACGTGCGCTTGAATATCTTCTCAAATCCCTTTCTTCGCCGGTTCTTGAGTTGTATCATCACCAAGACGTTTTTATTGTTGACAGGGAACACTCGCGTGTGGTTTTATATTGATATATAGCGATTTAATTAGTATTTAGGAGCGTCTAGCGGGAACTCCAATGCGTGCGCGTCGCGGTCCTTTTGCGAGAGGGGAAGTGGAAGGTGTATGATAGGAAGGGGCGTGTTATGCGTTCGGAAATGTGTAAATAAATGTTTAATGCTTATGTAGTATAACTTTGTCCTATAAATGTGTGAATTAAAAAGTATGTTATAATTATAGGGTAAATGGCGTTTACACATTACATTGTAACATTGAAGCCAGAAATCCTATATTTTATGATATTGTCGAAAGTTTACGCGAATGTTACACATTGAAATAAAACTATTTTTAACGCGATTTATTTGGTGTTATTTTACTATTTACACTGATCCCGACGTTTCAGTTGCTTTTCAGCAGCCATGGTCACGGGTAGACTAAGATGGTGGTCGTCTCATGTGTCGAAGTGTAAAGTTATCTCAAAGTACCCGAAGTTTGTTGATTGTTGGTGTTACTTTTTACGCAGAATGAGCTCAAAGTGTCTTGAGGCCTTGCTGTGTTTTGTATTTTCTTGGGTTTGAGTAAGTGAACAACCGGATCCCAAGCTGGTGGTACGTTCCAACCATGATGGTTGTGGTAAATAGTAAAATAACACCAAATAAATCGCGATAGAATCCGTTTAAAATAGTTTTATTTCAATCCTATATTTTACTTTTATTCTTAAGATATTTTGTATTTGCTTGCAGAAAATACTTTTGCAAGCTATGCAGAAGCAGCTCACCTTGCAACAGTTTGTAGATAAATGTATTTTGAATCATCGATATAAGAAATAGTTACTGTGAGTTCTATTTTTCTTTATATTACTCGTTTTCGACCCAATACATTAAACGCTCTAAGTAAATATAGCTTCGTCTAACCTTTACAAACGTTACTCTAATATGACCTAAGTTAATAAATTAAATGCAAAAATAAAGACACAAAAACACCCAAAACCCAAGAAGTAAGTAACACATAAAATTGGAAGATTCTGAACCATTTTCTGTTTAAATCCAAACGTTAGCTTAATCCCTCGGCTAATACGGCCGACGAGGGTCGCCCTAGGGAGCTATTAGCAACAGTATCGACAAGTGATCCTGGCCGGAGTTCCCGCAGTACCGCCGCTTGATGGCTCGCCGCAACACACCTGACGACTGTTTAAACCCACCTTATGAGCCCAGCGGTGACAGCAGGGTTACAAGATAAATTCTCTCCACACATTACGTACTTAGATTTGTAGACGCCGATTTGGGGTTGATCTTTATAAATTGCTGCTTTTCACATGTAAAGTCTGAGGAGAATTGTCGTTGGGTTTGAATAACTTAGGTCTAACTGGGTGGATATGTTTGACATTGAAAAGAATGTAATAGTTTAATAGCGGTTATTTCAGTCAGATACCTACATATTCTGTTACTATAGCTGCGCTCGTGGTAATTTTTTTTTTCCGATATTATTTTTTTGAACAATAAAAATCTTTTTTTTTATGGTGTAGGGGGCAAACGAGCAGACGGTCACCTGATGGTAAATGACTAAATGGTGAATTTTTGGGTAATGGAATTGGCGCTTGTCTTCCAACTGACCTGATGGAAAATGATGATTGAGACGAAGATGGTAAATGCCTAACCAAAAGAAACCTATTTACTTTACTCTTGAACGTTCCAAGATTATAACAACACCAATTTATTTAGGTTTTCTGATTTATTAGAAATTAAATGAAATAAATTTACTTGTGTAGGTTTCAAAATGACACTTATGAAGTCAGTACCTATATTTGTGTTTATTAGAAACTATACGGTTTTACTCACGTTTGTACGGCCCTTTTTCAAGGAGTGAAGCGTCATGCCTCAACGGTATCAGGCGTCATACGCCTACACTAGTCGGGCATCCCCGAAATACAAACGTGAGTAAAACCGTAATGTTTCTAATAAACATAAATACCACTCACGAAAGTTTTTATTGTAACCTATATTTGGCCTGATGGTCTAGTGGTTAGTGATTCTAACTACTGAGGCAGAGGTCGTGAGATCGATTCCCACCCAGGACAAATAATTGTGTGAAGAGCACGATCATTTGTTCGGTGTCTGGGTGTAATTTATCTATAATATGTATGTATTTAGAAATATATAAGTATGTTTATCAGCAGTCTGGTCACCATAGTACAGGTTCTGCCTAGTTTGGGATCAGACGGCCGTGTGTGAGGTGTCTCAAGTTATTATTTACATTTAGCGCTTTGTTCATAGCATTGCAAGAAAAGAACACGCAATACTACAATACATACATATACGCTGTTCTCATTAGAAAAATAACTGATTACTGATTAGTGAAGAATACAAAAATTCATCCATATGGTGGGAATAAAGACATCGAATTAATCGAATTAATATATTTAACATTTCTAACGTGTATTTAACTAAATTGGATTGTAGTATTCATATTGTTGAACCTTGCAATTTTGTGAAATTCTTTAATTACCTGTATGACTAATAAGGGTGTGTTGAACATTGTGCTCAACTAATTACTATAATTTGAGTAAAGAATATCGACCTATGCGTTTAAACTTATAACAGAACTATCCTCGAATTCCAATCAAGCGAAATGAAGCTAAAAAGAGATTATAAATAGAATATTCAAGTGATTTAAAAACCAGTGAGTCAACACTTAAGCACTGTTCTTTGTAAGTAAGAATACGTCATTACGTACAGTGACAATACTCTTCTACTTCAACTGGAAATAATTTTAAGCGGTTTTAAACATGTTTTCCATTTTTTTAATGATATTATTGGATTATCTGATTGCATATCAATTGAAGGTTATGTTATAGCTGACATTTTATAAGTTACATTGACATTGGCTCTGGTTCTGATTAAATTGACATAATTATCATTTTACATAGACATTTTTTTTCTTATCGTGTGGAAGTCCTCACGGGTCATCACCTCACCGAGGGTGAAGTGGTATGTCGGACTCGAACCGACTAAAACCGTCACAAGTTAGTCTATTGCAAGGGACCCGGGATACCCTAGCAAGGAAACTTCCGACAACCCCTGCAGACTTTGGCCTCCTGATCATCAGGCGACCATCATATTTACATAGATATTGGTGCCGATTCTGCTACATCACTCTCTAAACTATAATTATTTACAAAATTTTCTTCATATAAGATGTAAACCTTGTACACTTCGAAACAAGGTCTTATTTCAAATTTAAATAAGTAGGTAACATATGTCGCTATCGAAATAAGCAATTTATTTGTCGACTAAAGTCTGACACGCTTAAATAAACTTTGATACCATGTAGCGATAGCCGTTATTCATTGAATGCCATCTCTTTTGCTCTGTGTTTTTAGTAAGCGTCTTCGTACGTGTCGATTAAAATCATGACGTTCATTTTAGTTCGTTTTGAACAAGTTTTTATACGGCATTTGAATAATTGGGGACTCTTGCTGCGTGGAAATAAAGTTGAGTATACGTTGACAGGTTTTAGTGAAATTTAGTGGCACTAAGAAATAGATGCCAGTAACAAATAGACCTTGTTACGAAGAAGACAAGGTTGATTTCATATGAAGAAATTAAGTCAGGTTTTAGTTTAGTGAGTGTACAATAGAATGGGCACCATTGGCTCTGATTCTAATTAAATTGACATGATTATTATTTTACATTGGCATTGGCTCTGGTTCTAATTAAATTAACATGTTTAGGCTAGCTCGTGGGATTGGGCGTGTAATGAAACGAAGCTACCACCGCTATATAAATGCTATACCACCAAACGTTTATTCTCGTTAAAAACACAATGTTTTGAGTACACAACAGATTTCTTAGACTTAACACCTTATGAGCCCAGCGGTGACAGCAGGGTTACAAGATAAATTCTCTCCACACATTACGTACTTAGATTTGTAGACGCCGATTTGGGGTTGATCTTTATAAATTGTTGCTTTTCGCATGTAAAGTCTGAGGAGAATTGTCGTTGGGTTTGAATAACTTAGGTCTAACTGGGTGGATATGTTTGACATTGAAAAGAATGTAATAGTTTAATAGCGGTTATTTCAGTCAGATACCTACATATTCTGTTACTATAGCTGCGCTCGTGGTAATTTTTTTTTTCCGATATTATTTTTTTGAACAATAAAAATCTTTTTTTTTTTATGGTGTAGGGGGCTAACGAGCAGACGGTCACCTGATGGTAAATGACTAAATGGTGAATTTTTGGGTAATGGAATTGGCGCTTGTCTTCCAACTGACCTGATGGAAAATGATGATTGAGACGAAGATGGTAAATGCCTACCCAAAAGAAACCTATTTACTTTACTCTTGAACGTTCCAAGATTATAACAACACCAATTTATTTAGGTTTTCTGATTTCTTAGAAATTAAATGAAATGAATTTACTTGTGTAGGTTTCAAAATGACACTTATGAAGTCAGTACCTATATTTGTGTTTATTAGAAACTATACGGTTTTACTCACGTTTGTACGGCGCTTTTTCAAGGAGTGAAGCGTCATGCCTCAACGGTATCAGGCGTCACACGCCTACACTAGTCGGGCATCCCCGAAATACAAACGTGAGTAAAACCGTAATGTTTCTAATAAACATAAATACCACTCACGAAAGTTTTTATTGTAACCTATATTTGGCCTGATGGTCTAGTGGTTAGTGATTCTAACTACTGAGGCAGAGGTCGTGAGATCGATTCCCACCCAGGACAAATAATTGTGTGAAGAGCACGATCATTTGTTCGGTGTCTGGGTGTAATTTATCTATAATATGTATGTATTTAGAAATATATAAGTATGTTTATCAGCAGTCTGGTCACCATAGTACAGGTTCTGCCTAGTTTGGGATCAGACGGCCGTGTGTGAGGTGTCTCAAGTTATTATTTACATTTAGCGCTTTGTTCATAGCATTGCAAGAAAAGAACACGCAATACTACAATACATACATATACGCTGTTCTCATTAGAAAAATAACTGATTACTGATTAGTGAAGAATACAAAAATTCATCCATATGGTGGGAATAAAGACATCGAATTAATCGAATTAATATATTTAACATTTCTAACGTGTATTTAACTAAATTGGATTGTAGTATTCATATTGTTGAACCTTGCAATTTTGTGAAATTCTTTAATTACCTGTATGACTAATAAGGGTGTGTTGAACATTGTGCTCAACTAATTACTATAATTTGAGTAAAGAATATCGACCTATGCGTTTAAACTTATAACAGAACTATCCTCGAATTCCAATCAAGCGAAATGAAGCTAAAAAGAGATTATAAATAGAATATTCAAGTGATTTAAAAACCAGTGAGTCAACACTTAAGCACTGTTCTTTGTAAGTAAGAATACGTCATTACGTACAGTGACAATACTCTTCTACTTCAACTGGAAATAATTTTAAGCGGTTTTAAACATGTTTTCCATTTTTTTAATGATATTATTGGATTATCTGATTGCATATCAATTGAAGGTTATGTTATAGCTGACATTTTATAAGTTACATTGACATTGGCTCTGGTTCTGATTAAATTGACATAATTATCATTTTACATAGACATTTTTTTTCTTATCGTGTGGAAGTCCTCACGGGTCATCACCTCACCGAGGGTGAAGTGGTATGTCGGACTCGAACCGACTAAAACCGTCACAAGTTAGTCTATTGCAAGGGACCCGGGATACCCTAGCAAGGAAACTTCCGACAACCCCTGCAGACTTTGGCCTCCTGATCATCAGGCGACCATCATATTTACATAGATATTGGTGCCGATTCTGCTACATCACTCTCTAAACTATAATTATTTACAAAATTTTCTTCATATAAGATGTAAACCTTGTACACTTCGAAACAAGGTCTTATTTCAAATTTAAATAAGTAGGTAACATATGTCGCTATCGAAATAAGCAATTTATTTGTCGACTAAAGTCTGACACGCTTAAATAAACTTTGATACCATGTAGCGATAGCCGTTATTCATTGAATGCCATCTCTTTTGCTCTGTGTTTTTAGTAAGCGTCTTCGTACGTGTCGATTAAAATCATGACGTTCATTTTAGTTCGTTTTGAACAAGTTTTTATACGGCATTTGAATAATTGGGGACTCTTGCTGCGTGGAAATAAAGTTGAGTATACGTTGACAGGTTTTAGTGAAATTTAGTGGCACTAAGAAATAGATGCCAGTAACAAATAGACCTT
The DNA here is from genome assembly GCA_963859945.1 of Euplagia quadripunctaria. Taxonomy (NCBI): domain Eukaryota; kingdom Metazoa; phylum Arthropoda; class Insecta; order Lepidoptera; family Erebidae; genus Euplagia; species Euplagia quadripunctaria. The sequence continues at coordinate 25,533,591 of OY982563.1, read as the reverse complement.
GTTACGAAGAAGACAAGGTTGATTTCATATGAAGAAATTAAGTCAGGTTTTAGTTTAGTGAGTGTACAATAGAATGGGCACCATTGGCTCTGATTCTAATTAAATTGACATGATTATTATTTTACATTGGCATTGGCTCTGGTTCTAATTAAATTAACATGTTTAGGCTAGCTCGTGGGATTGGGCGTGTAATGAAACGAAGCTACCACCGCTATATAAATGCTATACCACCAAACGTTTATTCTCGTTAAAAACACAATGTTTTGAGTACACAACAGATTTCTTAGACTTAACACCTTATGAGCCCAGCGGTGACAGCAGGGTTACAAGATAAATTCTCTCCACACATTACGTACTTAGATTTGTAGACGCCGATTTGGGGTTGATCTTTATAAATTGTTGCTTTTCGCATGTAAAGTCTGAGGAGAATTGTCGTTGGGTTTGAATAACTTAGGTCTAACTGGGTGGATATGTTTGACATTGAAAAGAATGTAATAGTTTAATAGCGGTTATTTCAGTCAGATACCTACATATTCTGTTACTATAGCTGCGCTCGTGGTAATTTTTTTTTTCCGATATTATTTTTTTGAACAATAAAAATCTTTTTTTTTTTATGGTGTAGGGGGCTAACGAGCAGACGGTCACCTGATGGTAAATGACTAAATGGTGAATTTTTGGGTAATGGAATTGGCGCTTGTCTTCCAACTGACCTGATGGAAAATGATGATTGAGACGAAGATGGTAAATGCCTACCCAAAAGAAACCTATTTACTTTACTCTTGAACGTTCCAAGATTATAACAACACCAATTTATTTAGGTTTTCTGATTTCTTAGAAATTAAATGAAATGAATTTACTTGTGTAGGTTTCAAAATGACACTTATGAAGTCAGTACCTATATTTGTGTTTATTAGAAACTATACGGTTTTACTCACGTTTGTACGGCGCTTTTTCAAGGAGTGAAGCGTCATGCCTCAACGGTATCAGGCGTCACACGCCTACACTAGTCGGGCATCCCCGAAATACAAACGTGAGTAAAACCGTAATGTTTCTAATAAACATAAATACCACTCACGAAAGTTTTTATTGTAACCTATATTTGGCCTGATGGTCTAGTGGTTAGTGATTCTAACTACTGAGGCAGAGGTCGTGAGATCGATTCCCACCCAGGACAAATAATTGTGTGAAGAGCACGATCATTTGTTCGGTGTCTGGGTGTAATTTATCTATAATATGTATGTATTTAGAAATATATAAGTATGTTTATCAGCAGTCTGGTCACCATAGTACAGGTTCTGCCTAGTTTGGGATCAGACGGCCGTGTGTGAGGTGTCTCAAGTTATTATTTACATTTAGCGCTTTGTTCATAGCATTGCAAGAAAAGAACACGCAATACTACAATACATACATATACGCTGTTCTCATTAGAAAAATAACTGATTACTGATTAGTGAAGAATACAAAAATTCATCCATATGGTGGGAATAAAGACATCGAATTAATCGAATTAATATATTTAACATTTCTAACGTGTATTTAACTAAATTGGATTGTAGTATTCATATTGTTGAACCTTGCAATTTTGTGAAATTCTTTAATTACCTGTATGACTAATAAGGGTGTGTTGAACATTGTGCTCAACTAATTACTATAATTTGAGTAAAGAATATCGACCTATGCGTTTAAACTTATAACAGAACTATCCTCGAATTCCAATCAAGCGAAATGAAGCTAAAAAGAGATTATAAATAGAATATTCAAGTGATTTAAAAACCAGTGAGTCAACACTTAAGCACTGTTCTTTGTAAGTAAGAATACGTCATTACGTACAGTGACAATACTCTTCTACTTCAACTGGAAATAATTTTAAGCGGTTTTAAACATGTTTTCCATTTTTTTAATGATATTATTGGATTATCTGATTGCATATCAATTGAAGGTTATGTTATAGCTGACATTTTATAAGTTACATTGACATTGGCTCTGGTTCTGATTAAATTGACATAATTATCATTTTACATAGACATTTTTTTTCTTATCGTGTGGAAGTCCTCACGGGTCATCACCTCACCGAGGGTGAAGTGGTATGTCGGACTCGAACCGACTAAAACCGTCACAAGTTAGTCTATTGCAAGGGACCCGGGATACCCTAGCAAGGAAACTTCCGACAACCCCTGCAGACTTTGGCCTCCTGATCATCAGGCGACCATCATATTTACATAGATATTGGTGCCGATTCTGCTACATCACTCTCTAAACTATAATTATTTACAAAATTTTCTTCATATAAGATGTAAACCTTGTACACTTCGAAACAAGGTCTTATTTCAAATTTAAATAAGTAGGTAACATATGTCGCTATCGAAATAAGCAATTTATTTGTCGACTAAAGTCTGACACGCTTAAATAAACTTTGATACCATGTAGCGATAGCCGTTATTCATTGAATGCCATCTCTTTTGCTCTGTGTTTTTAGTAAGCGTCTTCGTACGTGTCGATTAAAATCATGACGTTCATTTTAGTTCGTTTTGAACAAGTTTTTATACGGCATTTGAATAATTGGGGACTCTTGCTGCGTGGAAATAAAGTTGAGTATACGTTGACAGGTTTTAGTGAAATTTAGTGGCACTAAGAAATAGATGCCAGTAACAAATAGACCTTGTTACGAAGAAGACAAGGTTGATTTCATATGAAGAAATTAAGTCAGGTTTTAGTTTAGTGAGTGTACAATAGAATGGGCACCATTGGCTCTGATTCTAATTAAATTGACATGATTATTATTTTACATTGGCATTGGCTCTGGTTCTAATTAAATTAACATGTTTAGGCTAGCTCGTGGGATTGGGCGTGTAATGAAACGAAGCTACCACCGCTATATAAATGCTATACCACCAAACGTTTATTCTCGTTAAAAACACAATGTTTTGAGTACACAACAGATTTCTTAGACTTAACATACACTGGAGATAAAGTGAGCGAGACCCGCGGGAGAGAGTCAACGTTTTCACAACATACGTTCGCCAACGCGCTCCTGCCGCGACTGGCGCGCGGGCGGTTAGGGAAAGGGGCGTCCGAGCGAAACGGCGGCGCGGGTTAACACTGCGCGAGCGCGCGTGTCGCCACGTCTAACCCTCCGCTACTGCGCTATACATGATTATTATTTTGAATTTGATATGATACTTTTTATACTAAATCTTTTTACCTATTTTATAATTAATAATAATTTATTCATGATAACAATGAAAATTAATATAAAATAAGTATATAGTTTTTTTACACACCGGCTACGGTTGGATATGGTATTGCGCTACTAATACCCTACTATCTATATTAATTTGTTCACTCATATTCATTTTATTTCTTGAATTTTGATAACTCAGATTTTTACCGTGACTTGTAATATACTGCACACACAAGTTGAACGTGGTTTTCCGCTTTATATATTCTATATTCTTTCATAAGCTGAATTACGCACCGAGAGTGCAGCTGCTTGAGTCGCGCTGCAACTTCAACCTCAAGGCGTTCGTGGTGCGAGTACCCAACTGTTATCTGCACCAGATGTTAGATGAAAGCTTTTGGCCGCAAGGTGTATTCCGTCGCCTCCACGGACAAGTACCAATGGAGCGCACAAAGACTTAGTGCAAGTAGTGAAGTGTCACTAACTTAGTTTTAAGTTATATTTGCTAAAATATAATGTTTTAGTATGTAAATTAAGATGCATCATACACAGATGCGTCGTTCCGATAATTTAAAAAGAACGGCCTTATTGCTTTTTATTCCAAGCAACTTTAAGAAATAGAAATAAATAGGTAGTTAACCTCAAAATATCAGTGTCTACAAAGAAGCAGTTCCAAAATACTATATTTCAACAATTAAACATGTTCACGTAAACGACAATTCCATCCGTGTCCCGTCCTCATTCCGTGACTGGCTTCTGAACCAATATTAGTAAACTTAAGATGTCGTCGGGGACATAAGTTACAGATATTGTAAGTTATTTACAAGACCCAGCTTAAACCCGAACTATGACTTCGGGAGCCGACGCGCAATTAATGGACTTGGTAGTTATAAGATGCAAGCATTTATGTTTGATAATGGCGCCCATTTTCCTTTCATGTGGGCAGTGATCGGAGGAAGTTTTCTTGGTCAAATTTGGTAATTTTGTCAATTTGATAAATTAATTAATTTAAATTAATATTATCTGTCTGTCTGTTACGCTTTCACGACGTAACTACTTAGGAACTGATCATCGTTGGAATCGTACGGTCCATGGCCCTATATGGGGCCCCAACTTGGGGACGACCCTGACAACCTCGTCAAGGTGAAAAGAGGATATCGCACGGCCAACTTCTTTGAAGCAGCGTGTCTCCTAGCCGGAACTCTACCATGGGACCTGAAGGCGAAATCCCTAGCAACACTGTACCAGTTGCACAGGAGCTGGACCTGAGACCTGTCCCTCGTGAAATAGAGAGGCGCAACGGTACCAGCTTCACCAAGTGCTCATTGCTTAGTGGAAAAACGACTTGAGCGACTGAGCGCAGGGTATGCCACGATTGTGGCGGTAAGGCCCGTCTGGAGAGGCGACATGGCGCACTCTTCAACCGAATGATGCAGGTACTCACCGGACACGGCTGTTTCGGAAAGTACCTGTGTCGCATAGGCCGGGAGCCAACATCTGTATGCCACCACTACGATGGCTGTTACGAGGAAACCACACTCCACATAACCCTTCCTTCTCACCCCTTCCCTCTCCCCCCTCCCCTCTTCCCGCTCTTCCAACCTCTCCCCCTCTTCCCTTATTCCCACATTAAAGGGCGGCAACGCACTTGTGACTCTTGAGTTGCAGGTGGGCAACTGCGACTCAAGAGCGACGGTATTCATGTAAACGTAGTCTATACTTCGGGCTACCATTCAGACCACAGAAACCAATGCACTGTGTCTAAAATACTAAAATTACATTAATATGTTACACTTTTAATTGTAAATATTGTATACCTACAGAATTATACATAACATACACAAAACAGCGAATCAAATATTGTTATTATTGCTTATGATGTTTTTGTTTCTCATTTTTCCTTATTATAATAACCACTTGCCACTGCTTTCTATTTTGCCGATATTAGCACCCGTGAGAGGTTCTCTGCTAGTGATACCGCTGCTTCGACAATCATCTTAACATATTCATGGCCATACGGTGAGTTGTCATTAGGAGGAACCGAACTAGGGTTGATTTTGTAAGGAGCTACATTATTCTTGACTAGTTCGCTTACATGGTTTGTTTTTTGTGTGTGTTTAGCTTCAGCAGGGTTTTTTTTAGTATCGCAATCGATGCCAAACTAAACTGTTATTTTAGCTTTTCTGCAAATCACCCTTTTTAGGGCACCGCGGCAACATTTTCATGATAATACACGGACCACATTTCGCGGTATGGTACCCTAGCTACCTTAATGAAATGGCGTTTATATCTTCTCATATCAGTAAATAGGAATATACTCTCATTTCCTCTTGCTAAAGTAAAACTTCCTATGCCAACAACTACACCGTCATACAATAATGCGGCCCCAGAATTTATTCCTATGAAATTTTCTATGTTTAGAATACAAATGAAAAGACCCCAATTTCTAGGCACCCACTCATCACAATCAACCAAAACAGATTCAACACTATAGTCGACAGCTTCCAGCTCAATACTTTGCTGAATGTGCGTCCGGTCAATAAACGCGTGTCCACAAATCGTGAAAGTTCCCGTAGACTTGATAGTAACTTTACGTGAATACTTTAATTGAATATAATACGGATAGCGCCAATCTGTAAAATCTCCTCTATATGGGATACTATCTCGTGACGCGAGTAAAGCGTAGTCATGTACTGGCCTGAATTTATTTCTTTTGTCGAATCCTCTCGTGTTTACTTTACCGTAATGCACGTATTGGTATTCAATACGAGTTATCGGATTCTCCTTTGCCTCATTCCAATATTTTCTTACTACGTGACATCTTAATCGTGTTGATCCGGTATTTCCATGCTTCCACGCTAGATACCTGAATGGAGTTGCCGCAGTAGCTATGTAATAGTAGTGAATGAGTATCCCGCTACAAATAGGTTTCCAGTCGTAAGATATTGCAACCATGAAATCGAAGCGGTTATTCTCTTGTATCCATGTGTATTGGCGTTCCCGTTTATCGCTTGAAGTAAATTCCAATAATATTAGGATTAGGAAAATTATAAACCTGAAAACAAAGTATTAACGTTTAAAAACTGAGATGGCAATATATTAGCTACACCACCATATCTATTACTTCGTCGTTTACTTCATGCATTGGTTCCGCAAGCAGGTCTGTGCCAGACGCTATCCACTGCTTCGCTGAGAGATAGCTAGAGAAAGAGAGTCTGTTTATCGCCAAGTCGTTCTTGACTATACACTTTCGCTAAGCAGAGGGGCAAGCGGTAAAACCATGGGATAAAAGAAGTGCAGAAAGCTAAACTCAAAACAAAAAGTGTTACAAATTTGAAAATATGAGAACGTTTACGTCAAGCTCCACGCATCCAGTATATTATGTTGACCTGCCATGATACGAAAAACTGTACAATGAGAGTTCTAGTTATACTGAGCATAGAAATAAACGAAAAACATTAAAACTTAACGAATAATTGTTGACATTTGAGTACCAGTGACCTCTAGTGAATAATAAAATATTGACTCACATTTTGTTTTTGTCGTAGATGTCACACAGTGTAAAGTTTCAAGTCAATGATGTCGGGGAAGGACGGCTACACTATATATACAAATTACATCGCACAAGTGAATAACGACTAAAACAATGTTTATAAATCAACAGGTAGCGTAATATATACTTTATTATAATATATGTTTATTGTTATTATACAATGATCCATAGTAAACACACAACAATGTTGATTTGTTTAGAATATTTTCTAAACAAATCAACATTGTTGTGTGTTAGCGTCTCACAGTTTATTTATCTTTCCCAGGCAATATTCAATCTTTCACATACATTTTCAAAGCATTTCTTCCGTTAGCTTTTGTCCAATATATGTCTCCTTTTCAGAAAAATTCTCTAGTTTTTTATCTTTGTAAAGATAATTTCACAAACATTTAAAAAACGGAGACAAACAATATCCGGACTCGGGACAACAATTTGTGCATCACACAATTTTTTTATGTGATCCGACCATTTGAGCCCGCAACACTCGTCGCGGCGTCGTTAACGGGTTACGACCTTCATTGCGTTAGCATTATTAATAATGCGTTATTAATAATAAATTTTATAGCTAGCCGCCTGCCTGCCGCCAACCCTCCTTGGGAAAGCAGTCGTTTTCAGATAGTACAAAAGAAGGGATAGGGTGAGGACGCAAGTCTCGGATGGGGAAACGGTACTGAGACTGCAGTACCTACTCGAAGAGGCCGGGATCGCGTACCCGAATGTCCGTCCTGTACCAACTATCATGTACTTAAAACTACAGAAGCCGATTTTATTTATTTCTATTAGTTCTCGATTCAGAGTTGCCCGACTGGTAAAGTAGCACACTTCAAAAGGCCGTGGTTATAAACCACTACTAGCGTGTCCTTTTTTGCTGGTGAGTTGGGTCAGCAGAGCTTTATGGGAGTTGAAAATAATAATAACTTGAGACACCTTACACACGGCCGTCAGATCCCAAACTAGACAGAGCTTGTACTATAGTAACCCGACTACTGATAAACATACTTATATATTACTAAACACATACATATTATAGACAAATTACACTCAGACACAGAACAAATGATCATACTCATCACACATTTTTGTCCCGGATGGGAATCGACCCCACGACCTCTGGCTTAGCAGGCAGAATTACTGACGACTAGACCAACAGGCCTGTCAAGTAGAATTGGCAACGCCCAAGTGAGACCATTGATTTTACAAGTTTTTATAGGCGCCGGTGATCACTTCCCATCAGGCGAACGTAAGTTTGTTTGCCAAAATTAGATAGATACTCTTTATTGCACACCATGAATAGGATATAATAATGACAATGAAATACATTAAAAATGTTAAACACATTAAAATTATACTGATTTCTACAATGGGCGGCCTTATCGCGATCTGCAGTTTTAGGAACAGGTAATTTGTCGTGGACATTTGTCTAATTAGCACTTGAGTGTATGATCAGCGAAGTAGAGAAAAATTAGAAGAATAGTGACCATAAACACTAGATACTCATAGAAAATTATGTCATAGCAGTTTGTATTTTATTTTGTACATCTATATAAATAAAAATGAATCGCTAAACGTGTTGCTAAGCGCAAAACTCGAGAACGGCTCGACCGATTCGGCAAATTTCTTTTTCATATTTTCGTTAAGGTACAAGGAATCAAAGGTAAAAATAACACTTCTTTTCCTATACAAATCACAGAGTAAATAGAATTTAAACACGTCCCCAGCTGTCAAACATTTGACGTCAATCAATAACTTTTGACAGAACGAAGTGTGTTGGGGCAGCTAGTTCCTAATAATAATCTTTTAGAGCAACTTTCTGGCGTTTGTTGTAATATGCCTTGTAATAATTAAGGCCTTGGATCTCTGAGGCTGATATTCTTTAAACAGTAACTTGGATTCTTGCTTGCCTGGGAACACATATGGCAAAAATATATATAGAATTAAATTTAGTACCAACACAATAAAAGATAAATGACAATGCTGGGAGCCACCAAATATATTTCAATTTATGGGAGCCACTTTCGTAGCACTGCGTAGCTGGTTCGTAGCTAACAAGCAGTTTGTATCACGTATTTGCAATATCCGTAGCAGATGTCTGGAGGCTTGCGAAAATGCGAATGCAACTTTAACATTTGCTTCAATTGTGTTTCAATTTCGCAATTGTATTCTGCAATTGTGTTTTGTATTCTGTGTGCGGTCTGATATGTGTGCGGGGTTCAGATCTCGGTTTTAATATGCAGTACAAGTAAAGGAATCGTTTGCTTCGTATCTGAGCCATCGAACTCGTCTTAATAATAGTTATGTTATATGATATTAAAACTAAATAATATATACTTTTATTTAGTGTCAATGACGCTTTTTATTTGTCTAATGTGGTTAGGTACTCGTACGAACCTGGTACCTAATTATTTATACATTGGCTACAATGTCTTTCAAATTTAAACGTGTAAGGTGACTATGATAGTTAAGCAAGCAATCTGGTTTATACTGTTCATTATAAACCAATTTTATCTTTGTTTCCCACTTATATTATAAACATGAAATTTTGTGAGGATATATGGATGTTTGTTTCTCTTTCACGCGAAAACTACAAAACCGATTGCGATGAAACTTGGTATGTAGATAGCTGGAGACCTGGATTAACACATTCTCACGGCATCGGGACTTACGCGGGTAAAACTGCGGGGTACAGCTAGTACTACATATGTATTTCCTGGTGTATGCATGGTGGTCGAATTTCGACCATTATTCATTAAATTTAAAATGATTTGTTTTACATCATTACCAGTATAACTTGAACTCGCATTGTATAGACTTTCCGTACTATAGAGGTTTACTATACAGGTCAACTGGACGATTGTAGCGTCTGGTAGCAGTAGGTAGTAGTAATTTTTAAGCTTATAACACACTAGCTGGTCCGCTCAGTTGCACCTGAGTTACCTATACCTATGTATGTTCAAACCTTCTTTGGAAAGGGATTTTTCCATTATTAATTCCTCAAGTGTCCTGTTGACGGCAATAGGCTTGCCCCCTATTACGTGGGTGGGACCAATTTGATAAATGTGGGGGTTTAATACGCCTCTGCTTACCACTTCGGGGATACAGGCGTGAAGGTATGTAGGAAAGATGTACATACATGTATATATATATTTTTTTTGGTAGAGGGGCAAACGAGCAGACGGGTCACCTGGTGGTAAATGACTACCGCCGCCCATGGGCACCTAAAACTCAAGAGTCAAAAGTGCGTTGCCGGCCTTTAAGGGGGGAAGAGGGAGAGGAGGGAATGGGAGGAGAAGGGGGGGGCGAGGAAGTGTGTGTTCAATCGCCATCCAGGACAAAAAGTGATTTTTTGTCAAATATATTTTGACGATTAAAAAAAAAAAAAAAAAAATGTGATTCAAAAATAGTTGTTCCGAGTTTGGGTATTCGTTTTTGTCAGTTGTTAAAATATTTGTTAAACCCTCGCGACACAGGAATATTCCTAAAGCAGTTGTTTAAAAAAAAAACACCCAGTTGCAAATAATAATAATTTGCACTGATCGAGATTATAGTAGACCCCACAACCCCTGACGTAGTAGTTAAGTGTTTTATTAGTTACTGTGCCTCATACACTTTTATTACGTACAAGATTATTAGAACTAGTAATTTCCGTGAAGTCACAAGACCTCATGATTTATGAAAAGCGGAAAATTGTAAAGTGCGGGCGAGATGCAATAACGCTCGTATTTCGTATGCATTATTTTTCGACTTCGAATAATTTTCCGAAGCAAATTATTCTGATTTCTCGGCAGCGCAAGCGACTTGATTGTTTGAACAAAGGTTTGAACTGTATTCGATTAAGTTAGATCAAGAGGTAGTAACATATATTTTAATGCGATAGAAATATTTTAAAAGCCATATTAAAGATTATTCGGTAGAACTATGTGATTTGGTTTTTAAATCGATAGTTATCGCGATTAATGTCTGTCTGTCATTCGATTTTTTATTTTCATAGTAACGGGCCGCTCCAAGTAAAAAAGGTAGGAAGTTCGAATATATTTAACAAATTAAGTATTGGGGTTGACCTTAAAAGTACAAGACATGGCTTAATTCTATTTAGATCGTTTGAAACCTGAATTCTTAATACATATTTATTACATGACAAAATATTTTATACGTAAACATATTTGTAATATACATACTATATGCAATATAATTAATACTTTAAATAGCTAAATATTTTATAAAAATCCAGTAGAATACTTTACGAGAAACCAAGACGTTTCTTTCATCTTTTGTTAGCTATAAATATATTATAAGGTTACCTCGACGTGGATTCAAACCCTACATGAGAGAATTATCTTATAATTGCTAAATATAACTTACAGGTATGCTTTTTAGTTAATCTCAGTTAATTAGACAAATACAATAAGGGCCATTGATCATGTAGTAATGAGTCCATTCGTGTCCGAGCTAGTAGAAATGTCATCAATTGACATATGAAAATATTAGACGAACTAATCAAGTTACACTTTTTTACTAATCTTCAAAAGTAGGTAAGGTATTGTTGAAAAATATAACTAAAAGCAAAGACTTATTTTCGAAGATGATCCACTGAGACTTCAACAGCTTTATGAAACAGGTGCTAAGTTTTTAAACAGTTAAATCTTTTTCTATATAACTTCTTTCTCACAGATATTTTTATTAGGAATAAATACTCCATGATAAAGAGTAAATGATACAAATTACTGGTTCCATTACACATAATGAATATAAGTAATTAACAAAGCCACAGAACAAAGGCTATCTAGTAGTTTTCTTTGTTACGAATTCAAGTAATAAATTCAGTTAATACTTATTCACTAAATTTATTCATGCTTTATAACAAAAGAATACTGATATACGTAAGGACTTTGTTCCTTTTTTATATAGTGGAACAGCTTAGCAATGTATCCAATTTTGAATCAAGTACTGCTATCAATTCCTGAACTCGCTGTCCCCGAAAAATACCATCAATACCATATTAATATCTCCAAACATGAAGAACATCGATGCGGGTATTAATTTTTTGCATGGAAAGAAATAAATTACCTTCTTTTAGGTCAACTGTAATATTTTTCGTATATGTAGATTATATCATCTCGAAAATTTTATGGAACCGCAAAAAACTAATAAGTTTTATCGTCCTAAAAATGTCCTATATTGAACGGACATCCAGAAAGGATTGTGTTATAACCTCCCTTCTATTAATACCCATATAATACCAATTTATCAATGTTTAAATATGATTAATCCGGAATTTAGGGAGGGGCCATTAAGTTTTTTTGGTTGCTTGTTTTAATTTTATATCGTTCTTTAAGTAGGGATCTAAATCATATTTATTTGAACACCCGTCGATGGCTGCTTTCAAATTTTGGCGTTGTGCTGCCGTGAGGGTTGACTTTTCAAATGAACATTATTATTTAACACAGAAGGAAGTTCTTTGAATTGTATTAGACATTAAATGAGATTTTATTTACAGTCAATGCCATCGAACATTTCAAGCATTACAGTTTTCTACGTCAAACGACTAAAATATGTGAATGGTGATCATTATTCTGTAAAGTGTTTGTCTTACAAATAATGAGCGGTATTTTCTCTTCACTTTTATTAGCCTCACGTGTGTAGCCGTCCTTAATCCATTTCCCGCACCTACATGAAGGAGCTTGAAGGAAATTTATATGATATGGGTATATTTACGTGAAAAACTCGTCAACGCTTAACATACTCGTATCGTGGAGAAAATAAACAGACGCCATGACAAAAACAGATTTTTTACACCAACTCACTTGTTTATGCTTCTGGGAGTTGGAGGTAATTTAGAAAATTATGTGGCAAGCATTATTTTTTATTTTTGATGAGTTTGTAGGAATTATGTCTGTTAATGTGTTTTTTTAAACTATAAATCTTACGTGAGAAAATTTGCAACTAAGCAGAGTAAAAAATAATGATAATATGATTTTTTCACCCTTTCAAAGTAATATGATTATATCAAAAGAAAAACCTGGATCTAAAAATAGATATGCTTTGTATCACGAATATTTATAGTAAAATAATGTGAAAAAGTTTTCTATTGATATGAACAAATAGCACCTATATCGATGTCAATAAATTTTGTTAGGAGTTGATGTCGATGTTAGCAATGAATGCGGTTTAATACAATGTTTATGAGAGTCATTAAATGTTTGATTTATACCCGAGCGCACTGTGATTCACATTATGGTCTCAAGTTTTAAAAACTTCTACTTTGAAGGCCTATAGGGCTTTTAGCAATTAAAAGTCAAAGAAACGTCGGGATCAGTGTAAATAGTAAAATAACACCAAATAAATCGCGATAGAATCCGTTAAAAATAATTTTATTTCAATTAAAAGTCAGTCATATTATGATCAGAATTTATCACTAGGTGAGCAACTTCTTAATTTTACCGAAGGCTAAGTATATCTTACAACGAAATCAACTTCATGGAACACTCACTTTGGATACTATTTATTTAAATTTTAAAAAAGAGAACTCCCGCACTAGGTATGATTCCCGTGTTGCGGGGGACTTAGTAATATTTAAACACCGGACACAATAATCACTTAGACTAGGGACAAGCGTGGATCATACAATTTTCCCAACGCATCGGATTCCAACAACCGTTCGGCTCCCTTTGATATGGTTGAAGTGGACGAGCATGACGCACGCACCAACCGTGCGTGCGTCTCGTGAACGAGTGCCGTTGGTTGGGGCTGGTCATCTCCGAACTGCTGTTACTTACATATAGTGGTAGTTTGCGCGACTGTTTATAGTTTAGAACAATACGTTACATATTCTTCACATTTAATTTGCGCATATAAGCAATGTAACCAAAGAGTTGTAAAAAGCATATTGAAAAAGCGTGTCCTTGGAGTTCCTTGCCTGTTCTTCTTCACAGGATCTACGTATTGGAAGGCAACAAGCTTCACGACTGACTTAGTCTGACTGACTACTACTCCTAACAATTCAAAAATACCTATAATGGGTTTAATTGAAATAAATAATTTTGATTTGATTTGGTGCGGCACAATGGCGAGGCGACCACTTTAACCTGTGTGCTATTATCACATCGTAATGCAGCATTGGTAACCATCAGGAAGTTTATACCAGTGTAAGCTGTGTTGAAAATCTAGAATTAAAAAAAATACACACGAGTTATGACAGTATTGGTCCTAACGGCACTCCAAATTATATATTTTTTTATTAAACCGTGGGAACTTTTACAGGTTCTGTATGGACTAAAACAGTTGCTTAAGTGTTGTTGAATTAAATTTAAATTTCAACACGCTGGATTGCAACTCAGCTTTTGTACAAAGTTATAAGTTTTAAACAAATGTCACACAGTTGAGTAACACAAGTTATGTACTCGTTATTCACAGATATATATTTTTAAAAATAAATAGGTTAAAACGTTAAAAAAGCAATATCAAACTTTTGGACCCGATGACATAAGTGGCGCGGCGTTCGGGTATTCGACGCCTCGGTGGAAACCTTGAAGGGTTCAATTCCCGCTGAGTGTTTACATTTCTATGCATATTTCTATGAACCTACTTATTAACTTTGATCCGGATGTTCTTCTACTTCAAAACATTTCTAAATATGTTTATCCATATCGCAGAAATCTTTGTACAAGCTATACTTATTTTGTGCCTAGATAGCACTATTTAATATTATAAAGAGGCTGTTATTTCGCGTCATTCGGGTAACTCCAGTTCGTTTAGAAAAAATGGTACACTCTGTCTCATTGTGACTTATCACTACATATGTATTATAAAAAAGTCCCCCGCCGCGTCTGTCTGTCTGTCTGTTCGCGATAAACTGAAAAATGATGATTATTGAAGATGTATCTGCTACCCGTGCGAAGCCGGGGCGGGTTGCTAGTACTAATATAAATTCATTCGTATCTAAAGTACAAAGCAAAAAACCAAACAGAAATCTGAGACCCTGCACGTGTTAGATCGCACACAGATTACAAAAACACAATTGCACAATACAGTTGCGATATTGAAACACAATTGAAGCAAATGTTAATGTTGCATTCGCATTTTCGCAAGCCTATAGACTTCTGCTACGGACATTGCAAATACGTGATACAAACTGCGTTTGTTAGTTACGCAATGCTATGAAAGTGGCTGCGAGCATTGTCATTTATCTTCTATGGTGTTGGCACCATTTAAATGTTTGTATCGATTCTATTTCTTCAAAGACGCCGAAAGGACCATAAGAGGGAATTAACTTAATTTGTAACTCAACTCCGATATATAATTAATTATTACGAGTTTACATTTAAACTTGTATTTTTTATGGTTCTGTTTCTAAAAAGGAAAAAGAACCCTTATTGGATCACTTTGTTGTTCGTCTGTCTGCCTGTTAAGACTTTTTTCTTCAGGATCCGTGGAGGCATCAAGTTGAAATTAACATCAAATACTTATGTCTGCGTTCCCCAAAAGCTGTAAAAAAATCAAGCTTCTAAGTAAACGCAATAAAATTTAATCCTGAGATTTAATCAAATTTGAACATTTCGCAGATAAATCAACTAGGACTTCCCCTTGACCTAGAATCATGAAATTTGGTACAACACAAGTAAAGGAAAAAACCCGAAAGTCCTTAAGTTGATGTTATTTCATATAAAAAAACTTTATGGGATTATAAAATTACATTTTGCGATTGATAAGTTGACTTGTCGTAAGTCGATGTTTGGGAGAAATTTTTTGGGACTGCAAAGTTAAGTTTGTCTTTCGTTTTTTTTTAAGTTTTAACAAAACGGGTAAAAATCTTCAAGAGTTGATTCCCGAGAAGGGCGTACATCTACATATAAGTTTGTTTGCTTACACATAGCAATCAAAAAATTTAGCTTAACTATATGTACGGGTATCGCCTAGTGGTTGAATTTCGACCATAATTATTTACTAACATTATTGATGTTTTAATGTTTTTTTTATTTCAATAACCAGTATAAGTTGTCATTGTATATACTCGATCAACGTGGACACGTGTAGAATTTTGTTGCCGTTTTCATTTTGCAACATATATATATTTTTTTTGTTTAAAAAGACAACTCCCGCATTAGGAATTACTCCTGTGTCGCGGGGGACTTTACAAACATAGAAACAACGGACACAAAGAACACCTAGACTCAGGTGGGAACCGAACCCACGACCTATAAACATAGCGGTCAGGGTCACTAACCACTAGACCAACAGGCCAGTCCATGGTTAGTGACCCTGACCGCTATTGTTATTGTTAAAAAGCTTTAGCTTCCTGCATTTCTTCTATATATAAACTTTAGTGTACCAAATACCTATCACATTATTCTTTAAATGAAATTTGCTTAAAAGAGAGTACTAAGAATTTAACTGTTGGTTCACTCACCACAAAGGAGGAGGATAAATTGAAACCGACAGTTTTACTTTAAGCCTTATTTACTTCTACAACACTCAAAAGTAAATTGGTGGAACAAGCCGAAGACATTAAGTTGGTTAAAACAACGAATCGCGCTTTATTACTATTACAAGTTGTGACTGATTATAACATTATTATCTGCTTCAGTACCCTTAGCGTGAACTCTAACCAAATAAAACCTTTTCAATTACGTTCATTCAATAAGTGCATTGAATACCACGTTAATTTCGTATTAATGAAAATGAATGGTTTTCAGACGTGAATGTGCTGATCACGATTTAATGCTATTATAAATAAATTATTTATTAAATAACCATAATAAAGGAACTCCAATTCTATATACCTACATATACTTATTAGTTTGCATGAACTATTGTCTCTGAAACGACACAATGATTCCTACTAGTATGTTAGAAAGTTAAAAAGTAGTACTTAAAGTAAATTGTGTTTCTAATTGTAAACAAAGAAACTGGCTAAAGTTAAACACCACATTTCTTTTCTCCCACAGCCTAAAGGCGAGTGCAAAAGACAGAGAGAGAGAAAGAGAGAGAGAGGCAGGCAGATCAAAGACATTTAACCCAAACCATCGCGTTAATCCCCGTTAATGTAATTGTGTAATACGGAGCGCGAAAGCTGCGTAAGCGTAATATGTTTTTGTTATATCTCTTTAATTATTTTTTTCCCATAAAGAAAATTACTTGCGTGATTTACAGACAATTATTCCAAGTCTGGGTGCACTTTGTGGTCGTTAATATTCTTGTGAACCCCCTGCGAAAAGTGGAATAATTCTTTAAGGCGACTCTTATCTTAAAGTTAAACAAATTAAGATGAAACTCAAATTTCCTTTTTACTTTTGAGTGCCGGAATACTATCCGAGTCAAGGTCTACTTATGTCGTGTTTGTTCATTGTTATACACCATCTGACTTGCGTAATGAAATATAGAAATTATTATTTCACAGTAATCTTCGTTTTTGCACATCTTTTAATAACGCTTTCCTTCCCAAGTTTAAGTATATAGATGTCATCCCGCCCTTCACTCAATTGTTAACTCAGAGAAGGCATCTAGCGTCTTGTGTGTCCTTCAAATGGAGTAATCACCATGACCTTTGGTGGCTTAGTTACCGTACAAAACCTCGTCCTAAACACATCTAATATCGGAGACATCGTGAGGTTTTAGTCGGTTCGAATCCAACATACCTAACATAATATACCATATTTTCTTATTTTTTCGTAAAACGAATTTCCGTAAACGAAATTTCGTCGAAACGTATTCATTATTATATATAATAAGCTTTCTTTTATTTATTTTCGTTTTAACTACGTCTTATACAGACTCTTATAACTTTGCCAATGATTTTGTTAATTCGTCTACAAACGAAAGTTTTACTTCAGTGACTGACACTCTTGGTGATATTTTACGCAATGACTTATTCCAGGAATTCCTTCGACTGTTTAACGTTTGTCATATTAATGTTCAAACTGTACCTATAGTGACCTATGGGCAACATTCATTGCGTTAAACGTACATGCCATCCTGGTTTCAGAAACGTGGCTCAAACCTCAACTTCTTTCTACTTCTTATCCTCTATCCGGTTTCCTTCTCATTCGGAATAACAGGGTTGAGAAAAGAGATGGTGATGTTGCAATCTATCTGCATTTCTTGCTGCTCTCTTATCCTACTTTCTAAATCTCCACCTAATCGGCTGTATATCTATTTGTAGAGCTATTACCTAATCATTTAAACGCAACAAGCCACACTGCATCTGCCCCGCGCTTATCAATCTTACAAAATCAAATTAGTAGTATTGGTGATTACCACACACAATATCAATTATCTTGCAACACTCGATAAATATCGATGTCGCATCAAAGTGTAGAGTTAGATACACACCGGTGTGGGAAGCAATCCATCAGTTCTCTCCGGAGAGCAATTACTCGCTTAGTTAATTGAGAGGGTCTCATCTCGCTTCTCGTGTACTTATGAAGCGTTATTAAAAAACTTTGTACGATATTAATTTTCTACTCTTAATCAATTTTTATAAGTGCAGACTACTTTTTCATTAGAAAAAAAGTTTGACTTCATAGAAATAGACATAAGAATCTTTCAATATAATAAAAATGGCAGTTATTATTGTCTAGACATATAAACGTTATTTCTTAGAAATAATAAAATCAATTACTTATAAGAATATCATAAATACGTTTATGTTAAAGATGTTTGATAATTCAATTTTTTGCATATATATTTTAGGGCGATCTTCTCTATGCTCATAATTATTCTATATACATTTCAAGTGCGATCTCTTTTCTGTTTGTTTTTCCCTTAGTAACCGCAAAGTAGACTTCTTAGTGTTAATAAATTGTCCATCCCAAAACAAACAGTTACGATTTTGACGACTTTGATCTATAAAAATCATATTATACATAAAAAAGTGTGTGTGTGCAATTCACAAACGGCAGAAGTGAAATTTCTAAACTAGTTAGCTAACGAAGTTTGCCACGTTGACATTGACCCATTTTCTGAAGGCTCCATAGTACGTAACGCACAAAGATTATAAAGGCAGGCTTAATCCTATTGTAATGTGTTTGTCTCTTTTTAGTATGACTTAAGGCTTCGCAGTACATAGGAAACACTGTATACTTGTATTCTATCTCATTCTCTGCCAGGCTAAATCGTATTTATGAACATATTTGTTTATTTTCAAAGATTATTGGAAACACTGTATACTTGTATTCAATCTCCTTCTCTCGCAGGGGTGAATATTCGTTCTTTTTAATCCTTAATTTTTCTACGTCATTTTTCTCCTGCGGAAATATATTTCATCGTTAGTAATTGTCCTAAAATACTATATTATTTCAATCAAGCACATGACGTAATGGCAAGTATTTGAATATTTACAATTACTTTTATTTATATTATTACAGTTTATTTTAAGAGATTAGATATATATTTATAGATTTTTGTGTTGCTAACAATGACCTTGAAGTAAAAAGAACGAAGAATCATCCGCAGGCTAAATCGTATTTATGAATGTTTGTCACTTTTTAGTGTAAGTTTTTCGTTTCATCGAATTTCAAATCATAACAAGTCCAAAGAAGTTTCACTTCAAAAAAACTGTCAGTCGTAGGACTGCACGTCAGAAGTGAAAACATAACTTACATACACAGACATACTCACACAAATCTGTATAAACATATGTATGTATCTAAGCGTGACGGTCACGCGAGTTCAATGCTTTTCCCCATACCAAAAGTGCCCAACGTGCCTAAAGAAGTTTTCATATATTCATTTTATAATATAAGTAGTGTCTAATATTTAGTTAATATAAGTTAATAGAGCTAGAATACATATAACCCGTGCCAATGATAAATTTGACTACTCAGCTAGCTCAATCTTAAAAACTTTTATCCCTTTGTTGAGCGTTATTTTGTTTTTACTTAATCTTATAGATAAGCACAGATAAGATAATCGATACATACGTTAAAGGCAGTTAACAGGTTCACGACTTTAGCAACGTAGCTTCTTGAAATAATAGCTTATAAACATGTCATGTGGTATTGACCTCAGATATTGTTTATTTTATTATATTGCTGTAATCCACCAAAGATTAGCGATGAGACTACAACTTGTACCATGTTAGAGGTATCATTTATTTTGTATATTTGTATCTTTAGCGTACAAATGTGTTTTGTGTTGTATATAAGAAAAAACACGATTAATATCCAGACAAAATTAGTAAGGAGAAAAATATCTTTATAGTATTTATCATAGAATATATCCTTAGATATATTCAGAGAACTGGTGTCGAAGTTAATCTAACAATTCGTTTAAGCGTACGTTTCCCGGGAGCAATTACGTCCATAGTTAAGTGTGCGTTACGTTGCGGCCAACACAACAACCTCACTTATTAAAAAACTTTATCAATTTCTTGTTTATAATATCATTTTATTTTATACTTGTGTTATACATGTTTTATATTAAGTTATTAGATTTAAAGTTTACATTCTCGAATTATTGGTTTTAAACTCTCGCATTCTATGAAATAATACTATTACCCACATACATACACAATCACACGTCTAGGCAGAGACAACTGCCCTCCTCTTGATTCTATCCTAACATACCCAAGCCAACGTAGCTTCCTCTCGTGTCATTAAATAATCTATAAATAATCATAAAAGCCCGGTCATAAATAAATACTATTACATTAACGAGAATTAGCTTGATGGTTTGGGTATGTACTTACATTATAATTATGTACATACCTAACCTATATACTGAAAGTCGTTGTATTTTATAAATACACAGCGGAACACCGGGGTGGTTTTTAGTCGGTAAGAGTCCGACAGACCCCTTCACCCCGCCAACAGCCAGGACATCCATGAGGATCTGGCAGGGGAAGTATTGTATTGTGTATAAATATTTATTATTCAAACGTTTTGCATAGTAGGTAGCAAATCGAGATGCGAATAATAACAATAAATGTCTAAAAGCTTCCAACATTTCATTTGACACATCCTAAATTCAAAAGTATTGTCGGATAATGTAATACTTTTCTGTTCCTGTGAAATATAATAATAAGACATAATACAAGACGAATTACAAACAACAAAATCGAACGTAATTTTTTTGTATTTTAAAAAATTACCTCCATTTTTACCTACGAGTCTTCCCAAGTAGGCCCCTGCGTCGGGGACCATAATTTAGTTAGCAGCCAGAAAGTTGTCACGTACTTATTTCATACCTTCGAGAAGAATGCTGCCCGGCTCTCGAGTCCTCCCCAGCCCCCTCAGATGTTTTATTAAGGGAAAGTTTTATCACACACCCCTCGGAAAGTTGCGGAATTTGTGAATTAACTTGTAAAGATAATGAGATAGCGACTGTAAAATGTATTTGACGATGTGTTGGCATATTTTATTGACAGAGTAAATTACTGACTAAGTTTAGTTTCTTCTGGAAAGCAGCTAGGAGTTGAAAATAAAATTAAAACTTTGGATATTGAATAATATTAGACCGAAGATGTGTTTCTATAATGATCTTCTGTAGATTCTGGCCTCTAGCCCAACCACAAATAAATGCTTAATGGCCGAAGTTATATGCTTCTGAAAATTGTAATGGGTGAACATTCATCTGCAATGTCGGGGTTCGAATCCCTTTCAATGCAAATATTTGTACGCGTAAATAAGTGTACTTACATTGGTGTGTGTTTTTGTTAGTGTTGCTACATATTTATGTGTAAAATGTATCTAAGTGTTGCATTATGCAAGACCCCACAAAACAATTTAACTCACAGACTCTAACTAACGTGTAGTCTTAGAACTATGCGTCTGTCGCTGTCTTGGAATTTTTTTTTATAAATTAAAATGTTATTAATATTGCCAAATGCGTCCTTCAACACACAGAACCGACGTAACTTAATCGTACTCAACCCCCGCGATGCTCACGGGAATCAAATGAGTAAGAATCAATTTACGAGAGGTTTCTTGGAATGTTACACCCCAGTGTGTTGTGATGGCTATGGCTCAAAAGCTCATTTAGGACCGAATTCAAAAGGCTGTAGGTTCACCAGTAAGTAATGTGTGAGTTAAATTAGTGTTCGCCTCCCGAGTGGTTCCATATTCTGTATACTATGTAACGGCTTCTAGCTATGTAACGGAATCGTTCAACGTAGTATTCACCAACTTCAAGACGTCCGATTAACTTGAAAATTTTCACATGTATCAAGGTGCGATGACGACTATACAAGATAATAAAATAAGTACAAACACACGCTTTAATAGTAAACAGAACAAAAAGTAGAAAATCATTTTTGAATGATGAAATGCTAAAAATCGTTCATTGGTTCATTAATAAAAGTAGAAGTATTATAAGAAGTAGTACGGCGTCAGAGTTACAGATAAGGACATAGGGTACCTATCACCCAGACCCAAAGTATTGTTCCTGAGGGATAGAAAAAAAAGAAAAAAAAAGAAAGCAAATCTAGTAGTAGTTCGGTTCGTTATTAAACCATGTTTCTTTTTAATTGTTAAACTGTATTTTTTAAGTTTCACAGATAATAATATACTCAATTTTTTATTATTATCCTGGGACATATTAAATCACACTTTCTAGACCCAAAGTAAGCACAGCTTGCACAACGGGTCCTAGAACACGTCATACACTTACTAACATACTTAGATACCATTTTGTAAATACATATATGTATATTATATAAGCCCAATATATAAAGCACCCAGATCAATGCAAACATAAATAGAGAATAAAACCCGCGACCTCTGAGGTCGCAGTCAAAAATATAGCAACATATGAATAACTGATAGTAACAAGTCTGGGTGATAGGTGCCCTAGGTCCTTATCTGTAATTCTGACGACGTACTACTCTTCATAATACTTCTACTTCTATTAATGAACCAATGGACTATTTTTATTATACGATTCATTTATATGCTTGTGATTTTAATGCCATGTGATTAATTACATGGAGTACCAAATATATGTTTATTATATTATTAAGAAGACATATTTATTTTCTTTACCCGATGAAAAAAATACACATTCCTTTATAAGAGTAATACCGGTATTGCTGAATCTGGTCACGACTCCATTCCTCACATTAATACTCGGCGGCAAGTCCAGAACACATTGAATCCCTCCAACGTCGTTCCCAGACGACGCGATACATTTCTCAGATTCATTTCACGCTACCCAACACGCGGGTGTACGCACGGTCGCCGAACGAAATAGGTCTGCCCGTCTGCGCTTTGATGTTTGTGATAACCTTCAATGTTTAGTGATGAGTTACGTCACTAACTGTACTGTTGTTACGAGGGAAATAAACAAGAAATCATTTACTGAAACAAAAACTAGACTACTTACGTTAAAAATACTTAATACAAAAAAAAATAAAAATATAAGTTTGTAATATTTTTGTATTCAACTTTTAAAACCCTAAATTTTGATAGATTGGGAAAAAAATTAAAAACATACGTCTTGGCACCAAGAATTCCACATTTTGATTTTTTATACTTTTAATATACCCACACTTGTGCAATAAAGACGAATCTAACGATATATTATTCATCAAAATCGGTTCAGCCGTTTAGAAGTTATGAGGTATCATAGGACGGACATACATACACACATACATACAGTTCACATAACCCTCCTTATTTTTTTTTTTTTTTTTTTTTTTTATATTTTTTTTTTTTTGGCTCACCGCAGTCGGGAAATACGTAAAAGGAGAATACTTACCTACTGAATGTCATTTTCTAGACCAAGACTTAAGAAAAACATTTTAAATTCTCATCTGGAACGTAACTAACATCATAATTGCGCGTGTGATTTTGTTTGTTGTTACGCTTTCACGCCTCAACTTACATACGTCGTCAGAGTTAAAGAAAAGGACATACTGTATATACTGTTTAAGGTACGGCTTGACAAAATCAGGCAAGGCCACGAATAAAAGGTAGTCTTAGATAGAAATTCACATACGTGGGTACCACAGACTCGTAACACACAATCAAAACCTACAAGAGGCAAAACGTTGGTAATTAAATATAACGCTCCATTATTATTTTAAGACCTTTTAACGCAGCAATAACATAACGTAATTGTGTTCTGAACAGCTGTGTTTTATGCTTACATACGAGATAGAAATTTTGACAGACAATATAAGACCTCGTTGGTTTTAACAATAGAGGGTTTTTAAAATTATTAGTATTTAATTTGTTAGTAAAATTACACACGATTTACGTATCGCGTGATGTTAAAAGCTACAAGCTTCCTATTAAAATTGATCAAAGCAAAAACATTTATATATATTATTAATATTAATTACTCACGTATGTATTTCGGGAATGCCCGACTAGATTCGGACCCGACAGGGGCCCTTTGACAAGGGCCCCCAAGGCGTCGTTTATATAAGGATATAATATCAAGTTACGCTGCACTGTTACGACTGTTCCGTGGACGCGCGTGTGAAATAAATACTACAGTGAATATATTCTATTATTGCACGCCTCTAAGTGATGTACCTAAATACGCTGTACCGGAGGACAACACGCACATCAGGTACATAGGCTTAGGCTTAAGCTAGGACTTAATGTCTAAGGCATTCTCTAGGTACCAGTCAATCTTTGGGCGATGCAGGAATCCGTTTAACTAAAAAAAACTTCAGCTTTATCCGTTCATTGTTAGCACGTAGCTTACCTCATAAATTGAGTTTTAGTGCCTTGACACTGTACATGGTCAGTGTTTGAGTGAGTTTCCACAGAATTACTGTGGTCTTACCTTATTTGCGAGCTTAATTTTTCATGAAAACCCTTTCTGAAGAATTTTAATTTCTAATTCATCCACTCTGATGTAACCGAGAACCTACTAGTACCTGTGTTATTTTAATTTCCTTCTTAATCCAATACTGTAACGTTATCCTGCCAGACCGTCTTCCTTTTATGATTTAGTTATCTGATACCTCTGATCCGATATCTGAGTTATTCAAACACCGGTAATAATATTGCTTTTCACTAAACTGATGTGATTCAATTACTTGTTATTAAAGCGTAGGAACTGCTTTAAAAACCGCTTCTATTGTTCTGTCCGATTTTGTCCATTATAAGATTTTTTCTTTTCTTTACCCAGTACATATGTATATATATATATATATAATACTAGAGAAGTACACACTTTTTTAATATATATTCTGTGCCGAGACTGTAAAAAGTATCCGTTTATTACACGTTATAGTTTTTGTGCGTTATGTTCGGAAACATTAAGCGAATATAAGTAGATAGGGACGTATGTAACTATGTAGCTTCAGTGAGGTTGTTAAACGAATGGCAACATAGGGTGAAAAATAGTCATTTTCATCAAACAGAGTTAGAGGGAACTTAGGAAAATGGCGTCTCCTTTCTGGAGGTTGGCGGCTTTAATAGCCACAGTTTTTGGAGTTTACTTCTTAAGAGTCGATTTACATATAAGGCCTCCGGTATGGACATTTTATGAGGAGTGAAATTAATAACAGTGTCAATTCATTTTTTTATTTTATTTTATAGAGGGCAAACGAGCAGACGGGTCACCCGATGGTAAATGACTACCGCCGCCCATGGGCACCTGCAACTCAAGAGTCACAAGTGCTTTGCTGGCCTTTGGTGGGAGTAGGAAAAGGGAAAAGGAAGGTGATAGGAGGGGAGAGAGGGGGAGATTGACGATTCGGGTTAGGGCCTCCGGTAACCTCACTCACTCGGCGAAAAGCAATGTAAGCATTGCTTCACTGCCGGTTTTCTGTGAGGCCGTGGTATCACTCCGGTCAAGCCGGCCCTTACGTGCCGAAGCATGGCTCTCCCATGATTAAAATTTACCTTAAAATTATGTAAGTGTATAAAAGCATGTGTGTATTGTAAACTCCAGTCGTGCGTCGAAACTGACACACTCACACTTGTTTAACTGATGAGGCTATTATAAAACATACCTAAATTGTACATTGTTTCTTGTTTCAAATAAAAATTACTATTATTATTAAGATAATCCTATAACGAATTCGTTAAGTCTTTGAAAGCTTACATATTACAGAGTCGGTGCCTGTGCGCATTGCTGTTGCGATTTTGATAATAGGTGTGACTGTGAATATCAACTTGTATAAAAATTCTGAAGTTTAATATCATGTATGACTAATATGTCACATATACGAAAGCTAAACTTTCACATATTTTCTTAGAAATATTTAACAAACCAATTCTCATAAATAACCTATTCAATTCCTATAGAAGGCATACCTGTGCGTTGCAAATCAGCAAAATTAAATCGGTGTCACATAATGTTATTTTATGAAGGTACCGCGTGAGCCAATACCGGCCTGTACGATAGGCTTGAAATATATTCGTATTTGGGAAAAAATATGTTCATCCGATATATCCATTGGAGTTTATAATTATTGTCAACTGAAATCCATCATGTGATTAAAGGCAGTCACTGTTCCATTAAATTAAAAAGGATTCTTTTTTTTTTCAAAAGGTAACAACAAACATATTTTATTTCTCGTGACAAATGTTGCCAATTGATAAAAGTGTATTTGCTCAGTTACCAAGCAATCCTCTTGAAATGTAGACAAGAGAAGACAGAGTAGAAATAGGAAGTGATAAATGATAAATGAATTTATTTTTGCAAATAGGTCATTTTAGACACTTTTACACGTTGATTTGTTTTTTAAAGCTAGATGGTGCCGGCATTTCCTATGACTAGCCTTGAGAAGAAACGCTGAAACAAACTCAAGGATCCAAGTCTACATAAACTCTAACTGTGCGAGTGCCATGTTGCCGTCCGGGGTGGTCTTTATACGAAAGAACCATTTCAGTTTTGAGCTGACCAGCCACGACAAAGTGCTCACTTTTTTTAACTACATTTTATTTTGGTATTTAAGAAAAAGTTATGTATTGTAACGCAACGCGAGATCATAACTCGTTCTTCGATATATTATATGAACGTCGGTGTCAGCCAAGATATCAAGCGCTGACTGGACAGTTATGAATGGAGCCACTAAGGGCTCTGCATTATCTACTCGCTGATAACTTATTATTGCCTACGTCTATCTGACCTTCTGACGTGTTACGGCTGTGACGTACCCAAGAGAATATGTTGGGAATTTTCTTTTGTCTTTGAATCTGAGAACAGTTTTAGGGTTCCGTTCCTCAAAAGGAAAAAAAGAAATGTTATAGAATCAGTTCCTTGTGCGTCTATCTGTCAAGACGGGAAATATGAAGTTAATCAACTTCAAATACTTACGTCTGCGGCAAGTTGAAGTTGTAAAACAATCATGTTTCTAAGTCATCGTTCTTAAAAGATACGGCCATTTAAGCCTTATATTTTAAGCAATTTTAACACGTTTAGTACTTCCCATTCACCTAAAATCATGAAAATTGGTACAAGTAAAGGAAAAATCCGGAAGTCGTTAATTTTTTGTTAAAATATAACAAAAAAATCACAACAATAAATATTATTAAATATTATTGTGATATTATCACATAAAAAATATTGTTTGTGGTTACTACTTTGCGTTTTGGCGTCCTATCTGTCGTTGAGAATGCGCGAACAGGACAACACATGGTGCAAGCATCTATTTTTTACCGGTAACTGCTTACTCTCAGTGCGTTGTATTGTAGTTTTAGTCTTTGCGTCACTCACTCACGCAGTCAGAGAGCATCAGACTAAACAGTCTGATGCTCTCTGACTGCGTGAGTGAGTTGAGATTTTATGTTCATGTTCGTAATTTGGGGTCGAGAATCAAATTACTTATAACTTATCGTAATTCAAGTATTATGAGTAAGGTTAGCATTAATAAAAACTAATTTTCCAGTGAAAAATCATCTCCCATGCATAATATGTACGTCATAACGAATTGTCCACCTACAAATGTAAATAATATTATTATGTAATATAACGATAGGGCAACGATACACATTCCATTTCGTCTACGTAAAAGTATAATTTTTGTGCAGTTTCAAATAAACAAAACTTTCAAGAAACCATAGTTGAAATTTCAATCTAAAAACTTTGACGTTCCTGATGCCTGTCTGTCGAGTTTTGACAGACGGACAATGAAAGACGTTTCATCCTTTTGAGGTACAAAACTCTAAATATAATTAAATTTTATGTAAAGTGTAAGTAAATGATTAATCGTGATATTAAAAAATCTAACCGTCGTCGTACCTAACTATTATCATGCGACTGCAAACACCAGTTATATTACGTCATCAAAGGATAGACAAGCTGACAGCTGTCAGTTGGTACCATAATATTACTTACATTATATATTAACATTGGCGAAATTGTGGTAGCACTACAAAGCCTCAAATCAAAAGTTGAAGTACATTATATATTAATAGAAGACTGTCAGTTTATCGGTTAGTGCCGTTATCAATCTCATGTGGCAGATGCGAGTGTTTAAGCGAAGAATTTTTAAATAAAAATAATAATCATCATCATCGGGCCTTAAATGGGCCCGAAGTAGATCTATTATCACCTGTGTCCTGGCTACGTTTCGGTGACCTCTTTGGAGAAACTGAAGGTTTTATCTGTGCAATTACTGATGAAGTTGTTATGACGAACAACTATCGAAGACATATCCTGAAGGACGGCACAATTGACATTTGTCGAGCATGTCATCGTCCCGGAGAAAGCCTCAGGCATATGATTTCCGGTTGTTCTCGTCTTGCCAACGGCGAGTACTTGCATAGACATAACCAAGTAGACAGGATAGTCAATCAGCAACTTGCTCTTAAATATAAACTTGTGTCTGTGGAATTACCGTACTACAGCTATGTATCCGACCTAGTTCTAGGTCTATTATCACTGACAGGACTATTGTTGCCAATAAGCCTGATATAGTGGTAATGGACCAATTAGAGCGCCGAGCAATGATTGTTGATATCACCATTCCCCATGACGATAATCCTTTAAGGTCTGAAAAAGAAAAACAAATGAAGTATTTGAATTTGGCCCACGAGGTGGTCGACATGTGGGATGTGGATTCGGCAATCATTGTGCCGATAGTGATATCAGCCCAGGGGTTGATTGCGAAGAGCCTCAACCAACACCTTCATAGGCCCACGTTAGACAGCTGGATTAAGGGCCTAATGCACAAGGCGGTCCTTCTTGATACGGCACGTATTGTGAGGAGGTTTCTGTCTCTGGAACCCTAACCACCGGTAGCTTGGTGCCTGTACCCGACACTATTTTTATATTTTGAAATATAATTTTTTTTATGTAATAATGTATTTAAAAATGTTATATGTAAGAGAATAATAATAATAACTTCACACATCTCACACATGGCCGTCTGATCCCACACTAGGCAGAGCCTGTACTATGGTAACCAGACTGCTGATAAACATACTTATTTATAAAACATACACATTATAGATAAATTACACCCAGACACAAAACAAATGATCATGCTCAAATGGTAACTTTTTTTCGATTTTTTCTTTTCGGTTAAGTTTTTTTTTTATAGAATATTATTTATTTTGTTGTTTTAACTAAGGGCCTAACTATAAAATAAAAGCAGTTTAGCAAAAAATTACCCTAGTCTGTCACAAAGGTTGACATACATCGAATTGCGACGTTGGTACAACAAGTGTACGCCTCTTTAAGTATTGGAATAAAGTTTTTCAAAACGAATAAAATAAATATTTAAGTCATCTGTAATGATTAAATAAAAATAATCACCAGCTACGACTGCCAATCATAATCAATTCGTATATCGAAAGCTATCGACAAAAAATATCAAAACAAAATGGCGTCTATCTTTGTGATAACTTTTGTTGGCAACTCGTAACAGGATTACTGAAGATTCGGAGACATCGCAACTTGGATGGTTGTCCCCTGAATTATTTATCATAATGGAACGGTATAGGTAGGGATCTGAATATAATCATTCAGTTTTTTGGTGGTACAAGTTCGAAAAGACAGCGGGTACATATATTTTACAGATATTTAAATATTTCTTACACCAGGCACCTACTAAAGATTATTAAATACTAGCAACCCGCCCCGGCTTCGCACGGGTAGTAGAGACATTTTTAACAATCATCATCATATGTCAACCAATTTACACAAAATGTAAACAAATTATACACCTAAACCTTCCTCATGAATCACCCTGTCTATTGGTACAAACCGCATGAAAATCCGTTCACGTTCGTTCGTTTTTGAGTTTATAGCGAAAAGACAGACAGACGCGGTGGGGGACTTTGTTTTATAATATGTACACACACACACACAACACACACACATTTTTAGGCAGCATATTTTTGTTTTTAAAGTTCAAAGGCTTTAAAATTACCTAATATATGATATACGTAACTATTTAAACAGGGTGCCTGGTAATCTGTGTGACAGGGTTTTCTAGTACAGATACCAGTCTCCCACAAAGGATCAACTTTTATTTTGCAGTAAGTTAAGTTACTAGTGATGAGACATGGATTTACGAGTTTGACATGCAAACTAGTCAACAAGCTTCGGAATTGCGACTTCCAACTGAACCGAAACCGAAAAATCCACGACAAAGTCGATCAAAAGTCAAGTTTATGTTGTTTTCTTTGACTATCGGGGTGTTGTGCCCTCGGATTTCTTGCCAGAAGATCAGACTGCAATTAAAAAATATTATTTGAGCATTTTGCGGCGTTTGAGAGAGCAAATTCGTCGAAAAAGACCAAATTTGTGGAAAGAAAATTCTTGGATATTACATCACGACAACGCGCCATCGCACAAGGCCGTCATTGTGAACGAATTTTTGACTTAAATTTCAACAAATACCATCGAACAATTACCGTATTCACCGGATATGGCTCCGGACGACTTTTTTCTCTTTCCAAAACTCAAATTACCACTTCGAGGAAGATATTAAAGAGAATTCGTGGCGAGAACTGAAGTCGATGCCGGAAAATGCTGACAGGTTGCAAGAAGCCTCAACAAACGTGTTAACAGTGTCACAGGCATTACAGGGAGGCTCGTGGCTAAATGATAACCGAGTAGGTTAGCACATCGCAAGGTTAAGTAATACTAACCAGGTCAGGTTAAGCCGGTCCCGGTTGCTATACGAACATATGTGCCATTCGTTACGAGTAGTTGAACCCCTAAAAGACAAAGCCCTAAAATATCGAAATTCGGCCGTATCGTAGTTAGACTGAAAGCCGACCCCAACTTAGTTGAGAAAAGAAGATTGAGGATGACAGGCATCCGTGTGTTCTAAAGAAAGGAGAGTGGGTGTTATATATTTGTACTATATATCACAGATAGTATCTCTAATATATACCTAGATTAATACTTAAGATTTATAATTAATTATTTGAACAAAACAGAAACTGATTAACATAATATTCAATAAAATCGCCACAGCTTGTGACATACATATTCAATCCCTTCTATCAATTTTAATTAATCAAAAGGATGGTTTCAGTTATAAGTGGGGCTCGGTTACCTTCCCTTCATTTCATTGTAAAGCGATTCAACAACAAATTGGAAAGAAATTAGCAATATTTGATTAAAATATTGTTTCTGTGGACGTGACTCAAGTTTTCAAACTAATTACAAATACTTGAGAATTAAGACAAATGAGTTACAACAATAATTTTTAATGTTCGTTGACCCTCAGCGTTTACTCTTAGAGGATGAGTTACTAGACTTCCAGGGATCATTAACCACCTCATTAGGACTGATCGTGAAGTAGTTTGTCGGAATTGAACCAACTAAAAGCACACGGTCACGTCACTAGTGGACCTACTGTAAGGGACCTGGATATATCCCAGAAGGCAAAATCCCCGGGAACGTGATTGCTAAATATGCAGAAATGTATCTAAGTATGTACATCCATGTTCTAGACCACATAGTACAAGCTATGTTTATCTTGGGCCTAGATTGTGTGTGATATGTCCCATATGTCCTTTCTCTATTCGGTTCTTCACAATCCTAACTTTCCTTCATATTTGCGTGAGCGCTTCGAGTACCTTGTCCCCAGGAGCAAACCTTGTCGCTCCTCATCTTCTCTTTTGCTTCTAATACCTTCTCATAATTCTACTCGTTATGATAATTATGTCACTGTTACTGCGGTACGTTGAATTCTCTTCCCTGTTTTTAGGAAAAGAATCAAGGACTTTTTTCTGTCTCAGCAATAATCAGACTGTTAATTTGTATGTATAAATATATATATGTATGTATATGTTGAACATATTATTTAGTGTTTATGCGGTAATATATATTATGTAAATTTATATTGTGAACATATAGGTACTTGTTATTCTTAATTTATTCAATGTATACCACGTTTTGTATTTATAGTTTAGGTTTTTAATTTTATGTTTATTTAATTCCCTTTAACGCACACGCTTTGCCTCTATTTATTCTTTACTATCCTCTCTTCACTCCCGAGGTTTGCTGGAAGAAAACTCAACTATGGGTTATGCTCGCCTTTGTACATGCTATATTCCTTTCTGTACTTATAAGATTTTTGTGTACAATAAAAAATATAGGAATTATTATACACAATAGTACCTAATCTCACATTTAGATACCTATGTGTTGCACATTTATATCAGAAATATATTCCAGAACTTTCCCGGAACTACGAAACTTATCGACAAGTTATCTGAAAGATTTCTGAGAAGTTTCTTCTCAGTTCTCTCGATAATTATCGCCAAGTAAAAGTTTTTGTGCACGTGTGTGTACCTGGATGGTATAGCTTTATTGCGATTACCACTATAGTAACTTGGCAATATTACTCATGCATAAAAATAATCATGTGCTTTGTGACTAATGAGTTTTAGAAACTTTTTAATTTTTTTTGTTACGAAAACCGAATGAATAATAACATTATTTATGTTAGTGAAAATTGACCGATGAATTAAAGTTTTACTCCACAAAAACTAATTCTTACAGACTGAGCTCTTTATAATATTATTCGTAGTATACATTAGTAATTTTTAAAGTTGTTGCTTTAGTATCTGCCTTTATTTTTATTTTTTCATACCCTGTCTATACAAATATGCTAAAAATGATAAAATTACATATTTCCTTAAACATATTATGTGCAAACCTAAAATTACCAACCAGATTACAAAAACAGAACGATAAACAAAATAAATAGTTTATCGTAGCTACCATAATTTAC
Organism: Euplagia quadripunctaria; assembly: GCA_963859945.1. Lineage (NCBI taxonomy): Eukaryota > Metazoa > Arthropoda > Insecta > Lepidoptera > Erebidae > Euplagia > Euplagia quadripunctaria. The sequence continues at coordinate 25,500,768 of OY982563.1, read as the reverse complement.
AAAACCAGGACGTGACGTGTCGTTTTTTAAGGAATTGTTGCATAAATACTTTAAGGTAAATAAAAAACTTTAAATTTAAACGAGAGTCGTATTCTAAAGCTTTTGTTATTAACCTCGAAATATTCTAATCAACATGTATTTTTTTTAAACTACAAACACGCACCCCACATCCCTCGTTAATGGCGCAGTCCTTATAGTACCAAACTTCTGTGAATCTGAACATGTCAGAAATTGCCTTCTCACCAAATACACATACATACGTAGTGGTGGATTTACCAGGGCGGCAGTTTGTAGGGGCGGCAAATTTGAGGGATTTTTTTCATGACATGACAGAAATTAAAAGCATTCATATTTATCCGGAAAAAATGTGGTGTAATTAGGACGATAGTGCACAAATCATAAACTTACAATTGCATTGCCAAAAAAAGTGTTATTAATATGATCGTGAACTGAGGTATCGAATCATACTTGAGGTCGGTAGGGAGCGGCAAAATTTAAATAGACTACTGGCGGCAAATTTGTAAATCCGCCACTGCATACATACATTATACAAAGATAATTACCAGATGGATCACTTAGGGGTTTCTCAGATAACTAGTTTACAAACAAGTTAGTTAGAAACGACGATTGCTTGTCAGAGTGCAGATCAACTAGATTATCTAACCACTAATGCACTACTCATACGATGCACTAATATTGAGTTATATGGATGTGGATTGAGTTTAGACTGCTTTATTGGTAACATTGAACGATCAAATAGTTTTGTACAGTTAGGTCCTAAAGTAACGGTTTGTAAATAATAATAATAACTTCGCACATCTCACACACGGCCGTCTGATCCCAAACTAGGCAGAGCCTGCACTATAGTAACCAGACTACTGATAAACCCACTTATATATTTCTAAATACATACACATTAAGTATAGATAAATTACACCTAAACACAGAATAAATGATCATGCTCATCTCACAATTATTTGTCCTGGGTAGGAAACGAACCCACGACCTCTGGCTCAGCAGTCAGGGTCACTAACCACTAGACCAACAGACCAGTCAATGACGATTACTTCTACATTTACAGCTAGATGTAAAATGAAGAGTGGAGCTTAGAATCTGGAATAATTATGCGAAACGAAGAAAACTTAGACTTGCTTAAGAAAAGCCTAAAACTCATGTTGTTAAATAAAATATACTACAGTGTTGATGAATATTTAAATGAATTATGATTGAAAGGTATAAAGTATATAATGTATGTACATGCTGTTTGTTTGTTTGTCTGCAACAATTGAATTGGTTTATATGTTTGTATTGTATTTTGACATTGCATTTGACATGTGTTTTACATTTTGACACGTACTTAAATCCCACTAATATTATAAATGTGAAAGTTTGGATGGATAGATGGATGGATGGATGTATAGATGTTTGTTACTTTTTTACGCAAAAACCACTGAACCGATTGCTATGAAACTTGGTATGTAGATAGCTGAAGACCTGGATTAACGCATATACTACTTTTAATCCCGATATTCCCACCGGATCGGGACTTACGGGGGTGAAACCGCGGGGCGCTGAATTTAATTTAATCATTTCTAATGGTAGGACGTAGTGCACATATAACATATTACTAAGTTTTGGAAACTAACATATGTTCCACAAATAAATAAATGAATACTGAATACTATTTTTAAGTGTAAACCACTTCCACCTCGGTAGAATGTTAGTCAAAGACAGTAATGTCTCCCGTCAAGCAAAACAAAAGGGTCGTTACCACTCCCTTGCCTTTAGTGTACCTCTCACGGAGGTTTTGTTTCTAGTCAAGCTCTAACAACCAAGTTCAGGATAATACCTTTACTTTAAAGTACTTGTGACGTGTTTGTGATATGGTTTAAAGTCACTATTTATGACAATACGGAGTTAACAACAGGAACGTTAAAATTATAATAACGTGAAGCTATTATTTTAAGACAGCTTGCAGCAGTAGACAATTGCTTTGTTTTACGAACGATGGTCGCACTTAAACCGACAAGTTGTAAAGTTTGACAAACATTGTCGCGCAGTTTGTGGTTCGAATTGCAAAACTCACGTACAGCGTTATAATGTGTACTATATCATATTTTATAGACATTTCTGTGTCGAAAATGAACCATTAAACGAAGCACACAGATAATTTAAATATAAACCATGTGTATTCTTTTATCACAAATTTATTCAGCTGAATAAATAATATTTCAACACTGCATTTTAAACAGTCTCTAAAGTTTGTTCGTTACTTTAAATGAGAAACGCTTTCACTGTTATGATAATGTTTTCAGTAAGCAGTTTTATCTTTTACTTCATTTATGTTTAGGAAAATTTTAAATTTGATTTATCATTTTTTCACCATCACTTCCAAATATTATTAGATCACATTTCAAAGATGAACGTTTATTAAATTTTGAGCCTCGGTTCTTCACAATAAATGTTTAATCTAAACATTTTGTAGGTACAAACTAACTTCTATAAAATAAAGTCACATACGTAAAAAAAACAAAAATATACGTGAATAAGATCTTTCAACACTCCTTTATTTAAAGAAAGCTATTGTATTGTGAAACCTGCATCTCATTTTCTGATTCTACAAAGAAAATTGAACTATTTCGCATAGTAGGTATTCGCAGACTGTATTTCTTATGTAACGGGAACCTGAACTCAACTCCTTCATAATAGAGGAACAATTTTTCCTTTGTCTCAAAAATAGCGAATAACGTAAATGTAGTGTTCACGTCATATTAGTTTGTTTTCGAGAAATTCGAGAAAAAGTCATTAATTTTTTAAAGAAAAAAATAATCTATCATTAGGATTCATAAGCATTGCTATGATGTCAATCAGCGCTGACGAACGCATGTGAGCAATGAGTCCCGTGTTTATGGATAGGATTTACTGTCTCTGTGCCGTTCCATACCAGTATGAAATCGTACTGGTATGAGAACATGAAGTAAATGAAGTAACTTATGTAATTAAATGTCTTTATTCAGCAGCGTTTCTTTCTACTCCATATGGACCTAATGCTTGAATCATTCTTTTGGTTAGCGTGTAATCTCTTCCCCGTCGATATCATCATCAATCTTCTCAAGCTCTCTTCTTCCATTCTACTCTATCATTCGTCATTCTACTGCTTATCCCTTCGTGCCTTATTCTCTTTTACGCAGTTCATTCATTTTTACTTTGGTTTAGTTCACCCCCCTCGATAACAATACTGATTTTTTTTTAAATGCATCTGTGATAGGGTTCGTTCGATAGACAGTCTCACAATTTTCAACGAGCTATGGATTTGTAGCCACATGTACTAACATTAAAGTTTTAGGTAAAGTTATTAGTAATAATACAGCTCAAACTAAAAGTACCCGATAACTGTACCGAACTACCCTTAGTTTACGAGGCGAACTCAGTTAAAATTTCATTAGCAGTGTTTGCGCTCGTTGGTGATCCGTCATAATTTCCGTCCGCAGTGATCGGTTGATCAGTGTTGGCTTCGAGCAATTTATTGAACGATTCATCAAACTAGAGTTGATAGTAAACCAGTATATGTTGCATTTTTCCTCTCTTAATTATTATGTTATTTAAGAAATATTCATTTTTGTCTTGGTGTTTTTTCAATGAGGAGTGTTATAAGATTAACATGTGCCTCTGTTTGTCTGTTCATCATATTTATTAGAAACTATACGGTTTTACTCACGTTTGTATTTCGGGATGCCCGACTAGTTACGGACCCGACGGGGGCCCTTTTTCAAGGAGTGAAGAATCCTGCCGCGACGGTGTCAGGCGTCACACTCATAGTCGGGCATCCCCGAAATACAAACGTGAGTAAAACCGTATAGTTTCTAATAAACTGTTCATCATAGCTCCTAAACTGATAAGTGATGTTGATTTATTTATTTTTTTGTTTGAATGGTAACTTCATCTATAGTGTTCTTAATTATTATTCGAGAAAATCAGTTCAGCCGTTCGAAGATCATCAGCTCGGGAGTTGTTGATGATGATGAGATGTTTGTATAAATGAATATGTCTATGACATTGGTCTGTGTTCTTCTATGTGTGATATCTATGTAAGTATGTTTGTCCGTTTGCTAGAAATGTCCGTTTCATAGTATAAGTTATGCTTCGTTTAGGTCTAGGAAGGGCTAGGCTCGAGATTATTACTACTTCTACACTGTTGTTTATAATTGTTTGAAGCTAGACTTTTGTTGTCGCCATTTCAAAATCTCGTATTTATTTTATTAAAAATAAGAACAAACTATAGTAGATGATAAACAGTTCACAATTTACTAAATTGTGTTTATAGACATTATTATGACTAGTTATACCGGTAGCGACACGTCATTGGTCGGTTGGTAAATAAAAAGGCTAAGCATGCAGCTGATAAGAATCACTTGAGTACGGATCGAGGTACGAACAACGTGGCAGTTAATGTTATTTAGTGAATTTGATAGTTTATAGCAATAATAATAACTTGAGACACCTTACATGGCCGTCTGATCTCAAACTAGGCAGAACCTGTACTATGGTATACATACTTATATATTACTAAATACATAAATACTATAGATAAATTACACACAGGCCCAAAACAAATATTACATATAGAAGTACCCAGACCATTCATGCATACGAACATAATAGTGGTGAGATTGTTGCTAACACTTTTTCTTTTTTTTCTGACAATTTCTAGCACCTAAACCTTGAAATAACAAACCACCCATTACACCATAAAGTCTTCTTAACGCCTATTATAATACGGGGCACGCCACCGTGACTTATGGAGGCAATTGAGACCGCCATCGCTCCTCTACTTTAATTAAAGACGATTGTCTTCGCAATCGATAACATACCGAGATTTAAGAACACTCGGAATACTGATAGAGGCAACTAAAATGGTTTTATTGATCTTCGACTTAGCTTTTATATTGCTTACAGGGTTACCAGATAAAAAAATCAAAGTCTACACAGTCTAAAGTAATGGTAAATAAAGGATGGAGGATTTTTTAATTTAGTATTTACCTACCTTTTTTTTTCTAATACGTATTTAACAAATCTCTACTAATATTATGAAGCTTAAGAGTTGTTTTTTTTTTGTTTGTTTTCAACCACATTTATTGTCGTCTGCGCTAATCTCAGGAACTCCTTCGAATTTAAAAATTCTTTTAGTATTGGATAGCCGACCAATAGGAGCGGAGCATCAATGAAAAATGTTGCAAAAACGGGGCAAATTTACACACTACTACTACTAGTATTGTATATCACACACTAGCTATTCCCCGCAGTTTCACTTGCGTTTATGGTCACTACTCCGCTCTTAAGGGTCGTAGCGTGATGTTACATGGCGTATAACCTTCCTCAATTAATTGTCTATCCAATACAAAAAGAATTATTCAAATCTGACTTAAAGTTTCAGAGATTAGCGCGCATAAACAAGCAGACAATCAAACAAAAAACTCTTCAGCTTTATTAAATTAATATAGATGCTTTGTTGACTATGAAAATTAATACTTTATGCTGATAACCCTATCTCCCTTCCCATGAAACTCTTATGAACCTATTCACTAGCAGAAATGGACAGGGACAGTCTTACACTAGCAGGGTTGTCACAGTTTCCTGTATGGTGGCGGAACTGAACGAGTTGGAAGACTTACCTAAATAGTAAACCTCCTTAGTATGGTCATATTAAATATATACAAGAGATTGTCTGGTGGTCGAATTTCGAGTTTTTTTTATGTCATTCACAGTCAGTATAAGTTGAACTATCATTGTATAGACTCTTCATACCATGATGGGTTAACGAATATACTGGACGCTAGTAGATTTTTGTAGCCGTTTTTGATCGTCTGTTTAAAAATTTTAGCTTACTGCACTTTTTACATATAAACTTTATGTATTCCACACACATCACATCACATGCCTCCTTGCGGGAAACTTGCTTAAATAACCATTTATATACATTACAAACAGTGAAAATATTTGGTTAACTGTTATATAATTCAAAGTTCCACCGTTATAGTGCTTCAAAATCCCTACAAGCGAAGGCAAATTCCAAGTATTGGTAACCTTGTTCGCTCTTAGCATCATTCCGTCTATAGTTCAGTAAGTGGTGAAGCAATCTACCATTAAATACATTTATAGAATAATATGTGAGTTCCTCTCGTGAACAGGACGACTGGTTCCATTTATACTCGATACTAAGTCTTAGCAAAACAATGATTAAAGAGGAGGCTCAGGCCAAGGCCGCAGCACCGTTTGGAAACGGCCGATTATAATTATAGATCGAAACAGGCACATGTTATCCATTTTTTTTTTCTTTAATAATTTGACATTTGATGAAGCAAACTATTGTTGCGGTGACTCTGTGTGTGTTGATCTATAATTATAATAATTATTTATTAAATCGACGATTTCGAATAATAATTGATGATCAATTTTATGAAATAAAGATTTTGAATTTGAATTTGTAGTTTATACCTAGTTCGTTCTTTTCTAATAGGCCATGGTTAGTAAAAAGCCGGATAGAGATTTGATTTATCATGTAATCATGAATGAATATATTTTTAAATACAGCTGGTAAAAAAAGGTCGGCGTAGTGCAAGTCAGACTTAACAACAGTAATACTCGAGACCCCTTCTGTTGCAGATGCAGTATCGGATACCGAGTGGTTTTAATCAATTCGATTCCGACACATCGCCCCACCGAAAATCCAGGTGGTGGTAACGGTCCGTGCGGATTTCCACACGCACAGTAAAGTAGTGCAAGTGAGACTTCTGCACTAAGATTGCATTGTTACTGGAATGCGGAGTGGTAATGTTTGTGGTTAGGATAATAATAACAACTTGACACACCTCACACACGGCTGTCTTCGTGTCTCTGTGTAACCAAACTTCTGATAAACATACTTATATTAATATATAAGTATGTTTATCAGAAGTTTTCTTTAATATGTGTGTATTTAGTAATCTAAATACACACATATTTAAGATAAATTACACCTAGACATAGAACAAATGATCTTGGGTGGGAATCAACCTCACGAATTCTGGCTCAGCAGTCAGGGTCACTAACCACTAGACCAACTTGGCAGTTATGATGTTGTCGTTGCCTTTATTCTAAGACTGTTATTAATGATTAGCTTGGACAGAATTCACAGAATAACAGCGTCAGGTCTTCAGGGCTGCCATCCATATGCTGAGTCCAAGACCATTTTGTCGTCGCCACATCAAAAACTCTTATTTATTTTATTAAAATTAGGGACAAACTATAATAGATGATAACACAGTTCACTATTTAATAAGAATAAGTTAATAGACATTATTTTGACTGGTTATACCGGTAACGCAATGGTATTGGTCGATTGATAAATATTAATGAATAGTGGGGTTATAAAAAGGGTAGGAATAGGTTCGGGGCATTATCTTGAGTGCGAAGAGTGGTACGAACAACTTGGCAGTTACTGTAGTTAGTGATTTTCATATTTTATATCAGTGGTTGTGAGAATGTTTCTAACAATTTTGTCTTTACAATGTTAATGTCTATCAATTACTGTTTTGAACATCTACATACTTGTATTGTGTAAAAGAAAAATGAACTTTTTCGTATTCATAATCTATTCGAATACATACTATTAAATACAGTTAAATTTAATGTCATTTGACGTTTTCCATATACTCCATCGGATCAAAATACGTTGAAATAAAACGCATTTATTTTTGAGCTGTGTGCGGTTTGGGCATTTTATTATATGGCATGAATGTCATAATAAATGTATAGACACACGTGTTCGCTAAAAACAAAAAGACTGACTGAGAGCGTAAAGTTTTTGTGAGGATTATTCTTCAGTGTTTTATCATGTGCTAGCGCACTAGTCTCACAAATTCTGTAAAAAATAGAACTGGTTAGCAAAAAAAAGAACTTTGTGAACTAAAAACCAACCTTTCCTATTGCTGTGAAGCTCTTTAATGGAATACAATCAGGAGTAGACTTCATATGACTGAGAAATATTGTGGATAGATGTTGAAACAAATACCTACTTTATTTCTTTGCAGATATTATTTGAAGATATCGGTAAAATCTAGACGAAGATAAACATATACTTATGTGCTTTCCTTCATACACGAAACTGCAGCAACAAATACTTGTTTTCTAGATTGATGTAAAAGGATGGTGAAACTCCTCGCTACTACAGAAAAAGGTTATTTGTAAATCAGAATAATATTTAACTCAGAAAACGTGCAATATGTTGGTAAATACAGTTTCTGATAAAGCCGGATACCGTTATACATTAGTATGTTATTGTTACATATAGATAGAAGAGAATAAGAGAAATATCTTTTCCACACAGAACCAACACAACAACATTCTGCCCAAACTATTTTTTTTTTATCTTTTAAAACATTCAATTCAATTATAATCGATTCTTGTAATCAAACCATAAATTTAATGTGAACGCACCCTTAAACTAAACATAATCCTCAAAGCAGAACAAAACAGATCCACTTAAGTAACTTGATCCAATCAGGCACTTGTGAGGACAAGGGAGAGGTCCCTCGCCTCCGATACCTACAACTATAGGCTCCGCGGGTCGAAGTGACCCGAGGTTTTATTGCCAAACTTTTAACTCGCAGGACCCTGTCAGTTTATTTGTTGTATAAACTTCAAGATTCAATTTCCTATATAAGTTAAGCTCTCGATAGAACGGTGAACTCCTTTTCAGCCTTTAACACGAAGGCGGATATGTCGTCCTTTAAGAACTTACTCACTTTATTAGAACCCAAAATGTTATATGTAACATACATTGTCAGAGTATTACGTATCTTATTTTGTGTCACTAGTAATAAGTAAATAAATTAAGCGCTGCCTTATGGTGTAGGAATTAATTGAAGTATTTTGGAATATTTAAGCCACTACAACTTAAATAAAAAAATATTCACTAATAACACTAGCTTCTCTATCTTTCTTTATCAGTCTCTCTCTCTCTCTCAATATGACAATTAGAAATACCTCAAACTAGTGTAAGAGACTTAATGATAGGTGTGGTTAACTCATGTTATCACTAGGGACAAAGGTACCGAGCATATAGTATAAAATACAATCTAGGATCAAATTTGAATTTGAAATATCACTGACGGTCACATTATGTCATATTAACTCTAGCATAAACGGTTTCACCATATGTATATCGTCTAAAGATACCTTACCTCGAGAAATGGTACCTTAAAATAATAATGTTACATTGAATAGCAGTAACTACGTCGTTGATGCAGCCAAATTATTGCAAAATTTATATAGGATTGTAGATAATTATTATAAAAATGTTATATCTTAGCTATAGTTAACTTATATTTATTACTAGCTGACCTGACAGACGTTGTCCTTTCATTCAATTCAAACTGGAATACTATATGCTGGGTAAGGGTTATAATTTGTTCTTAATGCCGACAATGGTTTTCCATGAGGAAGTCCTTGATTCCGCCCGATACAACTAATTAACGCAAAGAGAATATAACGCTACGCTAGAATTATGCGATCTTTGTAAACGATATTGGCATTGGCGGTGTGCGATCTGTCTCTTACTGTCAAACAACTGACAGTTATTTCAAACGTGCTTAGCAAAGAGTATATAACGCTGGAGCTAAGGTTACATTAAACAAGTGTATAATAAAGGTAGTCATTAAGTTTTCTTAAATTTTCTAAGTTTCTGCGCAATTTTCTTAATTTTTTTTTAATGGAAGAACCTTCTACGCACTATTAGAAAACATTGAAAAAAAAATGAATGAAATCGGTAAAACCGTTCTCAAGTTATAGCGTGACCAGGAGAAATAGGGGTTCATTTTTTATATATATAGATGTAACTACCATTCCTCTAAAGTCCAACTCAAGTGATGTCACATAGAACTCAATAAATATATATATATATATATAAATTACTGTTAATATATGATGTTTAAGGCTATGTTCAGATGACGGGCGTTGAGCGTGTGTTTTGATATTAATAATAATAAATACACGAATTTTGTTCAAGGCATCCACATGCTAACGCGCGTTTTAAGTGCGCGCGTCGGATCAAAAGGTGCATTAGTATTTTTTTTAAGGACTGCTATTAACGTGGGTCACACATTACTGGGTTCACTTGGTAGTGCACTGGGTGGGGTTCGAACCCACAACCACTCGATCGCAAGTTCGATGCCTTAGCTACTAGCTAGATATGTGGATGACCTAGCCTTAGGGTCCGGTTATTACTTTACAAAGATAAAATAAAACAAGCATCCCAAATGTCATCACTAAAGTCCGCCTGTTACTAAAAATAATGGCAGATATAATTGAAACAAAACCAATTTCCTTTACAATTCATGTGTATTTGTTATACTTAGGTACTCATAGGATTAGTGTTCCGCCCGAGATTAGAGCTTTTGAATGAATATTCAAAGGACCAGTAGCTACGAACCGCAAAAGGCTGAATAAATAGATGGCTATAAAAATTTATTCCCTTGAAATGGGTTTTAGAAGTTTTGTTAGTGATTAAAACTGTTCTATTTCTTTTGGTAGACTTTTAGAGAGGTAGTTCTAATAATTTATGTACTTTCTATTCAGAGACAGAAGCCGTATTCACCGTAAAAACTCGGCTACTGAATTTCTTAAATTAGTACTATTGTTATCTGATAAAAGAACTCACTGGGCTTTTTAAAAGTGGCAGAGACAGATGCTTGATCTACATTAAATTACAAAAGAGAGCCACTGATGAACTCATCAGTGGCTTGACTATCCCCCTCCTGGCCCCGTCATCAGATCATCTCCAAGATGCCAAATTATAGCATTGTCATTCGCACTACATATATATTTAAAGTTTCATTTCTCTACGACAACAATCCACTTAACCACAACGTCACACCAAGTTGTGTTTTAATGCAACTCAGTACAGGATTTAATACATTTATGATGAGCTGTTTCCTTTATAAGCGTTATTTGATTGAGTTGAGTTGATTTAGGCTAAACATTAGCTTTATTGGTGAATTTCCATATTCAATTTGTCAGTTTCCAAATAAGATTTTAGTATAAATAAAAACCGGACAAGTGCGAGTCTGACGCGCGCACCGAGGGTTCCGTAAGCAAACAAACATGTATACGTTCATCTCGGGAATAAAGTCTAGAAGACTTCTGCCCGTCTTTTTCGAAAGACAAACTTAACTTTGCGGTTGCGATGTACGACAAAGTCAACAATCCAATCGCAACATATAAGTTTGTAATAATGAGAACTTTTTTTTATGTGAAATAACAACAATTTGGTTTACCAACGAAATGTTTAAATTTCTTCTAATCTAAAGCTTAATGGTCATATCTTTTGATTGCGTTGACCTAGAAGCTTGATTTTTTTACAGCTTCAAGGTACCACTGATATAAATATTTGATGTTAATTTCAACTTGATGCCTTTTCGGGTTCCTGAGGAAAAGGGTTTTGACAGACACACAGACAGACAAACAGATATCACAACAAATTAACGACTTTCGGATTTTTTCCTTTACTTGTGCTGTAAAACCTTGCTTCTTACTAAATTTCATGATTCTAGGTCAATGGGAAGTACCTTATAGGTTTTTATTTACCTACAGATTGAAATTTGATGAAATCTAAGGCTTAAGTGACCGTATCTTTTGATTGCGTTGACTTAGAAGCTGGTTTTTTTTACAGCTTCAAGACATTGCAAATTTATGTATATAGTATTAATTTCAATTTGATGTGTCCACGAGTTCCTGAGATCAAGGTCTTGACAGACAGACAACAAAGTGAGCCTATAAGGGTTCCTTTTTTTCCTTTTGAGGAACGGAACCTTAAAAATCACGAATTTTCTTAAAATGTCTACCATACGATCCTTACAAAGGACCACACCTTTCTGTAAAAACTTGTATAGCAAAAACATAAAAAACACTACCTGTCGTTCGTCTTCCGCGTGAAATGCAAGTAATTATTACATCAACGCCGCAAGTATTCTCCTAGGAGTTGTCAATTAACTTAATAGCGGCGCTTCCGCTCAATAATGGCGATTCCCCGTCTACTTCCTACAAACAAACCACTAAATAACCCCATGGCGACAGCTAAACAGTTGAGAAATAATGATTATGGTTTAGCAATCTGTAGAATATGAGTTTGGTCAGTTAAGATAACTGATTTAAATGTATTTGAGAAATGTATAGTTGAATAGTGTCGGGGTATTCGAAATACACAAGTATGATGTAGTCTAAAATGATTTCTGCGAAGGTCTTTCAAGGCGTGTGGCAAGTGCATTCTCACTTGTCCACATAACATGAGCTGTAACATGTCTCATTAGATCTTGGAAAGCATGGTGAGGAAAAAAAAACAATTTCAAGTATGTTTTAAGGCATTCTATGAAATATAGAAATTGACTTTAACTTTAGAAAAATGTGAGTTTTAAAATTAAAATTAACTAGTAGCCCGTACAAAGGTTGTCCTGTCTGGAGAGGACAATCAGTAAACTCTATTGTGAATTATTTATTAAATATTTTAGTATAATTGAAGATATATAAATTATATATTTTGACCAAAATGTTACTGTTACCACTTTGGTCAAAAACTAAAAGTATATGATTTGTAGAACCCAGTTGCAACCACCTACCAGGTTAAACGGTGTATCAAAACCATATAGGAACACCATATATAAAATGAAAAATAAGAATCCTAGAACCTGGTTGCAGAGCCACCTTCCGGAATCCATCATGAATCTAAACCATGCAGGGACTCACTCAAACATACACAAAAAAAATCAAAATCGGTTCAGGCGTTCAGCAGGACGTTCAGTCACAAACACAAAAGTATTAATTAAACCTGAAGAAATTTGTGATCATCATTTATTTATTTAATAGAGCCAGGAGGTGGATAGCGGAATTCTTTTTATATTTTTTTTTTAGTAAACCATAATTTATTTTTGTTATGAAAATATGTGACAGCAGACCCCTCCAGCTGTGGGTCATTAATCAATATCAAAACGTCAGAATCAAGATTTGTTTCCTTATAAAAATACCATTAAAATTTCCGGCTATTTTCCAGTAATTTTCTGTCATACAAACTTTGTACTCGATATTATGAACACAATAAAAAAACAGCCAAATCGGTTGAACCGTTCCCAATCGATGGTCCGATACACATGAGGTATTTATACGTATACTAGCTTATAGTATATATATATATAGCTTATAGTATATTATGAGTTGCTGTGGCTAAGTAATGTGCAATAAAAAAATACTGTTACTAAAAATTGAGTTAAAAACTATTCTATATCTCAAGTAGGACCAAACTGCAAAATTTCATTAAAATCGGTTCATTAGTTTAGGAGTTCATCGCGACAATCAACGTAACTATGGTAAAGGTTACACAGGTAGAGTTAAACCCTAACTCCCAAACTAGGTATTCCTGTGACTCGGGAGTTAGTGTTCTGCCGTCACTATGGTCACTATGTCCTTTCTTTAACAGGTTTGACATAGGTTGCATTTCATGCATAAATCTTAATAAAGGCTATAAATAAACTCTAACAGTATATATCATTCTCATCATCAAGAGAATTCTTATTAAACCCTTACTGTTATGAATGTGTTCCCTTCACAGTGAGATTGGTTTGCCATTTTCATTCATCACACTACCGCCACTAGTTGCTTGTGATTGCTTATTTTATTGATACCTATTGAGCCATAGGTAATAATTAAAGAGAGTTTCTTATTACTAAAAATAATTATACCCAAAGCATTTTCGTAGCATTGTACAGTACTACTACAGAAGGGCTGATAATGCCCTCTTTCGGCCTCCCTAAATTGACCCGTGAGGGGCGGATTTAGGGAAATCCGTCTCTCTGTAAATGAGTCTGAGGTGGCAGCGCGACGTGTTCCACGTGCGCCCCTCTATGGAGGATGGAGGAAGCGAGGGGGGATAACATTTAACCCCCTCAGAGACGGGGCCTGCACAGGCGGGTCAGCACCGTCGGGGACGCGGACGAATGTGATTCCCGTATCCCCGGCAGAAGGTGCGAGATGGAACACACTGGTGGTTTTAGCCGGTAAGAGTCCGGCACACCCCTCTGCCGCACCCCAGGTATAGGATAGTCCATGATGGATTTCCCCAGTATAAAAAAAAAAAAAAAAAAAAAGGGTGGAGTATAATTTGTGTAATTTCAACAATTGCGCAGATCATTTTATGACTTTTGTCATTGATTATATGGATTATAGTTAATGAAGATATACTGTTGTTGTCACTAGCGTGTTTTGAGGAAACACGACTTTTAGGGACCTGAACCACAGATTGTAGTACAAAACACCCACGTGAATACAACCATATCTCTTTAGTAACTGAATACCACCCACAGAAATTATTAATCTAATTATACGTCATTCTTTTAGCTGAGCCACTACGAGCTACTACATAGTAAAAGTACTGGTATTGCAAGGTACAGAAACAAATACTAAACCCATAGTTTACAACATAAGAATACAGTACATACATTACTGGAGTACATCAACATTGTAATCAATTGTTTGCGCCATACTTGTCCTCGACAGACGCAATCGTTGTCGAATAAGCGCACAATTAATAATAATTTATCTCGAAACGAAAGCATTTAAAGAGAGTTTCGCCTCCATTATTATCGAGGCATTTCGCGTAATTTATGCGGTCATAAAAATTTTAATGTACGCGGCCGTCGGCTCGGGGAGCCGCCTCAACGTACTATTGTAGAGTACTGATCACATTTGCAGAGAAGTCGCAAAATATGCAGTACCAAGTAATAGTGCTCACCATCATGAATTTCGCAATCAGAAAGTTTAGTGACTATGTGTACGTATAATCACGGTTTACACTAGTGTGCGACATGTTTCTTTTCTGCCAGTGAGAGGTCAGCAAATCTTCATGGGACGGTAAGATAGTGTTCGCTCTTGTGTTTACTGATAAACCAGTTATAATAAGACTGTGTGCGTGTGATATGATTATGAAAAGAATATACAGAGGTCACACTGAAAGTTTTTAGAAAATATAAAAACGGAATTGTTTAGAAGCCTGTTAATATTTTTATTGCTTTTCGAAGTAGTCTCCGTTCCTTTCTAAGCACCGTCGCATGCGATGGAACCATTGACTGAAGTAGTGAGCCCACTTTTCTTTAGAAATCTTCAGGGTTCATAAAACGAATTGCTCTAAATTTCGACAAGTTAAGACAACTCTCGCTTTAGGAATATTCCTGTGTCGCGGGGGGCTTCACAAACATTCAAACAACGAACACAAAGAATATCCAGACTCAGGACAACTAATTGTGGATCACACAAATTTTTGTCCCGTGTGAGGATTTGGACCCACAACACTCGGCGCTGCATAGTGGCGATGTGACCACTTAAACCATTGCGCCATCCGTAAGTCAAATTATGTTTAATTTTTGTAGCTTTTCTTTAAATAACTATACTTAAATAATACAACACCGATCTGTAACAAGCTGTTTAAGATATTGTCAATTATTATTTCGAATTTGGAATGTTATTTGTAATTGACAATTAAATTTATTGTTTATTGGTATCGATGAGATGTATTGATGCTTACAGAAGGTTTTGCCTTCTTGCAGAGAACATAATATTTCTTCATGTGCTATTAATGCCCAACAAATCATTTTTCTTGAATTATACTCGGTGAGTTTAGCAAGGGATTTAATAAAATCTGGGATTTGACAGTTTTATTGACATCCATCAATTTTGCTGGCCATTTCTTTTCAAGAGATATTAAATTTACTAATAGCTATTGGTGTGAGTCGAAGCCAAATAGTTACGTTATTGTATGTGAGATGCTTCAAACCCAGCGAAAATGGTTCCATAAGATGAGACGTATTTTTTTATTTTTAGGAGGCAGCATTATTTTTTTAAATTTATTTATTCTTTCTTGTACACTAAAAGTAGATTAATAAAAACAAGGAAATGGTATGTACAAAGGCGAGCTTAACCCAAACCTGAGTTTTCTTCCAGCATACCTTAGAGTGAATAGAGGATAGTAGAAAAACTTAGAGGCGAAGTCGTGTGTACGTTAAAATAATTAGAGATAGCAATTAATAGATTTAACTTAGTTAAAATAAAAATCATGTATACCGACACGTATACTCATATGTGAAATATAAATACCTATACTTACACATATTTATAAAGTAATATATATTCTATATACAAATATATATACATACATATACTAATACATATTATAAGTCTGATTTATTGTTTAGAGAGAAAATAATCCCTGGTTCTCCACTTGAACACGCTTAGAGAAGGACTATCGAATCGTCGAGCTAAATATAATATTAGGCCAAAATTTAAATACAAATATGGTTGTATAGCTTGGACTACGAACGTAATGAAAGTGTGTTAGAATAGCGTCAGGAGAAAGAAGTCCAGAATACAGTCGATGTGGTCAGTTTCCAAACTGCCTGGTCAGTATGAAGAATGCACTACAGTGCGAGAAATATTATGGCGCGATGCAGATTTAGTAGCTATTACGTAGTTGTGCTTGTCTCTGCTAGATGGCACTGAAGTAAATTTTGAAGTCGTTACAAATTTATTGTAAGTATATTTGATATCTAGTAATACTTTGTATTTAGTGTAGCTTGTTTTTACTCAACCATTTCCTCTACTTTTTCGTCCTTCACGGACTAGGTACTTACACATGAACCTGCCATATAACTTCATCTAAGAATACAACTAAAACGTCTGCTTCCTAAATAAACAGGAATTAAATGCACAAACGTACATAATAGTACAGGTCACTTAGAGCAGCTTTCGGAACTGTGTCGTGTACCATGCCAAATACTCTGTGATTTAATGCACGGGCTGGGTACACTACACTACACTAGACCTTACAGTACACGCTTACGCGAAGCGGGAGCGTGGCGGGCAAAGCTGTTAATACCATGCACTCTGGTTGGACCATATGTACGTATGAAAATGGTGGTGTAGGTGTCTATTTTTAAACAAAGTATTATCGATTTTTATATCTATTTGAATGTTTTTTTTTATTTATGTCTTTAAGGGACCTTCTCGTCTTCTCCTTCTTGATATTCGTTATCTATAACTTTTTCGTCTGTTACTAAATAATAGCTTATAAGATTTCTGTATTAAAAATCGATAATTTCCCAACGTTCACTACTACGCGACCCTAAAGTAGAACCACCCTTTCTTATTACCACACCCGTTACACCATCCCTTATGAGTATTATATCTATGTGTTAGTACGTGAAGATATTTCCTTGTACCTCTTTTTAAGCAAATTTCGCGATCTAAGGAATGAGAAATTTTGAATACTCATACTCGTCTTGCCTCCCCCAGATACAATCATAAGGCGAGGTACATCAATCGCTTCACGCTTCAAGGAATCGCTTCACGGATAAATATATAAATTTGAATTTATAAATTAATCCGTGAAGCCATTTCTTTGTACGCATTTTTAAGCAAATTTCGCGCTCTTAGAAATGTAAAATTTTGAATACTTAAAGTTTGTATGTAGAAGAAGTGCAGAAAGCTAAAATTTTTAATCAATGTTTGTTACAAGTTTTAAAATAACGTGAAAACGAAATTTGTATACAACTGACCAGTATACCGCTGACTTGTCATAATACGGAAAGTCTAAACAATGACAGTTCCACTTATACCGGTCACTGAAATATAACAAACCATTCAAAGTTCAACAATGTTAGTAATTTATGCTCGAAATTCAATCACCAAGCGGTCTCTAATTCCTATTAATAAACAATTTAATATAACATCTATGATAAAATGTTTTGATGATTTTCATAATCTTAATTAAAACTTGACGTGGTTTCGATTACATCTGCAACCTTCATTTGATATTAATCAACGTGATACGTTAATTGAGTGACTTCTCATGTTGACGGCTTGTTAAGAAGTAATAAAACTTTTGCTTCTAAGCGACTTTATTTATCAACTTTATCATTAAAATAAGATATTAAGATATATTATCATATTTAATATAAATTTTATTTATATTTAGATACAAAAAGATGTTCCTTAATTAATAAACTCTATAGAAATATACTTTGTAAGCTTTTGAGGAGCACTATTTATCTTAAAGTCTATTGCTAAAGCTATCACTAGGGATGTATCTGTATAATTATTATCGATCCTTAATTAACCTAACATCTGAAAAAAATGTTCCAGATGTTTGGTCATTTTTTTTGAAATATTAACTGTCTGTTTACAATTAAACATCAAAAAATCTTTAGAATTTTCTACTATGTTGTCTCGATGGCACAAATTTCAACGTACACAACTTGCAGCCTCAGGTCCTGGGTACAAGCGATCCAAAACGAACGGTACTGGGTTCTATGACCAAAAAATACTTAGTTGGGGTCGAGGAATACTCCAATATTTTCTTAGTAAACCCGAATCCTAAATACACTATATAGGATCTAATAGAACTTTGATGAACGTGGAAGTAATGGATGACGGGTTGATACACTTTTAAAGTTTCGATCTTTTTTTTTTAATTTTAATTTCTCCTTTAAATATATTTTACATTCTACGATTATTTTGATAAGAATTTCAAATAAGAATTAATTTTATGAATATCTATTCGTCAAAGGAGCAAACTAGTTCAAATTCTAAAAATAAAAAGAATTACATATTAAAATACTCTCGACTCAGAGATTCCTTCAATGATTAGAAAAGAGCTGATAATTTTCTGACAGGTGAACAAATTTTTTTGAACCATTGTTAAAAAAACTCTCGATCAAATTACCTTTCAAATAAAAAAAATTGTCCAGCCGTTTAGGAGCTATGTTGCCAAAGACATATACACGTTAAGCTTATATCACCCCTCCTTAAAAGCCGTCCCTATCGCTTAAAACCACGTCACATGTTGTTGCAATACAAGGTCAATACGTCTCCCAGTTCACGTCATAACTGACAAATTTTTGATACCAGACCCGCTTCAAAGACATTCCTGTAGAGAAGGTATAAATTTTAAGGTGTGGTGATGTGGCTGCGACAGTGTTTATTCACGCGTACTACTAATTACTTACTAATACGCCTTTCAGTTTAAGCGTAAGAACATACTCAATAAAGAAAATTAAAAACTCAAGAGTAGAGAGCCTAGTTTCTGAAGGCTTCGGGTGTCGACCTTAAGACGAATGAACTGCTTCTCAAAAGAAAACAATGAAAATCTTTACCTTGCTTACTCTCGCGGAAACTCTTTATTTTTTAAAGATACATAAATGGTTTAGCACGTACATATACTATACTGGATTGTCACCGCTTCCATCAATTTTTATGACGTAGGGATGCATGCGGACACAGACGTTTTCTTTGAACAGTCAATGAGGTATACACCAAACCGAGTGTATCAGTTTTTTTGGAGCTTGAAGGCAGTTCCAAGCTATTGTCATTATTGCAGTTCGGACGACGGCTTATTTCGATTGTGTCACGTTTTTTTCGCAGTACGAATCTCTATTTGCTTGCAGTTTTTAATGCACCGATTTGTTCGGTCTCAGTATTCCTTCAAAATATTGTCTTTTTATAATCTTTACAGCTTATTTGGTTTTTGTAATCGAATTTTGTTATCGAATCTTATCAAAAGTCATATCATTGTGTTTATTACAAAATTCTACTCGACTGCTTTTGATAAGTGAGAAAAGCCATGGTACCGCTAGTTGTAGTCTAAAGCTGTTTCAAACCATTACAACTCAAATACAAAAAGAAACATTCTCCCTACTCAACATCCAAAGAGAACATTCCGGAATTTTCTCTAAAATTCTCAAAAGCGCTTTACAAGCCAGTGTGCCTTAATATCTTAAAAGTATTTCAAGAAAACAGGATTTTCTCGTATCTTTTCTAAGCCGTACTCAGTTCTCGGACAACATTCAACTGTTGAAAGAAAAGAGCAATCTTCTAAACCACTCCACAACTGCACATACAAATCAGCGACCGTGTATAAAGGTAAACCCACATTCGGCCGAAAATACAGTTTGAATTAAAAAAGAAAGAAAGGAAAATTATTACTTTCGATACATATATGTTACAAAACATAATCTTTATTGTAGGAATATAAGAAAACAAGCACAATAATACAAGAAAAAAAAACCCAAAAAAAAGCAATATATCCGTAAAAAAGAGACACTTTTAGTGTCTCACAACCACACCAATTGGGGTTCGGGTTCAGTATTTCCTTATACAAAAAAAAAAAACAGTGCGCTAGTTTTCAACGCAATCCATATGAGGGTACGGACGTACGAAAAGGAATAATAAATTTACATTTCATTTAAAAAGTTCATAAACATATATAAATATCCATAGTAGTTATAAATAGTGCTTGAATGTTATGATCATTATAATATGTAGATTTAAAATTCAGGTTATTGGTATATCTATGGCAAATCTAATGAATATATGAAATTTAAAAAAAATTAGGAAGGTACCTAACTGGTACCATGGGCAAATGGCTATTCCTAGCCATAACTGTGATAGTTTATGGTATAATTCAATCATCACAACTAATACTGAGTAAGTTACTAAAATGTAAAAACGGTTGCTAAAGTAAATGACAGCGGAAAATATGTACTATGTGCTCGCAGCCATATTGTGGATCCACCTTTGTGGAAGCACTGACCTGTTAGCTCTGTCTAGCGCATGTCTTATAAAAGAAGTGTTAATTACCAGGGCCAGCTTAGTTCGGTCTGCGCATATGCGGGTTAGCTTTATTTATGTGCTTTTACAATCATTAACCTATATTATGGTCAGTTAAATGTACGAAAGAAAACACACTTACTTATACTTATTTAAGGTATGTGTGTCATGGATTTTATAGGATTTTCTTCTGAATATAAATTTCTGAAACATGTAACTAATTAAAAGAAACACAATTGCCCTGCAAAAAAATAATTACGCGCCATAAAGGCTAGCATGCCCCACGCTAGGTCGCGCAAGACTTTGCTCCCATTCCACTACCAGCATCTGGTGGAGCTCGGCTCGGTGTGCCTCTAATTCGCAAGGCAATTTTCACTCGCCCCGATCTAGCGCATCCCTGCGCCCCCAATACTGCAGCGCAAGGAGCACTGCTTCCAAATCCCAGGGTGCGGATCCGGCAAATAGGCTAGCCGACTCAAAGGAGATCGTACGGTACCCCCTTATGACTAGGCTAGCCATGCACAAAGGCTAGCACAGTGAGACAGCTTTTAGCACAACCATTTTTCACTGATAGTGTCGGATGCGGTACTCAAACTGTTAGGTACTGCAGTTAATGATGTTATTCTTTTCTTTTTATCTTGTATCATCTCATTTCGATTTCGTTAGTGTTACATTATTAATAAGTACTATTTCTAAGAATTTCTTTTTGTATGTACGTATAGGTTTGTAGGTGTATCTGTATTTGTATTTGTTATTTGTATGTGTTGGTTCATGACTTGAGTGAATTCACAATTCACACCTTTCTTGAGTGTAGTATATTGTTACCTAACTATGGAGGCTTGTTGTTAGCAACATGGATTTATATTTGTTGTAATCATAATTATTATTATTAGTCTGTAAGCCTTCTTCAAAGGATATTAAAAAAAAAAAGCCGCCCTATTGAGTAAAAATGTATATAATTAGCCATTGTCACTCGGTAATAATGTAAGGATTCTAACGATGCTCCATACATCCAAGTCAAGCATTTAGAAGTTATGGACCAGTAAAAAAACCCTGAAAACTTTACGGTGGTTGGAGTTAAATGTGACCAGCGTTATTACAAATGTCAATAGGTTACGGTAACTGTAAATACTACGTTTATGAATTATGCTGAGTGCATTATAAAAAGGCAGACACATAGCCTAAAGTTTGTCTGTCTTTATATTGTACTGAGCATAGCACGTATCGTAGCACTTCGTAGCACGCTCGATTTGAAGCACCCTGATACGCATACCCGACCTTAAAATATGGTCACACCTTATTTTTTTGGTGACGGGGTGGAAGAAGGAGGCGAAGACTAGCCGGGGTGGTTTTTAGTCTTACAGACTAAAAACCACCCCGGTGTTCCGATATTTGCCTTTGATCGGGGGAGCGAAAATCGCCATTGCCTTCTTCCGCAACCCCCGATAGGCGGCGCCCGGTGCGTCTGCTGCGGGCAGAGAGAGTCGTACTCTGCTCTCACTCCCGTTCCACCGCCTCGTTTGCGGACATCACCTCCTCGCAGAAGGAGGCGACGGCGTTCCATGCACTCTCGCTCCAAACCATGGCCAGAACCACGGTTGGGAGCGACCGACTACCTGCAGCACCAACTCCCACAACTCATTGTGGGAGTCGGTGCTGCATCGTGATCGTGATCTCGATCAGGACGCTTGTCAGCCCAGGCTGGGTATTCCGCCAGCGTGTGAAGCGCCGTGTCATCGGAACACCACAATGGTGGCACCGTAACGTCGACTCCCGGCCGATTCGACACAGGTACTTGTCGAAGCAACCTTGTCCGGAAAACACCTGCGTCATCCGGAAGGTGAGGGCTCTGTGTCCACTCCTATAGGACGGGTCTTCCCGCCGCTAAAGTGGCGTGCCCCTTGCTTGGTTACGCAAGACTTTGCTCCCATTCCACCACCAGGATCTGGCGGAGCTCGGCTCGGTGTGCCTCTACTTCGCAAGGCAATTTCCATTCGCCCCGATCTAGTGCATCCCTGCGCCCCCGATACTGCAGCGCCAAATCCCAGGGTACGGATCCGGCAAATAGGCTAGCCGACTCGAAGGAGATCGTACGGTACCCCCTTTATGACTCTGACGGCCATCGTAATATTACGGGCCGTCAGAGTGTTCGCCCACACGTGCACCCCGTAGAGCGCCATAGACCATATGATCCCTGTATACAGCTTTCGGCAGGCTTCGGGAAATTGAGCAGGAGCCGCGAGAGTGCCGCGGTGGCGCCCATCAGTCTGGGGGCCAGCTGCCGAAAGTGTGCTCCGAAATTCCATTGGCTATCGAGGACAATTCCTAGGTACTTTATCGTACGCTCGATGCCGGACGCCCCCTACCACGATGTGGTACCCCGAAGGTGGTGCCTTCCAAGAACAGGTGGTGCCTTCCGAGGATAATAACGAATTCGTAAGCCAGTTCCGACCAGCGACGACGTACTCGGGGCGCTGCCCCCTGACCCTACATTCCTAATAGACTACCTTCTTATCGAAATACGCACTGGTGACCACTGTTTCGTAATTAGCGCTTCGTATATTCCACCCAATATGAATTCAAATGTTTATGACTTACACTTTGAATACTTGACCGCTACACTTCTTTCTACCGACATAGATAGGTTTATAATAGAAGGCGATTATAATTTACCAACAATTGAATGGCGAGACTGTGACATATATCTTGAGCCCATAATAATTAGTAATTACAGTTTGCCTAATAAGCATTTAATTAATATTATCAATCTGTTCAACTGTTATCAAACTAATACATACAAAAATACTAATGGTAGAATTTTGGATGTGTTTGTTACTAATGTTTTTGGCGCCAAGTCATGTCTTGCACCGATACCACTTGTACCACCTAACGTAAATCATCCTCCCTTTTTTACATTAATACCTACTGTTGACCAATTTATACCTCTCGTTACTAAGCCTAGAATTGAATTTAACTATAAAATGGCTGATTATCCTGTAATAATTAATGATATACACCAATAATAAATTAAGTCTTAATATTAATAAATGTAAATCTATAACATTCAGTAAGAAAAAACAGATACTTAATAACACTTATACACTATGTGATGTGCGATTAGAAGCTGTGCAAATTATAAAAGATCTTGGTGTCACTTTAGATCATAAACTACATCTAGATGTTCACATTGAAAATATAATTAATAAAGCAAATAAAATGTACGGATTCATAATGAGATCAGCCAAAGAATTCACGCAAATATCCACCTATCTTCACCTATATAAGTCATTGGTTCGGTCGCCGCTGGAGTATGCGGTATCTATTTGGAACCCCTACTATAATAGATACAAGGAGAGTCTGGAGTCTGTGCAGAGAAAGTTTATGTACACTATGCAGTACAGATGTTGCCACAACCGTTTAAGTTATACAAAATGATTGGATAATTATAATATGCTAACATTAGAAAATAGACGGAAATTGCTCGAAACAATGTTACTATATGATATCTGCCATAACAGATACGATTGTGTATCTCTTATTAATAAAATTGCTTATAGAATACCTACTAGGACGCACTGCCGTAACCCCTGTCAATTATTCGCCACTACACGTTGTCGAACTAACGCAGGCAAACGTTCACCAATGTACCGGCTAGTTAAATTGTATAACCAAAACTTCAATAGTTTAGACATTGTAGCAATGCGTCCTAGCACCTTTAAAGGTAATGTAATTAAATTATTAAACAATAATTGTTAATTTGGTACCCTCATGTAGTCTAGTCATATATATCATAAGTCAACAATTTGTTGTGATGCGTGTATGTGTATATATATATACATATATGCGTATATATATATATATATATTTATTTATATTATATCTCTGTAATCGGAAAATAACTCTGTAAAACAATAATTATTATTATTTTGAAAACATAGAGCCAAAAATCTTAATCCCCCTCGCGCAGTGGGGTGGATGGATCTGCCATTCTTATTTCTGGCGCAAAATTTTAACAGAACTTACACAAATTGTGGTAAATGGTGTTGGTGACACATTAACTAAATTATAAATTACATTTATAAGAAAACTGTACACAAACTCTGTATTGTGTTACTGTTGATTTACCCAAATAAAGAAAAAAAAAAAAAATAAGGTCACACCTTTCAGAAATTATAATAACTGCTAGCAACCCGCCCCGGCTTCGCACGGGTAGCAGAGACACCTTCAACAATCATCATCATATTTCATAAAATTTACACTAAACCTTAACAAATTCCACTAATATTATAAATGTGAAAGTTTGGATGGATGGATGGATGTTTGCTTCTCTTTCACGCAAAAAACACTGAACCAATTGCGATGAAACTTGGTATGTAGAAAGCTGGAGACCTGGGTTAACGCATAGGCTACTTTTATCCCGATATTCCTACGGGATCGGGATTTAGGCGGGTGAAACTGCGAGGCGCTGCTAGTTATTTATATACTCAAACCTTCCTCATAAATCGCTCTATCTATTGGTGAAAACCGTATGAAAATAAGTTCAGTAGATTTTGAGTTTATCGCGAACAGACAGACAGACTTTGTTTCATAATTTGTAGTGATGTAGTGATAATAACTTGACGTATCTAACACACGGCCATCTGATCCTGAACTAAGATAAATTACGCTGACACAGAAGAAATGATCAAGCTCATCACACAATTGTTTATCCTGGATGGGTATCAAACCCACGACCTCTGGCTCATTAGTCAGGATCACTAACCATTAGAGCAACCAAAGTCTTTATTTTTATAAAAGTAGGCGTTCATATTATATAATCAGATTATATTGCACCTTCTGTAAAGAAAAAAGCACCGAAACACAAAACTATAGGGCTTATTACAATAACTACGTCAAGGCCAGTAAGCATGATTATATAAGACAATGAATCCATCATCCTCTGAGCCTTTTCCCAACTAAGTTGGGGTCGGCTTTCAGTCTAACTACGAAACGGCCGAACTTCGATATTTTATGTGAAGCGACTGCCATCAGACCTCAGCAACCCAAGTACTAGACGATATCGAAGTTTTGTAGTTAGACCAGGTTGTCGGACTTTTTTTTAGGGCTACAACTATCCTTAACGAATGCCACAGTTGTTCGTATGGCAACCTTGACCGACGGCTTAACGTGCTGTCCGAGGCATGGAGGGGTCTCAATGGTCACCTATCCTAAGGCTGACCTAGCTAGTGTTACTTAACCTTGATTGTGCTTACCTATTCGGTTGCCATGTGGCTAAGTGAGCCACGAGCCCCCGACCATACAACAATGAATGGTTAAAATCATTTGAAATGGCTTTCCTGTAAACTTATAAAAAGCGCAGTTATTGCCTTGTCTTACTGAAAGTGTGAATATGTACTCACAGTACAAACATGCGAGGAACGACTGCAATGCGTCGGTGCATGGACACGCATACAACGTGCCTGGTCATGCGTGAAGCAAGCGTGCTGTTTGATGGGATGTTTGACCGATGATCCGGAATTTGATAATTATTGGAAACCATACTACGTGCAGATAGGAGAGTCAATTTAAAATTAACTTATTTTTAACCAACTTCAAAAAAAAGTTTTATCTTCGGCTATACGTATTTTTTTGGATGTATGTTAACAGATATTTCTGTCAAAATTATGTGGACCGATTCAAAAAAATATATTTTTATAATTATGTATTTATACGGGAATTAACGCGATCACGAAAAGGTATTACATACCTCTGAATTGCCTGACGTTTCGACCAGGTTGCACTGGCGGTGGTCACAGGCTGACTGGTTCAGCGGTGCACGCCCTCCGTCGTCGAGATCGTGAGGTAGAAGGTTTTATATTATTATAAGGTTAATTTTTTTTTATGTTAATTCCCGTAAATACATAATTATATCATGGAACGCGAAAGTTTAAAAGTTAAAATATATTTTTGTTTTATTTTTTTCTTGTCTTTGTCACCAAGTCCGAATCTGATAAAGGTTTTTGAGAGAAAACGAGGAAAACTCGCAGAAATTAAGGGCACATGTAGTGTTTTTTGAGTTTTCTTGAAATTAAGCAACATTTTCGTTTAAATTGGTGAATGTTATTGTTATTGACCGACTTCAAAAAGGAGGAGGTTCTACGTTCGACTGCATGTATCTATTTTTTTACTTATTAATCAAGTGCAGCAAGACCCTAGACAAACTAAAAATCTTACCAGCCCATCTAAATAACGTATCGGGCTTATTAAACTAAAGTTTATATAATCTAATGTACTGCAGTTTCGTTACATTACAGGGAGTAATGTTCTAAATACTTTATCTACTCAGTAGGTACGTACTTTACACTATCATGAAAAAATAAATATGTTTGAAAAAAAGGTAAACCGACTTAAAAAAAAAACACTAACAAAGGAGCACTGAAAAGTTTTAATTATTTTTTACATTCATTGTCGTATAATTATTCTTACCTATAAGGCCTTGATGTGGTTGTTCTTTGTATGAAAGAAATCCTTTACTCTTTTGTTTCGGTGCTTGTTCTTTACAGGAGTTAATTTATATCTGTTTTTCGTCGGTTTTACTTTTTTAAAGTGTATGTAATATATGTCATTATATTACAAATTAACTCATTCCTAACTCCTTCAATATGGTAACTTTCTGAGACATATTATACATTGCTATCTTAACCCCGTGGGTCATTGGGGCTACTGGTGAAATGGTATGTCAGAATCGAAACGGCTAAAACCACACGGTGTTCCGTCACAAATGACTATATTGCAAGGGACTCAGGTATACCCTAGAAAGGAAGTCCCCGAGAACCCAGGAAGACCTTAGCCACTTCTTAAACAAAAGGCAGCCACACCCTTGGGGGTGGAGGGCCTTGCCCTCCTTCAGGTTTAAAGAGGCGCGCGCACATCAAAACTAAGCGGAGCTTGCACTATAGGTTCTGAAACATGGATAAACATACGCGTGTAGACAATTTTTTTTAATAATAACTTGAGACGTCTCACACACGGCCGTCTAATATCAAAATTAGGCAGAGCCTGTACTATGGTCACCAGACTGTTGATAGACATACTTAAATATTACTAAATACATTATAGATAAATTATACCCAAACACAGAACAAATGATGGTGTTCATCACAGAATTATTAGTCGTGGGTTGGAATTGAATGAATGGTGTGTTCAAAAAGTAAGATAACTTTATAGTTTTATAAGAAAATATTTATTTATTCATCAATATTTATGTTGTCCCTTTCAAAGTAATCCTCAGATTTATCCAAGACACTTGTGCCAACGCTTTTTCCAATTTTCGAAGCACTTCTGATAAGCATTTTTTGGTATATCCTTGAACTATTCCAGCGAAGCAGTCTTTATCTCCTCAATAGTTGCATATCTTTGTCCTTTCATAGGTCTCTTTAGTTTTGGAACAGGAAAACAATTTTCTTCACTGCTTCAAGGTTTTCATCTATTGTTGACTTGTTGGGGCATCGAGATCGATGTTCGTCATCGGCATCTTCTCGGCCATCTTGGAAGAGAATATACCACTTATAACTTTTTACTCATAGCAGACTCACCGTAAGTATGCCACTGTCAAAATTTCAAGTGTTTTGGAGCTCTTAATTGCATTTTTTACACAAAATTTAATGCAAATTCATTGATTCATTTTTTTATTGAAAGTCGCCAAGCACACTAACACACCTCTAACCTTCGTATCTGTAAAAAACACACTAAATATACTATATAGTCAAAACTGTAAGCAAATATTCGGGACATGAGTACCAACACAACAAAACAAAAAAAAATGAAAATCGAGTGTACGTTGCCCGCGAAATTAAAAAGTCCCTTTACTTTTTGAACACATCGTACGTAGAAACGGCCATATTAATGCAGATAGACATATGCATGCATACAAATTTAACTAGCAACTACCGATAACACCGGCGTTTATAGATTTTTTTTTTGTTTTTTGTTTTTAAATATTGTAAACTGTTCTGGTGTACAATAAAGAGTATTGTAAATAATTGTAATGTATTGTATTTAATATTGTACTGAGCGGGAATTAAACCCGCGACGCTTCGGTGATCAAGACAATTTTACTTTTCCCAGGACTCGCCGAGCGCCATGGTCGCCGTTTTCCTGTGTCTCTGTTTTCGATCTTGGAGTACAGAAGCACCAGCCTGGAGAACCGTGAGTAAAATTAGTCCTGAAATTAACCCAAAAACCGCAATGTTTAAGTATTTAACGGTTTGTATTTGTGCTGGTGTTCTCATCATTTTTTTCTTTAATATTTTTATAAGTTTTATGAGCCTGCCTGATAACTGGGATTTAGAAGAATGTGGAAGGCAATATAGATTAAAAAACCTATGGCTAGAATTGGACAGCGTAAGATTAATTGATTGATGGGGTTTTATACCACCAAAAGTGCTTTTTAGTGATTAATAGTTATCCTAGGCTATCGGTGTTGTCTACATTTTGTGCTGCGCGGTGTGCTGGCACATTGATATTACACCTGCAGCTTTTGCGCTGATAACACAGCACTTCTTTACGAAACTGTGGAGACCATGTTTACATTTACAATTTGCATTTACATAGAAATACCAACAATTGTATTTCTAGTGTAAGCATGGTCTCCAAAGTCATCGAGATATACTTTCTTAATGTTCCTGTATATTTTAAATGTTTGTCTACGTGTATTTTATATCATTTTCTCCCTCTATTGTTATATTTAAAATTGCCTGGTCGTGCCGAAATAAATGATTTTTCTTTCTTTTTTCATTGTTTTTTCTTCAAATTTTCATAAGATTTGGCAATCGCTTATCTAACATTGAAAGAACGCTTATTTACCACTTTGCATATAATGTAATATATAAGTATGTTACGATACTTTAAAAAAAAAAACATCTCTTATAACAGCACTTCACACCAAAACTACCCATGGTTTCATATATTTAATGTCAATTTGTCTTTTATAAGGTTGCCTGGAAGAAATTGCTTTCAGCGATAAGGCCTCCCATTGTACATATTCACCAGATATATTCCTTGTAAAAACATTTTTATTGGTGTACAACAATGTTTATTTCTATTCTATTCTATAATATACAGTAAATTCCTCTATAAACCTGTTTACTTTATAATCAGTCCACAAGTAGAACATCGATATTTCTTATGCTTTTCTTAGGAGTTAATTTTAATGGGCCACAGAGCGTAAAACAGAGATTATCGTTTCAGAAATCACTGCCTGGTATTATATTATTTTCTTTATAAATAACTAGTGCTAAAGTAAATGACATAACTAATCTTAAAAGGAGACTTCCTATTTTTGTAAATATGTGCATTGTTTATGAAATAAATAGTTTTTATTAATTAAGTAGAGTAGTACGTAAGTTATTATTAATCTTACTAATCTGAAACAATAATCTGTTTGTAGCCTTGTTTGTATTGTGATAAACGTTTAAGGCTATCATCGTGAAGCTGCACCGCATTAGTTTTATAATTGGTTGTTGGTTATTACATCACATTTTCTATATACTTCGGAACACTTTCTTCTTCTTTCTCATTCCTCCACTTCTTTTTCCTTCGTCTGTTTAATTAGCGTAATTATGGATGCTACCTTATCACGATTCTAACTATTTTAAGATTAATTATAATATAACTAGACCTACTACAGAAAGAAAATCCCAATTTCCTGTTAAAATTATACCTAAGTATCTAGTTTAAGGAATTACATCGGCAACGAGTGCAAGGCACCTCTAGCCCCGTTAACTAATCACCTATAAACGTCACTTCAATTGGTGAAAGGATCAGTATGAAAAAATATTTTAGTTCCTACACACCAATTAATATGCTAACTTGTCATCTTAGTAGTGTAAAATACAACAAAGGTTAATTAAAAACATTGTACAGCTCGATATATATCCATTTAAATATTATCTGTACTGATTATCTAAAAGCTTAGATAATCAACTAACAATTATATAACATCCACTGCAAAATTAAAAATAAATAAAAAATGCTTAAACATTTTATAAAGGCGCTGAGTGAAATAAAATACAAATACATTAAGGCGAAGTATAAAATATGTAACGTTAAATACCGACCCTGGCCCCCTACCATTCGTCGATGGAACTCTAGTTACCCCGTGACGTCCATCGGTGCAGAAGAAGTCCTGATCCACACATCGAAGGAGCAGAAAAAAAAAATTATAAGTAAACAAAACTATAGGTATTTGCAAACATATTCGTGTCTCAATGCCTACCTCGTTTTTCGTTTATTATTATTCGATGCCCCTGTCAAGCAAATAGTTGTTTTTTTTCTATTCTGAAACTCTCAGCAGCTCCACGGAGTCTAGAACGTACCAGCTATACAGCCCCTTATTAAATAGGACAAACATTTAACTGTCGAACTGTATATATCTCTTCTTACCCCTCGAAGATACACATAGAGAAATAACTTCGATTTGTCCCTAACTATTGTATGTTTTACTCAGTAACGTCATTATGCACAGCGCGTTTAAAGTCAGTAACAAACGAGTCGTGACGTCCTCCCAACTGGCACTCCTCCGACCTCCCGAGGCATGCAAACACCATTACATTTAAACGAAGGCCACGTACTCGCTGAGTAGACACTCGACACTTTTTAAATGCGCTTTCTTGTAATGTAGGAAATAAAGTTGCTGTCATGGCGTTACATTAGTCTAATGGAGTGCAGCTAATTAAAGTAGGTTTTTCACGACCTATGACGCGCGATTAGAGCATTCGATTACAATGTCAGAGGTGGTGGGTTTGATGCCCGATCAATGTAAATATTCGTATGCGTGAATCTTTGTATTTCCATTAGTCTGAATTTGTATGTATTTACAAACAAAATGTATATAAGTATGTTTATACATTTTTATCCGTGTTCTAGAACCTATACTACAAACTAGGCTTAGAATTGGTTTAAAAGCGCTTTTTAGCCGACTTCAAAAAACGAAGTAAGTTCTATGTTCGGTTTTTTTATTTATGTACCCCGATATTTCCGTCATGTATATGCTATGTGTGCGTGTATGCTCCCAAGGTGGTCCTATTGACACGAAGTCCGTATCTGATGATGGTATCTAAGGGAAAACGAGAAAAACCCTCAGAAATTAAGGACAGATTGAAGTGTGTTTGTTCAATTTTTTTGAAATTATGCAACATTGACGATTAAAGTGATAAATCTCATTGTTATTATCGGACTGTAGTGGTTCTACGTTCGGCTGTATGTATCTTTTTATAAAACTAATTCAATCAAGTGCAGCAAGTTCCTAGACAAACTAAAAATCTTACCACCTTACCTAAATAATATTATGATGTAAGTTATGACGGTAGTAGTAATTATTTTTACATAGCCGAGTCATTACCCTACCGTCAATCTTCTCGCGCAATATACTCTCAATGGTACGCTTAAACTAAAAGCACGACTTAACAAGTCTAGACTTACTGCAGTTCGGTAACTTACATTACAGTCAGTTATGTTCTAAATACCGTATCTACTCAGTACGTACGTACCTTACAATAAAAATGGAGCCGCCGCACTGGATCTAGCCTAGCTATCAAGTACCTGTTTGGCTTGGCACCGACGTAGTTCTTTTATAATGTTATATTAAAGTGTCACATGTTTTGTAGTCTTTTCGATTAAGTTTGAAATTTATTATTTTTCACTTTTCAATGCCCTTAGTTAGTGCTTTTGAAGTCGGTTAAACTTTTTTTTTAAAGTATTTATTAATATGTCAAAGGACTACTATTTTCTGAATGAAAGATATACTATGTCGTTTTCTGCAACTCTAACAGCGCAAAACTATAATAAATTTGCACAATCATAAATAACAAAACTATACAAATAATTCTCCAATGGAAACAAAAAATATTAATATAATAATAACTATCACCATTTCAAGATGGCTGCTATTTACAACAGACAACATATAATCTCAAGTTCCAACACGAACTGGCTCGCAGTGGCTTTTCAACCTGGATTATGTTCAGGGCCCAGCTGAGACAAACAGACAAACAAGCCTCCATATTTGTTCTCTATTTCCGAAGTACCGTTTGTCGCGGCCGCTTTATTTGATCAACACGTTTGGTTTTCACACCAGTTGTAAGGCTGTTGATAATGTTCTATTTTTGGCAGTGTTTGATTTGTTTTTAATCATATTACTCAGTGTAGCCATAATAAGGTCATCAGGTTATTAATATGATAGAAATCCATCAGGTGATGTACATCTGCTACTGTATTGGTTCCTTGTTTTTAAATATTAATAGTGGTAAGGATACAATTGTCTAGTAGTATATAACCAAGTATTCGGGTGGTTAATAACGATTTTATTAGTTACCGTACACTCTATAAGGTGATAATAATATGGTAATGAGGCCACGTTGTAAAACCGTAAAAAGTATCAGGATATTTAGTCAGTTAACAGACATTTAAGTAGGTTCATTCTGATAGTGATTATTTTTATATTATAGCTATGTATTGCCACGGGAATTAACGCGATCACGAAAAGGTATTATATACGTCTGAATTGCCTGACGTTTCGACCAGGTTACACTGGCTGTGGTAATATATAATTATATCATGGAACGCAAAAGTTTAAAAGTTAGTATATATTATAGCTGTGTATATTAAACAAATATCACTACATATTATTTTAATTAAGTTGAGTAATTTGCCTACCCTTAAGAGAACCCAAAAACGAGTCAATATTTTTTGTGAGATACACTAATTATAGCCCTAACCCTTCCCTTTTCCTTATTCCCGTCCTTCCCCTCTCCCCCCTCTTCCCACTCTTCCCCCCTCCCCCTCTTCTCCTACTCCCACCTTAAAGGGCGGCAACGCACTTGTGACTCTCGAGTTGCAGGTGCCCATGGGCGGCGGTAGTCATTTACCATCAGGTGACCCGTCTGCTGTATGCCCCCTATACCATAAAAAAAAATACCAAAAATACACAAGGAAAATGCTCCCCTACGTCCTATTGTGAGCCAGATCGACACACCAACCTACAGACTAGCTCAGCACGTAGATAAGGTTCTCTCACCACTTAGAGGCAACACAAGAGCGTATGTTAGAGATTCCTACCATTTTCATAGTGAGATTAAACACCTACATCTCACTAACAAAGAAACAATGGTCAGTTTTGATGTACAGTCATTATTTACATGCATGACTGTACCTGTACATGACTGTGTAGAAATAACTAGGAGGAAGTTATTAGAGAACACCATGCCTGAGGAATATGCAGAAATACTCGAACACTGTTTAACAACTGGCTATCTGTTGTGGGACAATAAGTTCTACGAACAAATCAATGGCGTGGCAATGGGCTCCCCTGTATCGCCCGTTGTTGCTGACATCTATATGGAGGCCTTCGAGGCTCGAGCTCTGCAGACTGCCGCCATCACACCTAGATTTTATAAACGGTATGTAGATGATACTTTTACAATATTACCAACAGATAGTGTGAATGCAATTATGTACTTATACGGGAATTAACGCGATCACGAAAAGGTATTACATACCTCTGAATTGCCTGACGTTTCGACCAGGTTGCACTGGCCGTGGTCACAGGCTGACTGACCTCAGTCAGCCTGTGACCACGGCCAAGAACACGCGTCAAAGAACACATTGCTGACATAAAACACTAACGCTCGATGAAGTCTGCTGTGTGTGAACACGTGCAACAAGGGACCAACCATTACCTGCGTTTCGATAAACCACAGGTACTCGCGAAAGAACACCGATTCCTACCAAGGATGCTCCGTGAGGCTATTGAAATTAAAAAACACCCTAATTTTAATAGAGAAGATGGTTGGAACGTAAGACCAGCTTGGGATCCGGTTGTTCACTTACTCAAACCCAAGAAAATACAAAACACAGCAAGGCCTCAAGACACTTTGAGCTCATTCTGCGTAAATAGCATTAATCAATTAACACCAACAATCGACAAACTTCGGGTACTTTGAGATAACTTTGCACTTCGATACATTAGACGATCACCATCTTAGTCTACCCGTGACCATGACTGCTGAAAAGCAACTGAAACGTCGGGATCAGTATAGATAATAAAAAACACCAAATAAATCGCGATAGAATCCGTTAAAAATAGTTTATTTCAAAAAAAAAAAATTAAAAAAAATTACCTCCGTAGTGCCAATTCCAGTAAATAAACGTAAGGCAAAGGACAAATGTATCGGGCAGATCGCTAGGGAATGTTGTGCTCTGTTTACATGGCCCCCTTTATTATTTTTTTAAGAGACATACTACTGAAATAATAGTACTGATGCCACTTCAGAATAATTTTTGGTAATCGATCTTTCAAGGAAGTAGGGCAGAGGAGATTTTTCCTCGAATAAGAGGCCTCTAAAACAGGGAGGTACTTTCATCCGCCTTCTGTAAACAAGTCAGCTAACTCCAGAGCTACTGAGAAAGGCTTTCTATGACATAATTCATGTAAATTCTATTACAAATATTATTTAATAACTTATACGAATTTAATAATATTGGGGCCACCTAAGACTACAGAAGACCAATTTAAGTACCTAGCACCTCTAGCTTAGTTTTCTGGTGACGCTGCATTGCTTGCTTTTCACCGAGTGAGTGAGATTACCGGAGGCCCTAACACTTCTCTCCCCCTCTTTCACCCTTCCCCTACGCCCAACTTAAAGGCCGGCAACACACTTGTGACTCTTGGGTTGCAGGTGCCCATGGGCGGCGGTATCATTTACCATCAGTTGATCCGTCTGCTCGTTTGCCCCCTATACTATAAAAAAGAGGATCAAGGCCACCGTATGAAAAAACCCATGAGCTTTTCACGTGAGCTCACAACTTGGAATTCTCAGTTACATTCATTTTTAAACTTTAAAATCTCACTCATTATTTCTATTTTGATTAACGAACTCTGTGGCGCGGCAGTATTTGATTCCCGATCAGTGTAATTGTTTGTATGCATAAATATGACTATTTGCGTTGGTCTGGGTTTTCCAAATCCCAAGTATAACTTGTACTTATGTCCAAAAAAAATAAGTCTAAATTGTATGTTCATCATGCTTAGTTTGGGTTGGTTTGGGTCTAAAAAACGCTGCGGACTATGGCCCCAGAATATTTTGACAACTATCTATAATAATTATATTTCGTGAGCAAATACACTAGTAACTTTCACGCCTAAGCACGTCCAATATTTGTCCCACACTATCAGTTGTTGTTGGACTGGGATACGGCTCTCTGATGTCACTCATCACGGTATATTGTTTTATTGTTCATGTGATGAGATAACTTGTAGGTACTTTTGTTTTTGATTTTTACGAAGAAAGTAGGAATCTGGTACTACATAATGTCAATTCGCGCCTTATGTGTTGGACAATGACCTTCAATTTGCGTATGTTATTGTATGGTAATAGTTAGTAAATATGTATTTAAATTTAATGTTTCGCGTATTACTCATAATGAAACATTTAAAATCTCTTACACTTCTATCATGTACTGATAATGAAGAAATATGACCGCAGCTTCACTTACTTTATAATTGAAAACGCTTTTTGGAACGCAGTGGTTTGGATTGTCTTTCAAGGTTCACTGATAATTTATTATTATGATTATAGACTATACCGTATTAATTGAATAATTAAAACAGTCTTTGTTTTAGTTTGTGTAAGCAACTAGTTAATACTAATGCAGGCCGAGGCTATAATTGTTTGACTTCTTATCGTCATTTAAAACCTATCAGCTTTACTAGTTAAAATTCATATAAAAAGTATTATAAACTTCAACCCATTTTAGTGCAAATATTTGTGCATACGTTTAAACTTTCGCGTTCCATGATCTAATTATGTATAAGTATATACGGGAATTAACGCGATCACAAAATAGGTATTACATACCTCTGAATTGCCTCACGTTTCGACCAGGTTGCACTGGCTGTGGTCACAGGCTGACTGACTCAATGGTGCACGGCTGCACGCCCTCCGTCGTCAAGTCCTTGAGGTAGACGGTTCTTCATCACCCCGCACATTACCTATCGATATTTTTGTATCACTATGTATCGTCAGTCATACTATACTAACAATGTCCCTAGTGTAAATATTTGTGCATAATTTAGCAGAGTATCTGTTCTGTGTATCCATTCCCATGTCCGCCTGGTTTAATACTTTTTATTGTAATTGTATCAAAACGAACACTACTACCTATATACCTTTAAATAAATTGCGTTGTTGGTCGCGATGAACTCCTAAACTAATGAACCGATTTGAATGAAATTTTGCACCAACTTGATAGATAGTTTTTTTTTTGCAATTTACCAAACCATAGCAACGCGTGGGCGGGTAGCTTGTATTATATACTTAATTCAAACAAAGAGAACAGTGTAAAGTTGAGGTAAGATACAATTAAGAGTAAGCGAAGCGAATTTAATATATTGCACAGTGTAGAGTACTCTCCCTAGAGTGCAGGAACTTGTAATAAGTAGCAGGAGACTGCTGCCAGCGATAAATTAACGATGATGTACTGTTCGCTGATATTTCTCAGGAAGAAACAGCGAGCGAAGAGCTTAAAGGCCTTTAAGGATTTTGGTTAGTAATTACTTTTACGGTTTTAAGGATAAGGAATAAATAAAAAGGAAATGCTTTCTATGTTGACCACTCTCTGATATTATAGTCTCATTTTCATGATCTGATAAACGTTATGGCAGCGCATGAAATACGAACAAACAAACACTGATTTTTATATATAAGAAGATTGTGAGATTGTGTGGATTGAACGACAAAGGTATGTTCGAAATAAAGGCTACATTTTAGTAATAGGCCTGTTTCCCTCCAAGGATATTAAAGAATTAATCCACGTAATAAAACGCCCGCGTCGTTTGGAGAGAGCACAGTGATGGTTAATATACATCAGATGTCTTGTACGGAAATATGTACCATTTTTAATATCGTAACTTTTTAATAGAAAACACGTAGATAAAACATTTTACACAACTTCAACAGGAATACGCTTGCAACGAAATAGCTTAGTGCAATATTAGTTGTATGCGACACTGTTGAAGTTTCAAAGTCTCCAAATGAGTTTAATACTACTAAATAATGTTGCATTCCATAAACTAGGATATTCAGTAGGATATTCGATTTATTCGGACAAATAATTGTGTAATGAGCACGTTCATTATTTCTAGTCTGGGAGTAATTTACTTATAATATGCATTTATTTTGGTTTATATGTAATTACATCGGCTGTAGGTCAACAATATTGTATATATGTATTTCATAATATATAAGTATGTTTATCAGCAGTCTGGTTACTACAGTTTGGTATCAGACTCTGGTTATTAATTTTATAGTTATTATTTATATATCTTCCATGGGATAACGCAGACTTAACCCACGATAAAAAAACTCGATCAATATGCAATGCGTCTCTTCAAACAAATCTACAATAATAGCCATGCCTTATTAATAGAAGAATAAATGCTATTGCAGGTAAAACATGTAGAAAGCACAAAAGACAACAGAGTGGAAAGAAATGGAGGAGGCCTTTGCCAAAGTTGATAACACAAAGTTACCAACGGTGTAAACAAAGTTTGTGTTTGCATAAAAGCTTACATTATCATAATACATTATAATAACGTCCACGCCTTGAGAGTCAACGTATTCAAATGACGTCAAAATAATGTAGAAAAGAATAACTTAAAATCATTAAATAACCTTTTTGTTAGGTTTTGTAGCGTTTAACGAATTCAATTATGGTGCCGATCCTATTGTAACACTCACTAAACTAAAACCTGACTTAATTTCTTCATATGAAATCAACCTTGTCTTCTTCGTAACAAGGTCTATTTGTTACTGCCATCTATTTCTCAGCGCCACTAAATTTCACTAAAACCAGTCAACGTGTATACTGAACTTTATTTCCACGCAATGAGAGTCCCAGACCCTATTTATTCAAATGCCGGATAATTGCCGTATAAAAACTTGTTCAAAACGAACTAAGATGACGTTATTTTAATCGACATCTACGAAGACGCATACTAAAAACACAGAGCAAAAGAAATGGCATTCAACGGATAGCGGCTCTCGCTACGTGGTATTAAAGTTTATTTAAGCGTGTCAGACTTTAGTTGACAAATAAATTGCTTATTTCGATAGCGATATATGTTACCTACTTGTTTAAATTTGAAATAAGACCTTGTTTCGAAGTGTACAAGGTTTACATCTTGTATGAAGAAAATTTAGTCAATTATAGTTAAGAGAGTAATATAATAGAATTGACACCAATACCTGACTTATTATTGAATTCTTTGTCAGGACAGCGATTGATTGAGATAACTAGTATATTTATAGGTTTATCCTTTAACTGTAACTAACTTTGGTATTCAGGTATAAACCTGGCAAAAATCTAAAACGAGCGTAGAACGTGCACAAATGCGTTAGACTCTATAGTTGTTTCAACTAAAACCGACACGTAGTAAGTTCATCCGCACGTTTCATCTAAAACCTTTTTGCCTATGTAAATACGCACATCCCTAACCCACTTCGTTTTTCTAAATAAACCACAACAGAAGGTGGATCTAAACATTAAATCAGCTCAGCGCGCGCCATTACCGGCTCCCGTTAATCTTGCCTGAATGTATGCCCTCATTCTACTCGTATTTTACCCTTATATGCCGCCATGAGATGAAAACCTTTACTTAAAGGCCAGGAGAAATTAATGTACCTATTTATAGAAATAATTCAGTGAAGAAAATGATTAAGGGCGAATCAAGGGGTTCAAATTTACCTTGATTTATATGATTAATTAAAAGCTAGTTCTGATTTATTTTAAGGTTCAGAGGAAACCTCAATTGACGTAACTTGAATCTTGAATTATGATTTTAATTAAAATAATTTAAGGTAACTCATGATTCTTTATGGCTAAAGGGTTTTCAAAGTCCTAACATTTGATGTTGTAGAAAATAAATACTTGTTCCTTAAAAAACCTTCTTCTTTTTTGTTGTTCTCACACTTCAGAGTTTTGTAGGCTCTTCGTTCAATCTTATATCCTTCGAAATGCGCTTCCCCTCAAAATCAGGATGGCCACCAATCGTTATTCATTTAAAGTTAAAATAAGGGAGTACTTTTTCGAACAATTGGTAGAATCAACTTGCCCATAGTTTATCATCTAAATCGTAATATTTTTTAATATGTATGTGTATATATGTACTAGATCGTTCTATAATTCCCGAGACTAACTTGGAGACGGCGCTTATTTAAAAACATATTGAATTTTAGAAAGTCCTGGTAATCAAATGATATGTTTATTTTTTTTAATCGAACAATAATATATATTGAGTTACAGATATTTATGGACGCTTCTTTTGTAATTTCGAAAACAATGAAAAAAAAATTAGTTTCGTATTGTTGATAAAACGTGGTTTTTACCACCAAATTTTATTATTTATTAACATTTAAAGGCCACGAAAAAGTCTTATTTACTCACTGAAGGAGGACACCATGGAGACAAGCAAACTTACTTCTCATAGTAAGCAGTCGCATTAAACTTGAACGCTTGGAAAACTGTAAAAACCTTGCGTGCCCTCTATAAAGAATCCCATGAGCGATAAGTATACAGAATGCTACACAAAGATGTGGTCATATTTTAGAGTCGTACTATGGACGTAAATAACGTAAAGCGCTAACAGGTTCAGGAAAATTCGTAAATTTGAATACAGAAATCTTATCTAGAAACTGACAAATTGAACTTGAAAACTGAATGAAACTGTGGGTATTTAATACAAAGGCTTTTGATGGATTGTCCAGATTTTTTTGAAAATATCTGCCTAAAAAAGTTATCATTGAAATTGATATAAAATTCATAGTAATACATATTCTTCAGAAATGAGCACTTTCACCAGGAAAAGCATCTTCAAATGCAAATTATTTTCAAAAAAAAACTTACTGACCGCACCTACATATCTGCAACACCCTATATATGTGGTACAACATCAAACCGTGTGTGTTTATCCTACAATTTTTTTTTATAATTAATGTGTATGAAATGTAGTTTTTTTAGATTATAATTAGAATTCCTGATAGCTCCTTAAACTCCTGGTAGTGACCAGGTTCGTATAGAGAGGGAACGCAGGGCAATAGCTATCAAGGGTAAATTGTTGGCTCTTAGGATTGTTCATTGTAAGAAGTAGCAGGAAATAAGTCTGTTTAAGCTTACTGTCAAACTTTCTACATGAGCAGCGTTGTTCCCAGAGGTCGCGTGAGGTGCTGCGTGCTCAATATAATAATGCCTTCAGAATGGCATTAGAGTTACCACGCTTTTATAGTGCCTCTGGCATGTTTACGTAAGCAAGAGTGTATGGTTTCTATGTCATCATCGGAAAAAGAGTTACCTGTCTGCTAAGAGACATGCGAGACAGCACTAATCGCATTAGCAGACAAATATGACTCGAAAACTTGTGCTTTGTGGAATTAAAATGTCTGCTATTATCACTACATATTATAAAACAAAGTCCCCCGCCGCGTCTGTCTGTTCGCGATAAACTGAAAAACAACAACGGATTTTCATGCGGTTTTCACTAATAGACAGAGTGATTCATGAGGAAGGTTTAGGTGTATAATTTGTACCCGTGCAAAGCCGGGGCGGGTTGCTAGTTTTATATAAAACTTACTTCCTAAAACACTTTAAAGTATGGACTTTGTCTGAAAATGAATTTATTATTATTATTTAAACAATTATAGTACTCGAACTCGATCCCGTAAGAATAAGAAACTGTTTGCAACTACGGTTGGAAGCTACATTCCTTAGGCTTCCACAACAGGTTTTAAAGTTAAGCCACAATAAAATTGAGTCAAAGAATCGCAGACTTCTTGAGAAAACGCCTTTGATCCTAGGTAACTTCAGAACTTCGACTGTAGACGACGAAGTTATACTACACGATCCTGCGCTAGTTATAAATTTCAATTTAGTTACAAAACTCATTAAAGTTATTTCCTAATAGGTTAGCCAACGTTTTGAACAAGGAATCGTAAATAAATTTCAGCATTGTGTGTACTTTTATTTGTTTTGAGAACTTTCCAATTTGTATGTAGATATAAGTTTCTATTCGAAAAAAAATCTTCAAATAGAAGACAGAATGTTTTTATTGTACAACAAACATTAAGAGGCCGTATACGAAATTTTGCCAATTTCGCTGATTTACGTGATTTTACAAAATTCACGTCTGTAAAATGACGTAAATCAGCAAAATTGGCAAAATTTCATATACGGCCTCTTATCAACAATACATAGAGATCAACATATACATATGTACTAACTTACAAATGAATGAAAGGTTGACTAGATATTCCAATTTAAAAGTTTGTTATATGTTCTCTTTCTTTCAGAAACTGTTCACCGTACAAAATTATAAATGAGAATTTTATATATAACAATGCATTACCGAAGCTCTTCTTGGCAAAATGACGTCATTTACCCCAAGCAAATTGCTCCATAGCACCATTAAAGTAATGGTAGATAATTTTCATATACCTATGTACGTACTTTACAGCCGTAATAGTACTTTTCATGGTGATTTAAAAGTCAAAGATAATGGAGAACAGCCGCCTACGTTATTGTAACATCTTTAGAGCATTCTCATACAGGATATATTTAACCGACTTCAAAAAAAGGAGGAGGGTCTAAATTCGTCGGATTTTTTTTATTTATGTTCCCCGATTAATCAAAGATCCCTGGGCCGATTGGGAAAACTCTTCTTTTGTTTGAAAGGGTATACTTCCCACGTGGCCCCATGGTCATCCGGTCAGGATCTGATGATGGGATCCTAGAGAAATTGAAAGAACTCTTAAAATTTTAGGCACACTTGAAGTGATTTGGATATTTTTTACAGTGACTCGTGCATATGTTAATGAAATAACTTTTACTCATAGTTGGTCTTATTTAAATTTAAAGACAATATTTACACTTCTAAGGATGGAACATTAAGGGATGAAAATTACAGCTTATTACAATTTGTCATGATTTGACAACCCAATTGAGAACCTCCTCCTTTTTGAAGTTGGTTAAAAGGGAAAAAGTCGAAATCTTGCGTGATATGATTAATGAGCGTTAGAATGCAGCAAAATCGCAGCTTAAAGCATGGCAGCCTAAGTTTAGGGGCAATGCCTTTACTTTTTTAACAAAAATCCACTGTTTACACATTCACACCATCCGCTAATTTGCTAAAGAGAGAAATAGATTAATTATATTTCTAGCTACACAAATTTATTTCTTATTAAATTCAATGGAAATTTCTCCGGGATTTACGGGCATCACTCCACGTCCAAAGCTCAATCT
Source organism: Euplagia quadripunctaria (assembly GCA_963859945.1). Classification (NCBI taxonomy): domain Eukaryota; kingdom Metazoa; phylum Arthropoda; class Insecta; order Lepidoptera; family Erebidae; genus Euplagia; species Euplagia quadripunctaria. The sequence continues at coordinate 25,457,763 of OY982563.1, read as the reverse complement.
CACACACCTACACTGCATATCATTGCAGTGGGAGTATGTTATTACCAGTAATATATTAAGCGGTTACTGGAGCCTATAAATAATTCCAGTTGTCGTCTTCGCTTCTGACAGCCACTAGTCATCAGCAGAAAAAAAAACATAATTACGCAAGTATTACTTTTGAAGTGAAAACTTCTTTAGCGGCGTTGTGGACTTTTTCGGATGGGTAAAAAATGTTAAACTCGCGTCAGGACACGTGACCTCATCGAAAATTCGTAAGACGGAGCCGTGTTTCTTATATTTAAAAAAATATAACATTCGAAATTTAAACATTTATGAGCGGTCAGGAGCGCAGAACTTCCAGTGTACCCTATGTATACATTTAGATATGTTATTACCTACTTTTTATTTTTAATCTAATTATATATAAATAGATATGTGTGTGTGTATGTATGTGTATTGAAATACATTGTGAAGTTATGTTTTCACTTCTGACGTGCAGTCCCACGACTGACTCAAAGCATGTATAATGCATCAGTATGTATAGTACTTAGTATTTATAAGCCAGCTTTCAGCCGGAAACTTAACCGTAGAACAGCCATTACCCACATAGTTCCACCAAGCCATTAGACAAACTGGTGCAAGACACAGCCGCCGCCGCCGCCCGCCGCCGCCGTACAACGGAAAGTTTTCACACAACACGCTCTAAACACAACTTGGGCATGCAAGTGATCACCTGAATGGAATATAATGAAGTGCCTACACTGGGTACACCATAAACTAAAAACGTTTTTATTTATGTATCTTTGGAAAAAGTACAACTGATTCAATAAGTGTGAATCTTGTCATATAAAACACTCTTTTTATCATGCGGGAACACCTCACCGGGGCTATCGGTGATGTGGTATGTAGTCATAAGTAGGCCTGTTGCCAGGTACCCGGGTAACTAAAAAGGAAGTCCCCGAGAACACTTAAAACACAGTTGGAGTTTGATTATTCTATCAAGTTTTCATTTGACATTCTGGAAATAAGTTTAACCTTTCATTTTATTCACAAAGAATACAGTCAAATTGAATTACTCCTCCTTTCTAGAAGTCTGTTAAAAATATGAGTTTAATAACTTTTAAATAAACTTGAAATTAAATACTTCAAGAATAATAATGTAAGATAAAATGGACTCACGGAATCTGGAAACGTCACCTTCTGTTAGCTGTTACGAGTACGTACTAAAATTATAGCTGCGAAATGATTGAGTCGGTCTATACAGCTGTGTAAACAAAAATGATTATATAGGGGCAGCATAATGGCTGAGTGGTCGGACTTATGATAGAGTAGTTGGAAATCAAACTCCACTTAGGACATTACGTACGAAGATAATATATGTGCTAATATCACAAAGTAAAAACAATATCTTTAAATATATTTCTTCTGTGCGTGTGTATGTTACTGAACTCCTAAACGGATGGAAAGATTTTAATGAAATTTTTTGTGTGTATTCAAGTGGATTTGAGAATGCTTTAGATTTACAATTAGACCCGGTCGATAGCGCTGCGATAGAGTTACAAGAAAAATATTTTTTACGTTCCGGCAGGACAATGTTTACCATGGCACTTTTGACATACATAACTGACAGTCGTTTGACAGTTGGCGCGATTGACAGAATGCGCGCTGCAAACATCGTTTAAAAACAGATGCATCGGTCAGAAGTATGTTTTTGGAATAATTATTTTTTTAATAATTATACCAAGTCGAATTCAATATTCATAGTTAAGACAAGACAACGCATGTCGGGTCAGCTAGTATACATATATATTTCATGCACCATTACACTCGGAATACTTCAAGAATTTATTCTCTAAGTAATAATCACGATAGTTTATTTTAATCCTCTGAATCTCTTGAGAGTCCTATAATTATTAACTATAACATATTATTTAGAATCTAATATCTTCTATATATTTGAATACACATAGGCAAGACAAAATAGTTAAGAACCATTTTGTCCTACGTTTATCAACCAACCCTCTTTTTTTGCTCAGTAGCTATTGACAATCATCAGCACAAAAGTGTTGATGAGACTGGCGTCTTCTTATGGTACATTTAATCATCTTCCTGAACTTTTTCCCAATTTTCATTAGTGTGTGCGCAATATGTAACATTACAAACTGTTTTGGCTGGTTTCTTGTATGGCCTTAAACCTGCTTGGAAATGTAGTCGTTTTAAGACGGAAAAGACGGAAAAAGGTAAGTTTGTGTAAGAAAAAATGGGTATGGAAAGGACCCTAGGGTAAGGGATACTGCAAGTCTCGGATGGGGAACGGGACTGAGACTGCAGATGCTTGCAGAGACCGGGGACCTGAATGTCCTGTATTTTCTATGACAGGAACACTTATTTGTCTTTTGGTACATTTCTACAGTAATATATATACCAGAAGCACTATATACCCGAATACTTTCGGATACGGATTTGTGGAAAGATATATATTTAATTTCATCGTAGTAACTCAACACCAATATGAGGTCAACTTTTTAAAATCCGAGTAGATCTTTTCATACAGGACTCCTAACAAATAGAGCCGAAAACCTTTAATTCCATTCGTCGTACACAAAGTAACAGTAAACAACGCAACTTTAATTAATCAGCCCGTTACAGAATAAGGGTCAACGGACAGTGTACATGTAGCTCGGAGGGAAAACACAACCACTTCCGTTGTACGAACATTATTTACAATCTCACAAATTTTCAGTATACCAGGTTTTTTGGAACACGACATGAAACAGGTGTTACATTAATCATGTTTTACTAGATAAAGTACTCTATGACTATATTATCATGTGGCATATGTCTATGACTATGTGTATGTCTATGACTATATTATCACTAGCTGTGCCCGCGACTTATTAAATTTTAGTTAAAATTATAGTTTTGGCTTCAGTATAGATTATGGAGTGCCCCAAATTTTTTTTCTAAATTTCTTCAGTTTACAGAATCGCACCTATTACAGTTTTATTACAGGTATAAAGATTTTAAATCCTACTGTGTACTTTTTTAGAAATAAAATATGTGAACTGCAAAATTTGGCAGAAATTTGTGAATGTTGATGACATCTACCCTCCCAAAGATATTATTATTGTTAAGTTATTTTTTCTGTTGGTAAATACAGTCAGACTAAAGAGGTCCCACAAGTAAACCCACTAGTATTGCGAGTATTTAAATGAATTCGAAACCGCTTATCATGATCCAAACCGCCTGTTTAGTACTTACATACTATAGTGGAATTATTAAATCTCATTTACATATGCTGACGCCTTTAATCTTTCAACTGGAAAATTTTTGGAAGGCCTTTCAGCTTAATTATGAATTTGACTTTAAAAAAATTAAATTGACATACATATTGTAAAATAATAGGCTAGAATTTCCTTGCTTCTTAAAGTAAAGTCTGGCTCGCGTCGTGCTCATTCCATTTTTGGCAGTAACAATAACTATTAGGAATATTGTTATTACACATTCGTAAATATGTCCGGATGCGGTCGGCGCTCAGATAATGCGATATCCGGATCATACGGGCAAAGTTTGACACTTCGAGTGGGCTGTTCTCGGGAATATGGCCGTATACCGTTTTTATAGACGATCCGACACCGTACGTGCGCTGAAACAAAATTGTGAATGTTCTGTGTTCCCACCGATGTGGGTGACAATCTATGTGTTTATTTTCACGAGTTCGTTTGTTTGAAGGGTCAGTTATGGGTTCCTTTGAAACACAAAAAGCTTTATATTTCATACTGGCAACATTCGTAATAAAACTGTTCTAAATCATTTTTACTTTCAAACAATAAAATAGCATATAGTTTGACTGGCCAGTTGGCCTAGTGGTTAGTGACCCTGACTGCTATGCTATAGGTCGTGGGTTTAATTCCCACCAGAGACTACGTGTCCTTTGTGTCCGTTGTTTGTATGTTTGTAAAGTCCCCCGCCACACAGGAGTAATTCCTAATGCGGGAGTTGTCTTTAAAAAAAAATGTTAACGGGAATTAACGCAACCACGTATTTAAAACGTCAAGAAAATCAAAGATATGTACCTTTGATTTGCCTGACGTTTCGACTAGGTTGCAATGGCCGTGGTCACAGGCTGACATATTTATATTCTCATTGCATCGCGAAAGTTTAATAGTTAGAAATAAAATAGCATGTCATATTTCTACAAATATTTTTAAAACTACTAGATTTACGGTCATTTAAATGAACATATTTGCGTTAAATATATTTATTTTTCCTTTGTTTGACATACGCGTCGTTAACCGTGAAATTTCCGTTGAATCGGAAAATTACTCGAAATGTTTTTCAGAAGTATACCGGATATAATTTATTACGCGTGTGTATGTGTGTACGTGAATGTGTGTGTGTGCGTGTTTGATGAACGTATTACACTGTGTAAACACATACGCATGATATGCAACGATCACTGTCTCACTGTTTACGGTTTCTGATAATCTTTTTAAAACATAAACGAAACAGTCGATGTTATCCAGAACTTTTTCAATGTGGGTCTTCCAATTACAAAGTGTATCGACAGTTATATCTATAAATAAATATAGTTGTTACTATCGTTCAGGGTTTCGCTTTTGTGTAAATGTCTAGATTGTTTCAAATAAAAATCAATATCTTGTGATAAAGTCCAATTAGATTCGAAATAAGAACATTTTCGAGCTTTACTCTACGATTCTACCTGCGGGAAAACTGGATGAAGTTAATAATTACTGCTCGATTTCTTTAGAAGCTTTAGCTCGTTTCTTAATGTTATTTAAATTATAAAATAAATATCTGCAATAAACGTGGCAAATAAACAAAAAGCAGACAAGTAGTTACTAAACACGCTGACGTACCAACTAAAAAACCTACGTTGTATAAGCTTAATTTAAACTTTAAGCTAAATAGTAATGCATCAGCAAATTTGTCGCAAACAAGAGTATCAGATATGCTATTGATGGAACGACGCGAACCGTCAGGTGACATCATCATCGTGGTGAGAGCAAATGTCACTTGTCTCCATATATCACGAGTGTCGCGGTGTCACGTTCAACAGCACACTAGTGTGACCATGGTTGTGGTTTTAAGTCAAGCTCGAAAAACAGGACCACAGAGCAGTGTTAAGTTACTAGTATAGTCTTTTGTCTCTTGCGGTAGATGATCGTGTGAATATCTGCTCTCTTATAGTTCATTTGTATATGTAGTTCTTTTTTTTTAATAACTTGGGTGTCCAACAAGTGCACGGTCCTTCCAACAGTAAGTAGTAAGAGGTACTACAAATTCCAGTAAAATACCCTAGACACTCGGCTGTTGATGAATAAACTTTAGGTCTTTTAGATTGTTGCAGTTTTATTACTTTGCGAATGTATTGTATATGTATTCAACAGTATTTAATTTAAAACCAAAAAAGATGGTCATCTTACCAATACATCCGAAATTGTGTTGCTTATGTCGATAATCATTCAACAGTCACCTAATTTTACATGTATCTATCCTCGAGAGTCTACTCAATAGACAATATTAGAATCCCTTAAAACACAGTTTATTTCACTAAGCTAGCATTCTTAGCTTCCGAGATTTTCAGGTATCTTTATGTGACCCGGATTTGTATGTTAATGTGACCCGGATTCATTGGTCTCAAGTGTATTCAGAATTGGTTTCAGCTTGATTAATGCATGTCTTCAGCTATATTTCATTTCACACGTAACAGGGGAAGCTTATTGCCCTTTATCGAGGACCTTTCCGGGTTATTAGCTTCTACTGAGAATCTCTAAACCCAAGACCATACGGCTCCACAAACATTAGCATCACCATAAGCTATGGACCAACGTGTTAACAAACAACTGTTAATGTGTTAGTGTGTGTTAAACTGTGTTAGATAACTGTGAATATATAACTCTCTGATTAAATGAGCCTTTGATTAAATTATAGTTGATCTATATATACTTATGTAATTAAGGAAAAGGGTTTTTTGTTTGCTTAAACGCGCTCATCTGTAGGACTATCAGTCAGAATTGAATTAATTTTATGTTATTGTATAGAGTATTCATTGAGGAACGTTTTAGGTGATGTAACATCACGCTACGACCTTTAGGAGCAAAGCAGTGACCATAAACGCAAGTGAAAGTGAAGTGGGGAACGGATAGTTTGCCATATATTAATAAATTAAAGTAGTTTTAATATATAAATGGAATTATAATGAAATTGATTTTCAAAAAAATTTGCCCAGTGGTTTAGAAGATTTTTAAAAGACACAAACAACAAATTAAAGTTTTTAAATGAGCACATCTCTTCTTCAAAACTAAAGATGTGCTTACTAGCACATTCGCTCTGGTCTCCAACCAACTACAAAAATATTTCTTTTTATTAGGCCAAAAATTCTTACAATTTACTGCACACAGTATTATAATACAAATTTATCGTTAGTGTTTAACAAAAGTATAATATTGTGTCTTTTCCAATATGCATCTGTAGCTGAACTAGGTTTAAAGCCTGTACTTCAGTAAAACTATATTTTATGTACCATATATGCCAGCGCTCATGAAGGTCGGAGATCATTCTACGGCCTCTTGCGCCTGGTGCGTCTTCTGCAGGACAGGAGAATGTTTGTCTTCTACCGTTCTCGTTCCGCCGTGTTTGAGAAGTGGCACCCCTAATATTACGAGTGTATAAGGCATCTGTAGACACCAACCAGCACGTAGGCAAAGCACTTTTTTAATGTCATTACTTTTATTATACACCCACTTTTTATAAAGCATTTATAAAAAAGTGGTTGTAAAATAAAAGTAATGACATTAAAAAAGTCAGTATCAAGTATAACAGAATCCACACCGAATTATATAATTTCGTCATTACCTCAAGTTTTAAAAGTAATTTTCAAAAATGTGCCGCACTCCCGTCACCGCGTCCATAACGAAATGCCACCCCAGATTTATGAGTCGATGATGACGTCACTTACCAGTTCGATGACGTCATGTTAAGTCACCTCCGTGCCCTAATAGAGCTTGGTGATTGATGTACATCCTTGGAAGTAGTCAAGTCATGACAACTTTTAAGGTGTTTTGTGGTTTAAAGAAAGGCGGTTGTAGAATATCGTAGATATTAATAGATAGGCAAGGCTTAGTGCGTAACAAAAACGAAGGCCTACTGTAATCATACATATATATACCTTTTAGGTCGTAAATAAACCTACGAACTGACATTTTAGTGATTGTCGTATTTTAAGAGTGCGCGTACCACTTAGACGGTCTGTTTGGTAAGCTTTTAAATTGCGTTAAAATTAGATAGAATATTCTTTATTGTACACTATTCATTGAAATTCATTGAAACGGATCTTATCTTAAAAATTAGAGTATAATGGGCGGTCTTATCGCTAAAAGCGATCTCTCTCTTTCTCTCTCTTCTCGACGCAAAAAGGAGGTGTGTTATAAGTTAAACGTGTGTGTCTGTGCATCAATGTATCTATGTGTCTGTCTGTGTCATTATAGATGATAAACAGATGGACCGTTTGGATATCATCAGCTCTTTTCAAATGGGTTAAAGCATTTTCGAGTTAGTATTGGCTCGCAACGCAAGAGATTTTACTAGCACAAAACTATGAAGTCTCAATAAATCTTCATTATACGACTGCCATAAACTGATTCTGAATTCTCTTCACGTATTATATAGAGTGGCTCGTGGCTAAGTGGTAATCGAGTAGGTTAGCACATTACAAAGTTAAGCAATACTAGTCAGGTCAGTCTAGTATGGGTGACCATTCTTTACACATTGAGACCCCTCCGTGCCTCGGAGAGCACCTCAAACCGTCGGTCCCGGGTGCCATACAAACATCTGTGGCATTCATTACGGGTAGTTGAAGCCCTAAAAAGTCCGACAACCTGGTCTAACTACAGAACTTTGATATCGTCTAGTACTTGGGTTGTGGAGGTCTGATGGCAGTCGCTTCACGTAAAATATCACAGTTCGGTCGTGTCGTAGTTAGACTGAAAGCCGACCCCAACTTAGTTGGGAAAAGGCGCGGAGGATGTATTATTATATAGATAATCTAAGGAGGGGGAACAATAAACATGAATGTCTTCCAAGTAAAACTTAGACATACTTCTAGTCATATAACATCTTCAAAGACATATATTGTAGGGTGAAAATCCGCCAGACTGATAAAACCAATACAACATTAGCAAACACTTTATCAATTGGGCGATGTTCGAGCTTCATCTGGGATTTAAAGCATTTAGGGTGTTTAGATGTCTATCGTCGGCGCTCGGCGATACGCGAAATAGAATGACGTAGTATATGCTTTTCCACATTGAATAGCTAGTCTCAGTTTTAAGATGTTTAAACCTTGTAGCAGGAGTTAGAATACGAATTGAACTGATTTTACACCACCAACACGTATTATTATATGGGGCAATTCACCTGAATGCTGATAGCGTTTAAGGCACAAAAGAAATGCATTCGAGCTATATGTGGAATTAATGTGACACAGTTGTAAGCCTCTATTTCAGCAACATAAAATGCTTCGCTATGTTTATATTTATTTGTAATTTTCGTTGCAAAAAAAATAGTATATTTTTACCTCATATTAGATAACTTTTTATGCACCAAAAACTACTTCTGAATAGAATAACTATATTTAAATTTTACAGCAACTTACGGACACAAAATACATCCAGACTTGTTGTGACCATTATGTGTGTGACAACAACGTGTCGAAACTCCGCCATGAATGCAGTCAATATCAGAACGAACTCATTATTATAATATGAGTACTTTCATATTATCTGTTCAGTCTGCATCCAAATAAACCTTTCCAATATACATTTTATTTTCACGCAAATTGGCGCAACATTCGATACATTAATGTCGATATTTATGTTGTTCATATAATTACCATTGCTTTGGATGAACGAATATCGCTTTTGTTTATCAAATAATTTATAGTGTAATGTCTGGAAACTGATAATTAATTTTGTTTTTAACTGAATAAGTTATAGTTAATTATATCGTGTAGTTGCGGCACACGTTTCATTTATTGGTTAACCGCTAAGGGTTTTGTAAGGTGAGGATTTATAATGAAACATAGTGATAATTTCGTCAGGGAAGTTAAAAAATCTGCGCCCTATTACGAATATTGATCACATTGTTATTGTTTTTCATCCTATTGGGTATTTTAAAACCCGTCACAAAAAGTAGGTTATATATTTAACATGTGTAAAAAGAGACAAAGAATATCTGTTCAGCCGAAGATCATCAGCTCTTTTCTAATCGTTGAAGGGATATTTGAGTCGTATTAAAAAAAAATAAACTAATACTTGTGTAGATCCCTACACAAGTATAAGTTAGTGCAATAATTAATTAATGGCTAGCCACGCACTACAGCGCTTCTCATACAGCGCCTTAAAAATTTTATTCTAATCATGCGGCACCGAAGTATCAACTTAGGGTTGCACATCATGCAACCGCAGGAAATACAAACAGTCGCTGATAGGATCTGGAGGTTTCTCGAAGCTATAAGTCTGAGCAGTGAACTTTAAAGCAAGAGTGCGCTACAAAAGACCAGAATGGTGGAGGTAGCACTAGACACTTAAAATAATATTAATACACCCGTTTTTTCACATTAGCTTTAAAAAACCGGACGAGTGCGAGTCTGACTCGCGCACCAGGATTTCCGTAAAAACTTGTACGAAAATAGTTCGTCCAATCTCGGGATTCAATTCTCGATGATTTTTCCCTTTTATCCGAGTACTAAAATAACTATACTTATATATACGATACTTGGACGATAAACTTAACTTTGCCATTCTAAAATACCATAAATTAATATACGTCACAGACTTTTTTTTTACTGCAAAATATATGTTTGTAAAAGCAAAAATATTAAGATAGAAGATAGAAAGTATTTGACTTTAATATTTCTGACAAAAACAGGCAGACCGACAACAAAGTGATCCTATAAAAGTTGATTTTTCGTTTTTAGAACGGAAGCCTAAAAGACACACAATGTTTGGAAACAAACCAGGTAGAAAACTATAATTTAAAATGTAGTTTATAAATAGTTCAAAAAGGCCAGGTCGACGCATGCGCGGTCACACTCAATTAACGTGACAAAAGCTGAAGGTTTCTTTTGCTAAAGCCTTATGTGACGTCGTAATTAATTCCTTTATAACTGCTGAACCTACGCCGTCAGCCCCGCTGAGCTATTAATAATTATCCTAGTTGTGACGCTTTAGAAGATCATTAAAACAATTGCCTTCATTATTTTGCCCTTCATTTGAAAATTTGTTGGAGTAAACAATGTGGACCAACAGTAGACGGTGGTAGTAAACTTGAATAACTAGTTCACTAGGTTTTATTATGTGTGTGTAGTGTAGTGAGGCTTCTATAATCGTTTTTTCTCTAGTACAATCTTTAGTAACCTATAATAATAACACAACCCACCTGTTTATCAGCTACTTGCCATAGTATCTCGCGTATAGGGGTTTTCGTATGACGCCAGGACATTGTATGAACAAAATTGGTAAGCTGATGATTAAGATACAACGCGGTTTTAATAAATAATGTTAATACGTGGTTGTAAAACACAAGGTATTATCCTTATAATTTTTTCCTTCTCTCTATTGAGATGATAGCACCAGCACGAGCAGCAGTGAAATGGGGGCTAAGTTAAAATTATTTTTGGTAACGCTTGCCTTTACATAATGTTTAACCGACTTCATCCTTTACATTATTTCGTAAGGTCTCCATGACAACGATAACACTCGTAGCTAGGTTTACATTCCGCGTAAAACGTTCGAGCTCATATATTTTGAACATTGAAATATATGTATTCGACTTCAGCGTCAGAAAAAAGTCCTATTGTGCTGAAATATCGTTTTTCTCTGAACACTCGCGAAAGGTTTTGTTTGCTCGTGTACAATTTCAAAGCAGTGTTTTGCTCCATTTCCTAGAATTAAAACCAAAATGATAAAAATTTGCATTCGTATATTTTTTAATTAAAAGAGAAAATAATTTGATTGAATGAGAATTGAATGGTCCTATGTATATAATTGTTCCTGTGTAGTTGTACCTAATTGTTTGGCATGTATTTTAAGTTTCTAGAAACTTCGATTCATGGAAACAACCCTATGAAGTAAATTGCTTTTGTGAAGTACTAAAAGAAAAACTAAAAACACGATTTTTGTGAAATCCTAAAAAGACTTTTGTAGTATAGCTACTAATTAGGGAACTGGTGTTCTAGTATTCTCGTTTAGATAGATTTATATATCTAACGACCTATGTGACGCGGATTTTATGCGTTCGCCTACAAATATCCGAGGACGCGGTTTCGATTCTCGCTGAGTACCGCTGGGGGTTTCCATGTACGTACGTATTCACAAAAAAAGATCTAAATACGTTTATCCTTGTTATATTACCAAAACTTTGTAAAAATAATCATTACGGCAGGAGTAGGGACACGTAAGAATTGTTATACGGCCGTTCCTCAAGCTAAAAGACGACTAAGTGACAGCTGAGTCAGTTGTATTTAGGCGCCTTTTAGCTTGAACACAGCTTGTCATTTAGCATCTTTTTAGTTTAAGACTATACCAGGCTTATACCACTTCTTCAGTCGAAAGAAACATTGTTTTGTGGAGAGTTATAACTTGAACAAATGTCGTTAATAATAACTATAAACAAACACGGCAATTGAAACCGAAGAACTAGTATTATGGAACGTATCTACACATTCAGAGTTGCCATAAAAGTGGGTTATTTTTATGCCAGATTTACGGCCCCATAAACTTGCGCCATGTGCGACACCTATAGACACAAAATGCCTATCGACATACACACACCATACGTGTTAGTATAGACAGGTACGCCATGGCAGTAATATTAAAAGGCAGATTTAGTATTTTTTATCATCCGATGTATTTTATATAATTACTTATATAGGTATGTAGGGCGCTGCAAAAGTATTGTCGTATGCAAACTAGATATTATCATAATATTGTGATTTGAAGTCCAAACCATAAACTCTAAGTATTATTTAAAAAAAAAACAATTGGAAGCAAGGAATCGTTTGTTCAATTTTAAATTAATTTTCTAAATAAAAATGGTGGGCTTCTCTCTTTATGGCATTCGTGTAATTACTTTGTATAACTTTAAACGTGGCTTAACTGAACAAAAATGTTTCGAGAAAATGAGTTACACTGAGAGAAACTTGTCTATTTCTAATGATCATAGAACGGTGGTATATTCAATTCAATCGTGGCTGCTAGTGGAGACTACTTCGAAAAAAATGTCACAAGGTACGACAAAACTTATGTAGCGCCCTATTGTATTAATTAGTTAATACATTGTTATATAGTTCACTGTATTATTATTTTAGATAAAAGTCTTCCAAGCTTGTTAAATAAATAAATCACGGAGCATTCACACTAGTTGTACTATGTAATTTCCGTCCGTCCGTAAATGTAATTACCATTAATATTGTACATGCTAAAGTTTGCGGTGTTCTTTGTTACTTCTTCATGACGAAATGGCTTAACGGCATTTAATGAAATTCCGCACAAGATAGATTACATCCTGGCTTTACGTTAATGCAGACGGGAATCGGGACCAACACAGATTAAAAGTAGTATGTATATTACATAAGATCAGTAAACTCCAACACTTCACAATAAAAACTTACAAATCTAAATGTTTTTCCATGCAGAAGGTTTTTAAACTATTTACTTTTTGCTTCTCACCACTGGATGGCACTGCAACTACTGCGTTAGAACCGATTAAATGAATGAATAGCCAACCAACTTGGGAAGTCCACATTTACCCTTTATCTCTCAGTAGCTGCGATGCCTTATAATGTGTCAAAATAAATGATTTACATAGTGTTCTGTTTTTGATAGTGTCTAGGATCGCCTAAGCTATAAGGACAGCGAAATAATGCGGGCATTTTGCGAGTGTTTACAGGCAACCGACACGTCTTTAAGCATTTGAGTGAAGCAGTATATTATCGTATATCGAACCGACAAATATCACACGATGTGCCGTACTGCGCCTAAAACAGGAGGGATCCGGGAACAGCTTTTATTAAGACATCCGGACCCCCCCTAGTGCCTGCCCGCAAAAGCGCGGGCACTACCTCCGAGTAACAACCTCTCAATTAGGCGACGTCCAGGCATACGCGGACGCCACCTCCTCGCCGGAGGCCACTAGAGCGGGTGGAGGTAAAAACCCGTCCCGTCCACCCGCGGCCACACTCAGGGCGGCATGAGGCGCTGGTAAGCGCACCTCCGCCGCCCGGTTCGCCGATGGCGAATTAGGTCCGAGTGGAGATCGTCCTCCCGAACCCTTTCCGCCGCCTCCTCCTGCGAGATGACGTCACAGAAAGTCGCGACCGCGGTAAAGTACCTGTCGCTACCGGCCATAGAGCGTATGACGGCCGGTAGCGAGAGATCCCCTCCGATGACTGCAGTGAGGGCCCGACGCTGCGTCGCCCAGGCGGAGCAAACCGCCAGCGTGTGCCTATTTTAACCTTACTACTAATAGAAAAAGTAAAACCATTTATTAAGTTTTTTATTTATCTATCGTACTGAACGCTATGTATTCTATAGTACACTTCTTTAAATTCAGAGCGGCTAATCCGCGATAATAGGATGTGACCTATTTCAATTATTTTATATACTTATATTCTATATCTTACTATATTTTTCGTAATATTTCTATTGTCAGACTATTTAAAGCATATTTGCAAAATTAATTTACAAAAAAATTTATACATATGAAGCTTGTGGTAATTAATGCATTGTATTACTTTAACAATCCCGTCAGTAATTAGTCAAATGAAGAGTGAAATAAAATGAATCAATTTTAATAATAAATATATCGGTTGGGATGGTACTTAAAAAATAACTGATTTATCTAAACATAAAAAACCAGCTGCGTTGTTAAAACTCTTTGAGTGGCAGTTTGAGCGACAGTCTTTCTGTCTCACTCAATGTACCTGAATACTCGAAAGTTGTTTTTTTAACGTGGCATATTGAAATGTTTTGGCTTGAATAAAGACTGATAATTTAGTTTAAATTAAGAAAGGAGTTTTTGCATAATTTATCAACGAAAAAGGCCCCTAAATCATGATAAATTGTAATAAGCTGTATTCTTCATCCTTAATTTTCCACCCTTAGAGATGAAATATTTTCTTCAAATTTAAATGAGACTAACCGTGAGTACAACCAATTCAACAAAAATAAAAAAAAAGAATATTAAAATAGGTTCACAAATGGCAAAAATATCGCGTAACATAACAAAGTATAACACACAAAAAAGTATTTTATTTCAGTCGAATGGAGAACAACCTTCTTTTTGAAATCTGTTAAATTACCTTTTAGATTATTTGAAGTTTTGATTGAATTGAAGAGAAATTGAATTTATTTTTAAGGAGACTACTTATTACCTACTCATATCTACTACTTCTGACTTACTACTAACGAAACTGCAAAAAATTGCTAGTTTGATATTTGTCACGAGGTGTTTACTGTCGAAAACGTTATACGTTCGGCTCCCTTTAATACGGTTGAGGTGAACGAACGCAGGCGCGTGCGTCATGCTCGCGAACGAGTGCCGTTGGTCGGGGCTGGTCATCTCCGAACTGTTATTACTTAAACAAAGTAGTAATTTGCGTGACTGTTTATGTTTTAGAATAACACGTTACATTGTCCTCACATTTCATTTGCGTTTATAAGAAATGTAACCAGAGACTTGTAAAAAACCTATTGAAAAAGAGTTTCCTTGGAGTTTCTGCTCCACAGGATCTACGTATTGGAACTAGCTTCACGACTGACTAAGTCTGACTGTCTACTACTCCTGACAGTTCCAAAATACCTAGTTCAATTATTGAAATAAATGATTTTGATTATATTGTAATGGACTATAATACCTCTAAAAGCAGAAACAAATTTACAACAGCTGTTCAAACGATTATAGACCTTAACATGGTAAGCATAGCCCCTCTTCCATAGAATATAGACCGATGACGAGTCACAAAAACCTTTTACTCCTTTATAAGACCGTATTCGAAATACAAAATCCAAATGAAGTTGCGCAGTCGATCTAGCGAGGGTCTCTCCAAATATCGCAGTATGAAAAATAAAGGGTTCTGCATACGGCGCGCTTACGGTCGATGGGTCCGCTCAATTTTCCAATATAAAAAGGCGTAAAGCGCAGCCGGCTCGTGCAGGGAGCCTTGGCGTTATTGCTTGCGGACCATTATGGATTGGACTAGATATTGCTAGGATAGGCTGTGTGGATGTTTATGAATGCATGATTGTGTTAATCTTTAAAATTTACTGGGCTTAAATTAAAATTTACATACATGGAATATATACCATGTAATAATGAACATATTAAGGTGTCAATTAACATGTTTAGTATAAACTTAAAATATTTCTTTTTTATTATTGTTGTTTTTTATTTATTGTCCCCCAAATTAAACGTGTATGCAAAATTTCAGCGTAATCGGTGGAGGAAAACTGCTTAAAAATTCAGTTGCAAGATTTGACCTGAACAAACATACATAAAAAGTTTGTAAAAAGGTGATCGAGTTTTCTGGAGTGGCCTCAATAAAACCTGTAGCAAAAACAAAATTATAGTGATTCCGTGAGCGCGTGGTGAAGCGTGACGAAAGTCAAGTTAGAGATATGAACATTTTCCCACCCTTAAACCCTAAGTGACCAGTGTACGACAATAGGCTCGCCCTCTGTTACGTGTGTGGTACCGAATTATCGTTAGCAAAATGTGGGCGTTGACTGACCTACTGGCCTAGTAGTTAGTGACCCTGACTGCTATGCCATAGGTCGTGGGTTCGATTCCCACTCGAGTTTGGGTGTTCTTTGTATCCGTACTGTGTCCCCCGTAAGCCCCCCGCGACACAGGAGTAATTCCTGATGCGGGAGTTGTCTTTTTTAAGAGAAGACAAGAAGAGAAGTTTAACACACCTCTGCCTACCGTCCGGGATAAAGGCGTGAGTGTATTTATTCTATATCTAAAACCTATTTGGCTCTTAATCTTTTTTGCATCTATCGTGTGTTATTTCATGTAACAAAATAATAATTTCATATGCTGGGACATACTGCCCATCGCTATCTATTATAAAACTGAGTAAGAAACATTCAACGCAGCAAACTTGCTTTTAATTGTAAGTTTCTGCATTGTCACTATGATCTACAACAGCCACGGCCGGTCTGGTGTTAGGTACCTTAAAAATAAGATTTTTTTTTTATTTTTTATTAAACACTGATCTTTACGCACACGTAACGTTGTAAAATTTTATTATACACTAATCTTTACACACACACAACGCTAACTATGAATGTGTTTGAAGGCACAAGTCATTACCGTGAACCCATGAATCGACTTCATGAATTCCTTTGATGTTGGATCACGAGTCTTCAAATATCAAATATGTTTGAAAAAGGCTATTTTTAAAATACAGCGTCTCATTTCTCGTGAAAGGTGGAATGGTCCTGGAGAGCTTCAATAAATACTCGTAATATCTTATTTGCAAACAGGAAAATATAGATATTTGTTCGGTTTGATTTTGTACTAATATACTTTGCATTTGAAGTTACAGGCCTTAGATTAAGTCATCGAAGAGGGTCCGGTAGCTACATAATAATTGCTTGAATTACATTATCCCAATGATCATATAATCTACAACTAGTGGGTTACTACATTGCATCCCACTCAACTAACCCGTTACAATAGCAAGACCTTGTCTACTCCTTGATAAGTCACACATACAGTCCACATCATAGTGAGGCCTTATATTTTCAGATAAAACTTTAATTAACTTATTTAAATAACTTAATAAAAATTGTGCAAATATTTTCATTACTTTAACTCTACGTCTAGTCTACATTAAGTAAAATATAAAGGGAGCCGGCAGCAATAGAGTGATACACAGAAACCCTCCTGGGATATTATAATATTTGGACGTAAATACTGTGCCTTTAACACTGCGGTACTAAAATATAATTACCAAAATAATGTAATAATATTATCGCTGTCCGCTGTGTCGTGTCGATAGTAAGAAATTAACTGTAATGGAAAATAGGATCAGCTGATAAACACAACAAATGGAGACATAAATGCTGAAATGAAAACATGCTGCAAAAACTGTTTTTATTGAGTTGCTTACTTGTTGAGGCGAAATTTAAATCTGTGAAAAGTTCTCTGGATGACCGCGGGCAACTCTTGCTTTGGTAAAACATAACTGAAAGCATCTACAGGGTACAGAGATTTGTTGGTTATCTTTAAATTTAATTCAACATGCAAACTTTTCCTTTATCAAAACACCATTCATAACCAAGAAAAGACCATAAAATTACAATAAGTATTTGCTACTAAATATGATTAGAATAAAAATAGTATCAACTTAATACTTAAATAAAATTTACAAAAAAATATAAAACCTAGGAAATTTCTACAAAAAAAATACAAAAGGCAACTTGCAAAAACGATTCATTGTTTCCTGTCAACCGCCAAAATCAGTCGTAGATAAAACTTCAGCTCTGAAAAAGCTCGGGGAAATCTCTTTAAAAGTGCACAAATTGGAAAACGTTCATTCTTCTAGAAAGTTCTGGAGGAAAATAACTCAAGTCTGAGGGCCATGTCGATAAGCTTAACTGAAGGTAAAATTTAGCAGCGAATAGCACTAAAACTTAAACGTGGTTTAAACAGACTAAGTTGATATAAGTTACAGATTTAATTTAAAAATACTGTTTCTTTTAATAATTTGTAACCAAAGTGTAATTTTAAAAAGTATTAAGTAAGTACATCTAAATGTACTTACTACTGTTTACATGATAAATTACCAAAATGTATAAAATCTCTAACATCTCGTAATATATATAATATATTACGAGATTTTTATGAAAATGATCGTTCATTTCTACCTAAACTCTGTAACATGCTCGCACAACGATTAAGATTTACTTTTAGAGTTTAATATGTACTATTAGTATCCTGCAGACCTTACTTTGTTTTAAAAATGGCAAAATATTAAATACAATCTGGAGTAAAAGTGTCTCTCCAAAAAATAAATAATCCTCCAACCAGGTTAGGTGACCGTATTTGACGCCAGCGTTCCAACGGTTGATCTTGAGAAGTTGTATACGTCATATATATGCAGGATAAAGGTAGTTACAAAGTAGGTCAGCTTGTGATGTTTAAATTGACATCACATACAAATGAAAAACAAAAGAAAACCGCTCCTGTTTAATTTATGTATGTATTTTTATACAAAGACATTTTATATGTAAACGCGTTAAAGTTAATCACAGTCCTATTTTTCGGATAACTACATAACAGTGTAAGTAAATCTTAACTATCGATGTGTAATTTTTGTTTACAAAATATCATCACAAATGTAGTGATGATATATTGTAAAAAAAAAACTCAAAAAACACCGGTTACAGAGTACGGTGCAATCAACCGATGAGACGGCTTGAGTTTTTTGTCAACACGATTCCATTCGTTGCAGCTCATCCTGCACTTGGTGTGATTTGCCCGTCATTTGTCTGATCGAAAATGTCCTTTATAGAGAAGGGAGCACAAATGTCAAAGTAGCGTCATTTAGACGTTTTATGTGTATCTTTTGTCTTGCGTTAATAATCAGGGCTTTGAAAATTCTTTGATAGATACGGTTTTTGTCGCAACTAATAAAAATTGTATTTCAGTCCGAATCTGAGCGACCGAAAAATGTCTAGATTCGTTAAACCCCACAATAAAAAAATTACAGTGTAAGCAGCAAAGTGTTGTGTTTCAGAAGAGAGTAGGATCATCATGAACCTACCAGCAATCCGGCCTGTGTGGTGTTTTGCTAACTAGTTGTATAACACACTCAGTTAGGGAAACTCATGAAATGTGTAGCTGTAACCCGTAAAGTGTGTTAAAATCTTAGTTCTTGTTATATCAAAAGCACACTAATTTAAATTAAGGAGTCAATGTTTCTGACATCACACACATGTATATCTGCGCATCTCGTACAAGTCGATCGATGCAGCAATATTCGCGTGCAAGTGCCGAGAATGATACCATTGTTACAAGTGCTGCTTATCCGCCATCGCTCATCGCTGCATAGTATATCGTGATGTGGACACTTCACCTGTTATCTTACAGCTCCGTGTCCTCGTTGCTACTTGCTTTGTTAAGGCGAAGATGACTTTAAAATATTATAATACGTATGACATATTTATAAAGTATGACATCTACTCAATGCTCAAGTTACACCGATCGAAGTCACGCGATAGCTACTGGTCCAACAAAATATATTAGCGCGATTAAATCTAAATTTAGACATCTACTCATAATATGGAAAAAAATATTACACTTTATATAGAGATGCATATTAACATTTTTATTTTTTTGTGTGATAACCCCCACGGGTCGTCACCTCACCGTTGCCAAACGGCAAGATGGGATGTCGGACTCAAACCGACTAAAACCACACCATGTCCCGTCACCGGATCTTATGGTTGGAGCCTCGGGTATAATGATAAATATAGTATATAGGTAAAGCGAATGATACTACTCACTTGTTTGAGTCAAAAAGAGGGTGAAAAGAAAAACGTGAAGTATCTACAATTTTAATTTATATATATATATTAACATACATAAATATATACAGAAAAACATGAATATAGTAATTAGTTAGATTAGATTAAGTGGAGTTACATAATATGGAGTCTTGGAGTCTATTGCACAACGCGAGAGAGTTATTTATACACCACTTATAGTGTTAGACGTGTTGTGTGTGTGTT
The DNA here is from genome assembly GCA_963859945.1 of Euplagia quadripunctaria. Classification (NCBI taxonomy): domain Eukaryota; kingdom Metazoa; phylum Arthropoda; class Insecta; order Lepidoptera; family Erebidae; genus Euplagia; species Euplagia quadripunctaria. The sequence continues at coordinate 25,437,961 of OY982563.1, read as the reverse complement.
CTTTTATAAGTACTTTAAAAAAATTTAAGGTTTGAGCTCCTCTAATTTTTACATATAATGCATTCCATAAATGGACTGCAGTTACTGTAAAGGATTTATCATAAAATGCCTTAGAGTGTACAGGCATTTTCAGTTGCAAATTTTCTGATGACCATAGGGATCACGGATGTGTACAATGTTGGAACTCGAATCGTTCCTTGAGATAAGAAGGTAGTGTAGGGTTGAACAGTACATTGTATAAAAGGGAAAGAATGTGAGTATTTCGGTGAAGGCGTAACCACTTGAGTTTTTCCGAAATTCAGAGATATGATCGTATTTACGCAAACCAAATATGAATCTGATGCAGAAATTTGAAGTCGCTTAAGTTTGTCTAGTTGGTTTTCGGTGAGATCGTGATTTACATATTTCATTCAACGTCAATACTAATTAGGGACCTAAAATCAAAGCTCATGTCTTTTTGTCAACAATTCGTTTTAAACTCACTTTAGCAAGGATCACTCTTGTTAAACTTTCATATTATTTTAAAATTTATCTTAAATTGGCTCTACTTTACGTTTAATTACATTCTAGTTCAGGAAGAACTATATAACCCTAACAAGCTTAAAAATCAAAAAGTAAAAGAAATAAACGCAACTTTGCAAGACGTTCAAAGTTGTGGACTTTGCCTTAAGTCCCGCGGCTTCACTGAGACACCCACAACCGACAAGCGGCACGGGGTTGTACCCCCTTAGGTACAATTTTCAGAATACAGATAGTTTGCTAATCAAGTCTTGCGTTAAAAAATGTCCTTTGCTTTCTATTTGTGCAGTCAAGAGCACATGGTGGGTATGTGTGTGTTTGTGTCTTTAAGTTTGACAATAACTGTGTTTTAATATGTTAAGCTTTTAAAATACATTTTAAAAGTTTGGATGTACCAAGAAACTTTATAGTCCTTTTTATTCGTTTTCTCTATTTTTGGGTGCACAGTTGTGCATTTCTTTGTGTTTTTATTTATCTTTTCTTCTTTTGAGAGGGGGAGGGACAGGAGTCCATAGCACAGGGTATCCTAGTTTGGGTTCCTGACTCCCACAAAAATTTTGGATCTAAACATCTAAAACTTTTGTATATTTTTTGTAGGATAACAATAAACCGTTATTATTGTTAAATATGTATGAAACGTGATAAAGGTAAAATGAAGTATACAAAATTTCTGTCAATAATTACTTTGTTGTCAGTTCTGAGCTATACAATTTTTCACATAGCTATTCTTTGACGTGAAGTACTTAAGGTTAAAAAATATCAATTCAATAATTTTATCGATATAATTTGATTAAAGAAGAATTTAAGGCACAAAAATTAAACAAATTTATTAGTTTTTAGTTATTTCTTTACCGTTAATTAAGTAAACCGTCGGTAATTCATGGCGTTGATAATAGTTGCAAAATATGATCCCAATTAGAATATCAGTTGTTGGTGCTTTCTTTGATTATCTTAAGAGGAAGAGGGTTCTTCCGCTTAATCTTTTATCCCAAGTAATTCGAAGAACGGTGTTTCTCCCATTACCCAACACTCAATTCTAAACCTTGGAAAGAGACAATAGCGTTTGGCCATTATCTCGTTTCCGCTTCAAGTGGTCCCAAAGCAGTATACGTGACTAGGCAAAACAGTCTTATTCGTGTTTTTGACGTCACCAAAAATAACCGAATGAAAACAACAGCAACTCACGTCAACACGCAAAACACATCACAGGGATCATAGTGACGTGATTGTTAAGATTTAACGGTATGGCGGCCAATCCTTGTTTAGCCTGTAGCCTATATCTACTATACCTACATATAATAAACCTCATAGACTCGAAAATTCTTAAAACTTACCAATTTATTACTCTGTTATATAGTTTCTAATTCCAGATACGCATTTTAAAAACCATTGTTCCTCGTAATATAAAGGAGCATTATAAAAATAATTACCACGCAATGTTCTCATACTGTTCATTGATACCGGTTCAGGAGAAACTGAAATATAATACTTTAACGGAACAATTCGTCAATGAAGGCTTACAAAAAGTTGCTTCTCACAGTAAATTAACCAGAAGCGTGACTAAAAGTAAACTGATATCACCAAATTTTAACAATCTACACGGAAAATGAACATTGCAATACATTGTTCCTAATTTAATAAATAATCTACCAATTATAACAATTTCATTGTATCAATCTACAAAGATACGGCTTAAGTCATGCATTATTCACATTGACTTATTCGTATATAATATACTGGTATAATATACTATAGGTATAATATACTTAAAATTAAATTTTAAATATAATTAAAATTAGAAGTAACACTTCTAATTTTGTGGAGGTGGAATAAAAAACAAAAGCGTATTTTAATAATAAAATCAAAATAGATTCTTATTAATTTATCTGTGAATTCAGGTTAATTTTGTGTTTTTAAATTGTAAATTAAATTAACTACGTAAAATTGATGAAATCAAGTGTCACAGAATAATGCTTTGTGAAAAATTCTGTAAGTAATTATCGACACGTATAGACAAATTGCAATTGCTACAAGGCTTTTTTCCCATTTGGCGTTCAGTAAATATAATAATATTAAAGAATATAGCTAAAAGTCAAATTATTAGCTGTATATTGCTACATTTAATGCCAGATTGTTTTTTTGTATAAGGAATAAATAGAACACAAAATATTTATATATATATATGTTGTTTTATTAGTAATTCAACTCCAAAAGCTTTGCCCAGGAGTCTACCTAGTCAGTATGTCAATTACCGCGGTTCTGATTACATTTCCTATTTCTTTTTAAACAACATAACATGCTTCCGTCTTTGCTATTATTAAATTCGCATAGTAATGAGGTTAAAATCAAAATAAACAGATTGCCTACTACGACCGAGTCCTTACACTTCAACAAGACGTACAAGAACTTTGTAGCCGATACGACAGCGAAAAGCATTCACAATACTCTTGCACATAATAACCACGCGATATTGATTAAATCTATTTTGTTTATAAATAATACTACACTATTGGAAGTTGTTGGAGATCATAATTGACTTTCAAAGATATGTGGAATTTATACGCGGTCGTGGGCATAAATTTATTTTCATAAACAAATTGTATTTGAGTCGTATAAGATTGTTTTGCCACCACACAACTTACCAAAGAGAGGAAAGTTGTTGAAATAATTTTGAATAATTGAGGTACATATTTATAAGCCACCATCTATAGGTGAAGAAATATGGCGACTTAATTTTTGGAGTAATTCGTTTTAATTCAGACTAAGTTCAGTTTAAAAGACTTAGTCGTACCAAAGGAACCCGACTTACGTTTTCGTTTCATGCAAAAGATTAGGCAAATCTAGAGATTTACTTGCAATCATTTTACTGTTTTATCACTACATATTATAAAACAAAGACAGAGTCCCCCGCCGCGTCTGTCCCTCTGTCTGTTCGCGATAAACTCAAAAACGAACGAACGTGAACGGATTTTCATGCGGTTTACACCAATAGATAGAATGATTCCTTTATTGCCCGTGGTCCGATCACGGAGTTCTACTTCATGAGGAAGGTTTGGGTATATAATTTGTTAAGGTTTTGTGTAAATTGGTTGAAATATGATGATGATCGTTGAAGATGACTGATTTCTTAAAAACTAAATGGGCAAGTAATTTAATTTATTAATATTATGTATTAATACATGTTATATTCTGTTTTAACGTAGATATCTGAAACTTACTTACTACAGATAAACAGAAATCCACTTGTTTATTTGAATAGATTTATTTATCTAGACTAGTTTTATCATATTCATTTTCCCACAGGTGCACTATTCAATATAATTTTTAATCTAGGAGTGTTAGGAACGGGGAGAGCCATGCTTCGGTACGTATGGGCCGGCTCGACCGGAGTGATACCAAGGCCTCACAAAAAACCGGCAGTGAAGCAATACTTTCATTGCTTTTCGCCGATTGAGTGAGGTTACCGGAGGCCCTAACCCTTCCCTCCCCCCCTCTCCCCCTCTTCCACCCTTCTCCTACTCCCATCTTAAAGGCCGGCAACGCACATGTGACTCTTGAGTTGCAGGTGCCCATGGGCGGCGGAGTCATTTACCATCAGGTGACCGGTCGGCTCGTTTGCCCCCTATACCATAAAAAAAGGGTTACCAGTTTTCGATGCTTACCTTTTTTGGCAACGGTAAACATCTTCTTCAAAGTGCCATCATGTAAATACTTGTAAAATAGAATAAAAATATTTTTGAAATTACGTCACTTAATGCAGTGTTAATTCAGCTTCTGTATTGTAAACCAGTAAGTTTTCAAATATTCTAGTTAGACATAAATTCCGTCGTAAGCCTCTCCGTCTCGTAAAATAACCTCGCAGGTACATTTCATTAAATATATAAATGCCGTACTCTCTAGAAATCAATGATACCAAAACATTACACGAATTAATACACCTGGGCTATTACATTGGGCGAATGATGCATAAAATGGAACGCAGTCAATGAACCACTGCGTCATTATCGCACCGAACCGCACAAATACCGCACAAGTACCGCACAAATATTCTGCGTATATGTCGACGGATTGCGGTAAATCACTCTCTCTCTCACATACAACAGAACAATCAGCTAAATACTGAACAGTGGTCACTAATAAAACATTTATGTAAGTGAGCAGAGTGGAGTGGAATGAATGATTTATCTTCTCAACGTGTAACTTATGTATCTCATCTCGGTTTATTTACGGAAGCAAGCTTTCATGTGAGTTTACGAAATTTGGGTAATAATTTATTAGCTGAATAGCGGTTGTTAGACAAGATGCTTAAACTAGACAGCCTGCTCAGCAGGCAGTGCATGGCTCCTTGCACTTAACTAAAATGTGTAAACCGGCAAGTGAGCAATTTAATAAAATATTTATAACATTAATTCATGAAAATATTAAAATGATTTTTTTACTTTGAGAAAGCACTTTTTTTTTTGGCCCGCAGATTATTCTCCAGCAATTACCGTTCGAGGGGTTATTTATTTTATGATAAAGTAAAGACTTTTCATAAAATTAAAACAAACTTAAATTCAACGATGCTAAAAGTGTAGAAAATTTAAATCTCACGTAAAATCAATATTCCACAATATACGGCTAATAGACGCACTAATTGTGGCGCGCACTATTTTAGTGTTGGTGCTCGCTAAACACGTCGCAGTTAATTTTAGACCACGCTCACCGTAGGGTTGTCACTACCGCTTAAATTAAACTTACTTAAACAATACTTAATCCGCCGTTACTGAGAAAACTCGCCACATGGTCTTTCGATATCTTGACGAGTACAAAGGGGTTGTGTCTCACAATAGTTGCCAAGTGCGAGTTCAGCCAAGGTCTGGTAGGACTTCCGTTTTAGATTATACCCATTCCATTGCAATATACCTACCAATATACGGAACGGTTTACCCGGCCATGAGGTTTCTAAACTCCAAAACAAACCCCAAGTGCGAGTTTGTATAGATCATAATTAATTTATACAGAAATAACGATATATTAAATTTAAAAATATAATTAACATAATAATTAAAAATTATGGAATAATAGTTATTTTCTAATAGGAAGGCTTAAAGTTTTCATTTAAATTAGGCAGTCCTGTAAATTACGCTTTTTATCTCTTCCAGTAAACAGTTATAAGGTTTAATGGGTTGATATTGAACACAATGCCGATCTATAGGTGGAGTACCCATAAACTCGGCATTGTGTCTATATCTAGGGCTTATTATATATAACCTTTTTTCATGGGTTTTGATTTAGTTGGGTAACACAGTGTTAATGTAATATATACAAACAAGGCACCGTTAACATTCCAAAACTTTTAAAATGTTCTCGATATGATTGTCTCTATACCCTCAAAACACTCATTTAAAACTTCTCAATCGGTAGAGCAGACACCGCTTGGTTTTAGTAATAATCGCTCGCAATCGATCGCGTTGAGTGGCATCTATGTAGCTTTATTTTAAGATCAGTATTCTGCAAGTAAATATTTATTGCATTTTTTTTTCACATTGAATAAATCTTCCGCGAGAACAGTTTCACGTCATTCCGGATTTGAGCCTCGGTCGGGTTCTTCTAAATTTTCCGAGATTAATTTTGCGTATATTGTATTAACTAGAGATCGCCTGGTGGTCGAATTTCGACCATAATTCATTTCTTCATTAATGGTATAACTTGGACTGTCATTTTATAGACTTTTGAATCATGATAGATTAACATAATATATATACTGGATGCGTGTAGCTTGATCTGGTCGTTGTCAGCAATTTTTTTAAATTGTTAACACATTTTGTTTAAAAATGTATACTTTCTGCACTTTTTAAATATTTCAACTTTAAGTATTTCAAATATCACTTTTTTGCGTTCGCAAAATTTAATTATCACTTTGCCTAATGGTGAAGAAAAACCTCAATTGGAAACCTGTATGCCTGAAAGTTTTATATTGTTCTCGAACTTTCTGAAGTTTGCCATACGTCAGTAGACGCAACAGTAGTCATGAAAACAGGGCTGACATCGATGTTCTGTACTCGCATGTGCTACGATGCTCACTTGGTTCAGGAGAGGGTTTAATTGGGAAAGTGGTGTAATTATAGGAGGATGCAGTGAAATTCTGGAGACTGGAAAATAAACTTATATTAGGTTTCTAATATTATAACAATTACACCATTCGTTTTAGATGTTCATACGAGCTCTCGGACGACCACACCGGGCTGACGTTCAAACTTGAAGTCTCTTCTCATCTGAAAATCCGTCCAACATGGAATTCGTCCTAAGTGGCCAGAAGGGGTAGATATTGCCGTCTTTATTAAAATTCTAATTTAATTATACGTACATATGTATATTATATACAGTATACTCAAGTGTACCGAGACATATGCAAAGGTATGTTGATTGTTGTAATCAATAAAATTAATAGCGACCAATAATATACAAACGGCCTGACCCGTTTGTATATGATATACAAAGAAATGTTTTAAGTTTAGAAGGCTAGAATTTTCTAACAACTTGTCAAATAAGTTGTATCCATAATTTATCACAATATTCATCCAACACTCATTTATCAAAATATTCAACAAAATTACGAACAAACATATTTTTCTCCCGGGGGCACAAAATATTCCAACAGAACATGTGTATACAAAACATGTCGTTATAACACTACGGGTGGTACACAACGTAAAATAATGAGCAAAATAAATATAAACTCCATTCCTTTTGCAGTTATCAAAAGTTTGAATACGTTAAGAAAAGTGTGCCAACTCTCTGTAAAGGATCGTCAAACCAAAGTTTTACCGAGAAGATTTAAAAAATTAGAGAGATGGTTATTTCTAAAATGTAGAAGTGTGTAAAGATACTCACTGATCCAAAACTACGTAGGTATTCATATTGGTTGAACACATTTAGGCCTTAGGTTTGATTTGAATTTATTTGTTATCTGCTTTTATAGACATGTGTTAAACCCCACGGGCCGTCACCTCACCTGGGTCTTCAGCACCCATTCACAAACACAGTGCATAGAAATAGGCGAATAAAAGAAATAGATTCTATGGAATATGTTATTTATTTCATAATAATTAGTCATATATCCCTTTAGTATGTTAGCAACAATAATAACAGTAACTGCTATGTTGTTCGTATCTCAATGAGCACTCAAGTCATCGTTATCAACTTACAATGCATATAGTCTTTTTATCACCCTACCATTTCCAGGCTGACCAATGGCGTGGCGCTACCGGTATAACTAGTCATATTAATGTCTATTAACTCATTTTTATTAAATAGTAAACTATCTTATTATCTATTGTAGTTTGCATCTATTTTTAACAAAATAAATACGAGTTTTCGATGCAGCGACAACAAGTATACTCGTAGTTATAAATACAGCACGTCATTTCTAAACTCGTGCCAACCCTAGTAACAAGTGCTGCACTATTTGAATTTCGTATATCGATTATGCATTCGGGTCTCACTCGCGGTCAGACCATTTATTTAAGGGGCCCTACGTTGACAGCCCGCCATTGTTCAGCTGTCCTCATTTCGGCCCACCCACACACCTGTACCGAAGCATTGATGTTCTATGAATAGGAAAAAAAAAAGTAATAACTAAGTAAATTGTGGGCATTTTATGAATTAACACTTTTTATTGAAAATGTAAAATAAAGTTAATGGCAAATAAACTTGAAATCTCGTGGAAATTGAACCGAATAAAACCATATTGTGTTAGTGTACCTGTGAAGGAAGCCCCTGAAAACCCTGCTAAAACTTAGCTATATCTTGCGCAGGGACTGGCCACTGTGTTCACAGCAGTTGGCAGCTTCACTCATTGCCCCCCAGCGCTCCAGAAGATTAAAAACTGATATCATGGGTTTTACATGTTGCTCTAGTTTACATTACCTCGAAAGTAAGCAGTTGTATCTCGTTTTGGGCCATACATAAAACCATGATCTCCACTTGAAAGCTGTAGGCAGTTTTGGAGTTTTGAATATGTAAGTAATTTTTTTATCTTGGCTGTCATACATCTTCAAATTATATTTTTTCTTTTTCATCAATCCAATCAGTGACCAAAGTTTAATTGTTCTTTGTCGTTGAATAAAACATTAATGAAAATAGCGTACATGAAAGTGGAATTAAAAATGGAAAAATAATTAGTACAAAAATTAGTTCTTTTTAAAGACAAATCATCAATAAGAGTAATCAAAAATGTATAAACTTGAAAGGTTTCTAATAGTACACGTGGAACAAACGTTAGATTTTCTTCTATCTATAGGTACACCGTTTGAATTAGATCGGAGCACTGGGGGGGCAATGAGTAAAGCTGCCTCTCATGCTTTAGACGGTGCCGGACGGAACACAGTGGTCAGTCCCTGTGCAAGATATAGCCAAATTTTACGAGGGTTTTCGAGGGCTTCCTTCGCAGGTTAAATTATATCTGTCTATGAAAAAAAAAAAAAAAGGAAAGGTACACTGTTTGAAACTGAAATTTGAATAATCATTCTGAAAGCTTTATAAAAAAACAAGTGTCTAAAATTAAAAATAATTTAATACTACTTACGACTTACTTACTTATTCATGTAATTAATAAACATAATTAACTTTTTATGACAAAACTTACTGTACAAATACTGAAGTCGGTGGTAGACCGTTATTTTAAATCAAATCGCGTGAGCTTTCCTTTGAAGCGTGCTTAAAGACCGTATGTTTTATTTAAATTATAATAAAGAAAATAGCATTCTACATGGTGTCTATAAATTATTACTCGTTTAAGTCCTAACATATTTTTCATGCATTGCCATAACACATAATTTTTTACATTCATTATAACATAAAAACATTTGCAAATAGAATACGGATCGATCGATAAAGAACACATACTTTTGAGTATAGTTTTTGATAGAAATTTTTCACTTCTTATGTAGCAAGAAACACGAGCTCTGATAGAAAAATCTTAAGCTGCCATCTTTGATTAAATGTCATCGGTTTTAGAGTTCTTGTTAATCCTTGCAACTAAGCTTAATGACTTTATTAGAAATGGAACTAAGATAGCGTAGATACTGTATGAGCTGGCCACCTCTTGATTGTAAGATCTTGACCAATTTAGATTTTTCAATTTAAAAAAACTTTAATGTTTAAATAGGTATCTAGAAAAGTGCATACTTAAAATTTGATGACGCCCCTAATCTAGACAGTACGACTGGTCAAAGTGCAAAAGAACCGTTGTATGAAAGCGGTGCAAAATGTATTTTTGTGAAAGTCTTTAGGACAGGCAGTGGACGTCCTACGGCTGATGTTGATGTAAGAATACGTCCTTAGTCCACCCAAGAAGACATTACATTATTAAACCCTCTTGTTGCAATCAGAGGGTTCTTACAAGTTTACCGCTTTATGTTTCCATGTATCTTATAGTTTCTCTGTGAGATCGTAGCCCTCAAAAGGCTCAACAGATTTTCACTTCTTTTTTTTAGGGTTACTTAATTAAGATTGATCTTAGCCGTTTATTCAAGAAAAGATGCTATCCATTTTATAAAGATTAGCTTGTGTCGAAGGTTTTTTAAATTTTAATTGATTTGCTATTGTAGTACACATACATACACACATTCACTTACTCACTTCCTGTGCCCCCGAAGGGGAAGGCAGAGACGTTTTAAACACATACATTTTACCAACTGTGATTTGGTCTCACTCACGTTATAATGCCAAGGAAATTGCCACCAACTGGGCATTGGAAAAATTGGGAATACAACGGAAAAGGATATTGGTTATACGGATGGACTAGAGAGAGTATCTCAAGAATGTCAGGTCAAGTCCGAGCCCTCTTACTTATTGCTGATATTACTATTGTATATATATGCTATTGTAGTAGTGCATAAAAGATATTTTATTCATGTTACTCACTATGTCAATTCACGCAGGGATAATTAACACGCAGTTTACTGTATAGAAACCCGTACAAAGTGCGTTGAACGGTTGAGTACAGCTTGAACGGTATGTTGCACAATATCGTTCTCTATTTGTAGGTTTTTGTTACTCAACTACATCCATGTATCTCTCTACTCTGAACAATATAAAGGCAGGTTCATACATATGCTGCTACTTTGTTGCAAGAAGTAAAACATGATCATTGATTACTTTTTAATGATGCGTTCTTCTTTCAAGGGTTCCGTTCCTCAAAAGATAAAAGGAAACCTTATAGTCAAGACCATTTTTCTCAGAAACGCTTGGATGCATCAAGTTGAAATGGATACCAAATACTTATACATATCCCTTGAAGTTGTAAAAAAATCAAGCTTCTAAGTGAATAAAGATACGACATTTCAGCCTTAGATTTGACCAAATTTGAACATTTCGCAGGTAAATTAAAAAACCTATAGGGTGCCTCCCATTGACGTAGAAGCATAGAATTTGGTAAGAAGCAAGGTCTCACAGCACAGGTAAATCCGAAAGTTGTTAATTTGTTGTTGTCTGTCTGTCTATGTGTCTGTCAAGACCCTTTTCCTCAGGAAACCGTGGAGACATCAAGTTGAAACAAACATAAAATACTATGTCAGCGGTCCTTTGAGGCTGTATAAAACTCAAGCTTTTAAGTCAACGCAATCAAAAAATACAGCCATTAAGCCTTAGATTCTAACAAATTTGAACATTTCGAGGTAAATCATAACTTTTTATCAAGAAATTATTATTTTATTATATTTTTTGAAAATACCGGATCCTTAATATTATATCCCAGACAGCAAGTGAGCTTACCACAAACTTGACTTTTATTTGAAATAAATGGTCACGTCAAATATGATAAGTTTATGACAAAGTTGCTGCAACTTTGTTTATATATTTGTTGGTGTTTTAAGTTTGTGGTAATGTTGCAGCAATCTTGCATTTAGCACTTTGTTTCAAAGATTAATTATCAAGTTTGTTTTTAAATTGGTACACATTTGCTTACTCAGCTGGCATTTATGACAAGTGAGACTCGATATTTGGTTAAAGCCAGGTGGCGTTAACCATTTGGCATTTATGACAAGTGAGACTCGATATTTGGTTAACGCCACCTAGCTACCAATTATATTATAATTTGATTGTTGACTGAGGCATTGAGATAGCTGACATGTAGGAACGTGTTTTAGTGTACGTGTTTTATTTTGAATAATCCAAACGCCCAATCTTAACAAGATTGTGTCGTATAATTTGTAATAATTGAAAATTATTCTTAAACTTTCGATAGATGTCGTTGTACCCTACGACTGACTCGCGATATGGTTTCGTTACCTTTGTTAACTTAAATAGCACGAAAATAGTATTATAGAAGAAATAACGCCTAGTCCTAATCAGTGGTCCACTGATTATGAATTTGTGACCCACAATCAATTAGAGACCCTACACGGCACAACAAATAAGTGTCCGTGTTGTTGTTGATCAAATAAAATAGGCTAAATCAAGGGTTTATTTTTCCTCTACGATAACTGATGTCGGTGTCACGAAAACAACATTTTATATCATTTGTAGAAACAAACATCCTGCAAGTGTGTTATGTTAATTATCAATGTTGAATAAAGTTTACAAAAACAAACAACGTGCAAACTTGTTGCTCGGAAACTAGAAAGTGTGATTAAAACTTGCCTCAAGTGAATAGACTTGGGATCGCAAGTTTGACAAAAACCCTTCACTTTTGGCATATCAAACAACGTGTCAGATTCAAGTTTAAATTGCTATCTGGGATCATATAATAACGTGTTTTACCTGAAGTACTTCAAGCATTTAAATATTTCGATGGGATCTGTTTATCAACGTATTACAGTGCATAGAGAGAATTTTCGAATTATTGAGAAATCCCGGAAAAAAATGATTTTAAGTCGTCATCGTCTGAACAACAACTAAAGCCCTAAAACCCTATTGTTTATTGAGCACGCAGCGCATCGCGTGCCGTAGGCTACAATAAAATTAAAAAGGAAACGCTCACAGAATCTAAAATACAAGCGAGCACTAGTGTTAGTCGCTCGAAAATTGTTACCTAAAGTTTTAGAGATAAACAAAAACTGTCCGAAACTGTTGATACTGCGAGTTGTGTCCCGCGGTTTCACCCACGTATAATTTAAAAGAAATCACTGATTGATGATTTATAATACTTCAATTTAGACATTATCATTACTAACATTTTCTTGTGGTAGAAGAATATATTGGTTGTCACTGCACCCTGTTCTAGATAAGCCAACATATAATTGCCAATGTGAAAACCGGCATTCCCTTAAATCTATCCCCACGTGCTTAAAAGACGTGGTGATAGATTTAATTGAATATTTTTAGTAACCCGCGCTTTATTTATATCGATTGCAAACGATTTATCGTGGGAGAGCCACGCTTCGGCACGTATGATACCACGACCTCACAGAAAACCGGCAGTGAAGCAATGCTTTCATTACTTTTCACCGAGTGAGTGACGTTACCCGAGGTTACTAGATACTTCCTAAGTACACATAGGTATTCAAATCCTAATCACTACATACTATAAAACTAAGTCCCCCACCGCGTCTGTCTGTTTGTCTGTCTGTGCGCGATAAACTGAGTCCGTAGCCTATTACTTTCGTCGTAACTATAGTCCGTCTATATTCAATATCGCGTATCGCAGCAATAACAAGTTTTTGGTGATAACTGTTTACTATAACCATTTATTTCTGTTACTACACAATCCATGGTTTCCGATACGCAGTGAACCTGTTTTTTAATAAACTATAATAAAATATTCCTTAAGTAGAAACGTAAAACTGTCATCCATTTTTGTTAATCTTCTTTGGCAAAGTAATAAGATTTTTGTTGAAAAAGATTTCATTTAACGAAAATGTCGACCTCTGGAAAGTTAGAGGTTAGCTGAATAAGATAAATTGTTAGAGTGTCCTAGCTTAATAACATTACCTTAAATAACTTGATTGATTGATTGAAATAGACAAGAATAGCTTTCAATTATGTATTTACGGGAATTAACACGATCAAAAAGTATTACAGGTATTAAAAGTTAGTAAGAATAGCTTTCATTCACAGTTTCACTTGCGTAAGATGTACGGCCGACTACTGAAACACTATTCAGTAAGCCCGTTGTCAGGGGTACATAAAAATACATATTTCATCAAAAAAAAAACGGATGGTTTGTTCCGAGGCATGGAATAGTCACTTTCAGACAGTGGTCCGCAGTAACAACTCGGCCTACTGACATAAAATCAATCATTAAAAAAAAATACAATCATCGATGAAATACCATTTCCGCCTATTTTGCACTAATATATTGGTCCCGATTCTATTGTACACTCGACTAAACTAAAACCTGACTTAATTTCTTCATATGAAATCAACCTTTTCTTCTTCGTAACAAGGTATATTTATTACTGGCATCTATTTATCAGCGTTACTAAATTTCACTAAAACCTGTCAACATATACTCAGCTTTGTTTCCACGCAGCGAGAGTCCCCATTTATTCAAATGCCGTATAATTGCCGTATAAAAACTTGTTCAAAACGAACTAAGATGACGTTAATTTAATCGACACCTACGAAGACGCTTACTAAAAACACAGAGCAAAAGAGATGGCATTCAACGGATAGCGGCTCTCGCTACGTGGTATTAAAGTTTATTTAAGCGTGTCAGACTTTAGTCGACAAATAAATTACTTATTGCGATAGCGACATATGTTACCTACTTGTTTAAATTTGAAATAAGACCTTGTTTCAAACTATACAAGGTTTACATTTTGTATGAAGAAAATTTAGTCAATTATAGTCAAGAGAGTAATACAACAGAATTGACACCATTGTAGAACACATTATGAATTGGTGTGGCCGCTTATATTTCAGTGTCAAAATTATTACATAACTATTTAGTACGTTCTAAAAAACGTTTTTTTTTACCCAATCCCCTAATATTATTTTTTTAAAATTTAAGTTTATAAATTTAACGAAACTTACCCTTTTACCTAACAATGGATGAGGTTAATTTGGTTGACCAATCAATAACGAATTATATCTTTCTTTATAAATATAATATCTGTTGATAAATTTAAAAAATGGTCCTCAATCATGGTCAAAATTTCTTTTACGGCCTAAAAGTATGTAAAATAGACATCAATATTTTTTTAAATAAACGTGCAACAAAAGTTATGAAGTCACGAAAAACGATATCGAATTCCTGTATTCAACACTCCAATACAATATACTGCGGGCAGCAGTAGGACCCATCTTTGAACCGAGCTCAATATCGAGGAAGCGGATTTTCTAGGAATTTTGTGTTGGAAAGTGGAATGCATCGCTTTGAGTCGAATAAACTCGCTACAGAAATGTGAAAAATCACATTTATGGAACAAATTTTTTGACAAACAAAAAGAGTTGTGCTGATTTGCAGTAGCGATTCAGTTTCATGCACTAGTTTGTGAAGAGGTTAACTTATTTGCGTACTTTCACTCTAAACTACATATGCAGGAGAGAACTAGTGTGTTTTTAATGAGAATTGCATTCGCTGCCATCACGGTGAGTGTAATAATAACAGTAAGATGAGTGGGTTCAGTTGATTTTGCGAGATAAATACTTACGCTCCGTGGAATTGTTTTCAGATATACTAAGTATAACAGAAAAGTTTAGTGAAGTGTAACTGTTTCCCACAGGAGCAGTCAACCTGAAAAATCCATAGAATCGGTCGAAAACGGATACGGATTACGGATTTCCCCATAAATCTGGTTATTCTTTCAATTTGCTTTGAATTTATTGGCCACAGTTCTTTCATATCCCTTCTCTTTTACGAAATATTGACTTTATCATTTAATGATCAAGTTCATATTGTAAGCTTTAAAATAATAATAAAAATAGAAGGTATTTTATTGCCTGCAAATTGTTTACAGAACCGTAAAGAATATTTGATATTAATTTTAATTTAATTTTTATGTTAAAAGTTTTTCATTGGAATTTGTTTGTGTATAACTACTATTTTTACTTGCAAGAACCCCTCTATAGGTAAAGGCCTCCTTCAACGCTAACCAATCATCCCAGATCTAGATACTATAACCCAGTTCGAACCTCTTATTTTCTTTATGTCTTCGTCCCATCTAGTATTAGGTCTTCCCTTCTTTCGTTTTCCTTGTGGGACCTTCCAATTCGTCACTCTTTTTCTCTCTTCTTTAGTTCGTCTACTTATCACATTTAAGGCCGAGGTGGAGCCATACAAAGAAAAAGGTAATGCTTATCACTGTATCGGGTAGTTTGTTATTATTTTACTACAAGCACGTGTTACATATTTATTTGTGATTGTTTAATATAGCACTGTGTATACACTTTGGGAAATAATTAGGTACATATTACTGCTTTATTTAATTATTACGAATACACTAATTTACAATTAATTTTAACAAACGATACTACTTCTACAATAATAGATATTGCACTGAAACGGACTATTTTGTATACAAATCAAAGAACTTTAAAAAAAATTATTTACGTATTTAAAACATGTAGTCTACATAAATAGGGCTAGGGTTGCCAGGGGGGAAAGGGTATACCTACTGTATACTGCTTAGTTACATCTGCAAAGTTATATCGTTTAATGGATAAATTTGTAACTAAACTCACAAAAAGTACCAGAGAAACAACACTAAACTAAAAATTTCGCCATTATTGGAATAGTTATTAAGAAATTATTTTACCTAAAGATTTATACGGCTATTTCAAACACCCAGGTAACGCAGTTTGTGGAGAAATACAGGTCACGGATTTAAGTCCCATCTTTTCAAATTACAAGAAAAGTTAGGTACATAACATACATACACACATATGTAAATGCTCCACAACAATATTTCATACGCATAAATAATATTATCTAAATGTAAAATAAGACTTGGTGGTTTCAGTTCTTGTAACCAAAGTCAAAATAAGTAATAAGTGTGTGAGATGTGTCGAGTTATTATTATTCTCTTTATTCATCGTAAAACTTATTAATTACATTTTTAAATACCTATAAAACAAAATATAAAAAATTGTATACCACCGACATCGGGTACAGGGACCAAGATACCGGTGGTTAGGGCTCCAAAGACAGGAACCTCCTCACTCATCAGTCCCTTGATCCAACCGTCTAACGCGAGCCTCTTAAGGTGTTGATCGAGGCTGTTGGCTATTAATCCATGAGCAGATATGACAATCGGAACAATGATCGCCGATTCGACATTATTATTATTATAATATTTAGTAAACTTCATCAGAATTTTTCATTTCGCAGTTTTGGGAAAATATGAGTATATTTCGTAGGAACAGTAGTCATATCTGACGTGCCGGACACAATTTCAATTAGTGGCGAAATTGCTTTCAAAATGTTTGGCACTGCGTGGAGGATAAAATTATAATGAACTTGTATAGTGATAGTGACAGAGTCATAAATAAAACCTGTTTGTTTCATTTATTTTGATAGATTGTTGAATGGTATCGGTTTTACAGTCATTGAAATAGCGTTTGAAATCGACGAGGTTGCAAACTTGTGCTGCTTTTTATGAAGTTTTCGGAGTATCCCGATATGAGATTTCACACAAGAAAACGACCATATTTTCTAGATCTCAGCTTAGATTATGAAAGTAATTATTGTATGTGAGGAGGAGATAGATCAAAGCAGATTTCTGCTTAAATTGGGAGATCGTCACGCCCGACTGGGAAAATACTAAAGAAGACAGTGTTAACGTGAGTAGGGTCTATAGAGCTGTTTAAGGGTGATAAACAGTGTTATTAATAGGCACAAATCAAACAGTCACATATTTTTAAGATCTTTGATATCTAAATCTATACAAATGAATACAAGTGTATTTGTAATATCATAGTAACAGCTTTTTACTACATGTATTTACGCGTACTTGTACCAAAAATCAGTTTTAATCTTTTTTTGTCTGTCTGGTTGTTCCGGCTTATCTCCGGAACGGGTAAACAGATTTCTACGGGACTTTCATTGGCAGATAGCTGATGATATAAGGAGTAACTTCGGATTAAAACGTACTTTAATGTAAGTGCTTAAGTATACAACATTTGAACCTACTTTATTTATAGCGCAGTGAACAGTAAAAAGGTTCGATAATATACAATTTCCCACCGAAAAATTAACAGGAGATGATAATCACTAGTATTTTGGTTTACCTCGAAAGCCTTTAATTATAATAAAATTATTTATTGAATATAACATGAAATATAAGAGTTTTTAGAGGTATCGAACCTTGCGGTTATCCAACTAATATTATAAACGTGAAAGTTTGTGAGAATGTATGGATGTGTGTATGTATGGATGTTTGTTACTCTTTCACGCCAAAACTACTGAACCGATTGCGATGAAACATGGTATGTAAATAGCTGGAGACCTGGATTAACATATGGGCTACTTTTTATCTAGATATTCCCACGGGATCGGGACTTACGCGGGTGAAACCGGGGCGCTGTTAGTAAGGAATAATTTTGAATTTGATACATAACACTCTAGAGGCGCACGAGTACCTATACCTTATTAATCATCACGTGGGCCGTGGTCATGTTTTATAAGTGACTGGTCTTATTAATAAAGTATTCTAATTCATTTACCAGCTCACTGTATTTACGAAACGACGTAGCATTGACGTCATACGTTGTAAGTTATTTACTGTTTTTTACTCAAAGACAAAAAAAGAACAAAAATAGGTTAAGATCTATGAAAAAGAAGGAGCACCACGCAATTTATGTATCCTAAGAGAGCTATGTTTGTTTCCAATGACATGTACCTATGGCAGAAACCAATTCCACGGTTAATATAAAAAGAAAGAAAAAACATTTATTTCATCAGCGACAAGACAATATTAAATATAACAATACAAGGAGAGAGAGAAAAAAAAATACAAAATAAGAATACACAGCAGATGAGAAATGAAAAAAAAACATTAAGAAATGATGTCTCGTGACTGCACCGAAAAGGGATCCAGTTCAGCATTGCCTGGTAGGGATAGGTACCAGAGCGCTGGTTTTCAACTGGACCCCAGTGGCATCCTGCATGCGACGTGCAACGTGACCAGAATCAATACATTTAAATTACAATTACATTATATTTATATTTCATTTTAATTACATACTTATGCATATTTATATTCAGTAATAAATAGTGCATCTCACTACATAAGTATTATAAAAATAATTTGGAATAAAATTTTTAAGCCAGTGTCGGAAAGAGTAACATTATATATCTACATATACATATATAATATTGAGTTGATATTCTCCCTGGAGCTTTGATATTTTTATTCATCTATAAATATTATTTTGTGTAATATAACGTCCAGAAAGATATATCGAAAGCTACATTGTGTATTCGAAATTGTAAGTTAAATTGTTACATTTAACTTTGTAATATTTATACAGAATAATATGAACAATTCCCTGCCATTTTTCACCCGACATTATACGAGGCGGAGAGTGCTCGACGCGTTGGATATCAATGCTAACAGTAGAGCCGCTTAATCCCGGCTAAACGCCTCGCAAACACAGCGGACAAACAGACAAACACACGGTGCAAATACGGGCGATACGTTATGTTTTGATGCCATTCAGCTAATCAGTTCCAGTTCCTACGTCTTTGTTTATTGTAATATTCATGTGTTTAAAAAGGTTTGATATAAAGAGCTTCAAGATTACGAACGGTGTCGTTTACTTCAGTCATGGAAGAATGTCCAAAATGTAAGGGAAATAATACTTAGACTATGAGTAAAATACTTAGAGTATGGTAAAAACCATCTAACGGGTTTTGCGGCGATAGTTTAGGTATGTACACTGGCCGTGGCGACAGGCTTATGATAGATTTATAAAAATAATTATCATATATGCCTGTGACCAAGTCAGTGTAACTGGGTCGAAGTGACAGGCAGTTCACAGGTATGTATCTACGTAATCAGGCCAACGTGTTAATTCCCGTTGAAATTATCGAATATAACAGAAAGTGAAAGTTCCAAAGTCACTATGACTTTAATTTGTCTGTGAACAAGTTTGAGAAGCGCACTACAGAAGAACACAACAAGACATATTAAAGAATAGACATTCATTACAAAAATTATATCTCTGTTACATACTGGTGTGATTAATTAATTGAATATAAAAAATATGTGGTTTTCTTAGACTTCATTTATATCTAGAATTGACAAGAGATAATAAACAGACGTATTCTACAAAAGATCAAAAGTAGAAAATTTGATGCCGTCTTCTTACCAGCGGGCACAATACACAAAAAAGGCTTTTACCGTTCATATTGTTAAACAAAATCCAATTACAAAGATAATCATTCTCCACAATGAAATATGAGTCAGATCCGATCGGAAAAAGCTGAACAAGGACACCTACTATTCACCGTTGTTGGAGTTTTTTAATCAGATTCGACTGCGCTCTAAGGGTTATACTATAAAATAAATAGTTAATGCTTAATACATCTCACGAATTACGTATCTAATTGCCACAACAAAAGTCAGAAATCTTATCTAGATCAGCATTAAATAAACTGTTGATATGGACATTTCAAGTTTAGTAGGTATGTAGTTTCGATTTAATAATAGTTGCTTAATAGTTATAATTATGTATTTAAACGGGAATTAACATATTTTACATACCTCTGAATTGCCTGACGTTTCGACCAGGTTGCACTGGCCGTGGTCACAGGCTGAGTCAGTAGTAACATCTTTTTTCCCGAAATTCCCGTTTAAATACATAATTATATCATGGAACACGAAAGTTTAAAAGTTCCTTAATAGTTGTTGTAGTTGTTTATTTAGAAAATGAACCGAAGTGTGCAGCTAGCCAGTAAAAACACGCCTGATTTGGTTTAGCAGGTTATTCACAACCATCACGACAGACCCGACACTCGTCAATGTTAAACGTACTACAAATAACACTCGCATTGCTTGCATGTATAATAAAAAATACAATACAAAAAATACGTGCTATAAAATATTTTTATTCGGCTGCTGAAAACAGTCTTCAAAACATGATTTAGTAGTGTAATCATTGATTTATCAACTCCTCCTCGTCGCATAATAGTTGGTAGGTATTTAAAGAAAAACGTATAATTGGCCATTTAAATTGTTAAAACAAAACATTCCAATGTTGGTTTTGGTAATGATAATAAAAAAAATTCTAATCAACACAGTTGTTTTTAAGCATCCTCTTTTGAACTAAAGAACTACTACGTACAAAATTAGTAGCCGTCCCCGCAGTTTCACCGGCGTTTATGGTCACTGCTCCGCTCCTATTAGTCGTAGCGTGATGTTACATAGCCTTCCTCGATATCCAACACTAAAGGAATTTATCAATTCGAACCAGTAGCTGCGGAGATTAGCGCGTTCAACCAAACAAACTAACTCTTCAGCTGTATAATATTAGAATAATAGTAATAAATAGAATTTTTGTATGTATAAAAAACTGGAGTGATTTTCAGTCGCTTTGTAAATCAATTATTTTAGTACGTAAGCAGAAGAACTGTAGACTATTTAGTTCTGTCTATAAATGTTAAACATTTTAAAATTTAACTAAAACACTAAAAGTCAGTTACTACATTCTCAATCTGAAATAAGTTGAATGATAAAGTGAACTATTTCTGAAAATCATTACACACCCTTATGAAACTATTATTCTGCATCAACCATTATCGGGTATACGATTTATTTGGCTATAAACGTGACATATTTCTCACAGATTTACCTTCAAACGATATGCAAAGTGTTTTATTGACTATCCAGTGATGTACAGCAGTAAATAAAACTGTCAAGATTTTATTGGAGTGATGAAATGTCGCTTAGAATTTATCGAACGGCTTTTAATCTGCTATTGTCACATACAGTCCGACCAGGCGTAGGTTGTGCTGACTTCTGATATATAAGTATAAATACCTACACAGTTGCAACTGCAGTTCCTGGTGTTTATGCGCGTATATTCGGTCATAAAACGACTGAACGAATTTTGATGAAATTTTTACATCGAAAGATAGATTTTTTTTTTTTTTTTTTTTAATATTTTCCTACAGGTCATTTCTTACTGGGGATATGACTGACTCTCTACGTCGCATCAAGCCGAATAAAATGAATAAACTATCCATGCAGAAACGATAAGTCCTCAACGGACAATCCAACGCCACAAGGTGGCCTGCAAGCTCCGGCTACCGGGCCAGACAGACATATAAACGTTTTTTACAAAAATTTAGTTATTTAATAATAATAGCTTGAGACACCGCACATACGGTCGTCTAATCCTAAATAATGCATAGTCTGTACTATAGTAACCAGTCTGCTGATAAACATATTTATATATGTATAACTAAATACATACATATTACTTAACTAGCAGCGCCCTGCGGTTTCACCCGCGTAAGTCCCGATCCCGTGGGAATATCGGGATACAAAGTAGCCTATGCGTTAATCCAGGTCTCCAGCCATCTACATACCAAGTTTCATCGCAATCGGTTCAGTGGTATTTGCGTGAAAGAGTAACAAAAATCTATCCATCCATCCATATTTCTATCCATCCATACAAACTTTCAGATTTATAATATTAATAGGATTATAATATTAGTAGGATAGCCATATAGATACACTCTATGTTCGTATACCCATCACCAGTGAGATAAACTTAACTAAATTGAACTCATCGGTAACGATCCACTACTATATTTCGTAATAGGAAATTTCTGCTTTTATACTGGATTAACATCACGCTCCGTGTATCCATAGCAACATCTATAATTATCTAGAAGAAACTCTCTCTCGCATTCACGTACCTCTTTTGTAGCTCCATAAAGAGCTTTAAAAACGACGTTTAACTTAATCACTTTTAAAACAACACCACAAGAAAACTCACAATACTGCCACCAGCAAACTAAACAATTACTTAAAAGATGTAAAATTAATGTAAGTTAGCGCAAAGTTAGGCATTGAACTTTACTTAACTTAAGTTTTGTATAGTCTAACAATAAACCCTTTTGAAATAATTTTGAAGTTTAAATACAAAAGGCGACTCTGAAGTGATTACGAAGTCTGGTATTTTCTTTCTTCATAACCGAGCAGTGATGACCTGAATATTACACTATGATCCTATCTTAAACAGGAGTAAGGACACAGCAGAGTCTACTGGAATTTAAAATGGCCGATTAAGGATGTACCTCATTAAGTCATTATTATATTGATTGACTTGATTGACCAGCGCTACTAGTGTAGTGCTGTGTTTCTGCTAAGGTTGTGACAGCTTCATTGGTAGGATTGGTGACACCATTAACGCTTCAAGTATGTTAAGGTTGGTTCCTTGTTTAGTGGTCGGTAAACGCTTATCATCAGCAAAGTAGTGTGCTTATCTGTCAACTTATGAGTATATAACAACAAAATAGACCATTATATAACAATCTACAAATACATATCATTGTACTACTGAATCGGTTAACTAAGCATTCCAAACCGTATGAAAGCAAGATAAACTAAATTGTACATTGACTGACATAAATAGTTTCTCTACTACTCAGCAGCACTCTTGAAAAAACAAAAACCTCTTTAGTTTGGCCGTTTTCCAACCAAAGGAAAAAGACGTTCCTTCAAAACGTCGGAAAAGAGAATCCATGAAAATCTCGAAACTGTAAGAACCTTCCCGGAGGTACAACTTTTAACTTAAAACATTTCTGCACTTTTGGACAAGAGCAATCTGGAGAAAAGTTGAGCAAAAATGTTGGGTAACCTTAGTCCATTGTGAACGCTCGTAAATTTACAAATTAAAAAAGTTATATTTTATTATTTTTTTATCTGTGATATGTAACTTATGCAACGTAGTCATGTCTTTATATTAATTCATGTTATCTTTGTTTTCTGATTTGATGTTTATTTTGAAAAGTGTGTGAGTATCTCCTTCCCAGATCCTCCAGCTTCGGTAGCTCCATAAAGACACTTTTTCATTTTACTTATCTCTACCCTCGTCACACGTGAAACAATACTACCATGTAAATATATATTAACTCACCAAAAGCATTAAATGTTAAATTACTTATGTGTGAAGGACGAACTCATTGATATCTCCATGGCGTATAAAACGTGTCCAGCACTAGAATATAATTAACAGTACACTGTCGAGGACAATTACGAGCGTCGTCGGGCGGTACAATTAGTTCTCGATAGGAAGTAGCCAATTAAAAGTGTTCGCTGCGACTTTTAAACTCTTCGAGCAAGAAATAGTTCGTTTCTGAAGCAATGTTACCGTACTAAAGTATAAAAACTTGGGTCAAGTTGCCATCAATATTGGAGTATTTGTTGTTAAAATATGGCAGGGCTTAACGCTTGACGCTAATTGGAACTTTTTAGTTAATCAATTTTAATAGCATGTTTGTTATACCTTGATGGTTGCGTTTCAGACTGCTTGTCTTAAGCTTGCAATGGTGACCATGTTGGTCTGCGTATGCATTAATAACATCATGGCCAACAAGAAAAAACCGTTTAATAACAAATGAAGTTCATAGAATGATGTCCTGTTTTTAAGATTAATTCAAATAGAACATGAATAGCATGGAATTCACAAAACTGACTGAAACTGAACTGAAACTGAAAACTGACTAAACTTGACATTGATATTTACAGATCGACTATTAAAGTAAAGCTTTTATCATCTATACTGTTCATTTTTTATTTCAACATTCAACTCTATCCACTTTTCTGTTTGTTTATTCAAATCAGACATGCAACGTTGCAATATTACAACCTTGTTCATTTATCCACGCAAACAAAACATTCACGAAGATTACCCAGAAAACAACATCAGTGATAAACAACGCAAAATACGCAATGTCTGCGAAAAAACGAAATCGTAAGCAATAAGAAGTCAGGCAATCCTGAGTAAATCATTTTTATGTATTTCTACAACGGTCTCTGAGAGCACTTTCGCGCTGAACGCTTAAGCCGCGGAGCCCCACAATATGAACGCAGTTGACTTTCAGCTTAGACAGAAAGAGCTTTACAGATGATAAATGTGCATACGAGCAGTTTACTTGAAGTTAGGTTATTCATATTTCATTAATATAAACTAGAATCCTATAAAATAGTATAAACGTGAAATGAGGTTGTTTCTAGATCTAAGTTGACAGATAATCACACGGTAGGCGGTTATATACCTATAACCACGCGCATCACCAATGATTTTACGTGTACCTATACCTTTTTACTCTTGCTCCGTCTGCACCGTGTCCGCAGGAATCTGGCGCACATACTCACCACTCTTCTAGATAGATGTAAGCTCATCTCCAACTTTTTTAGGCGGCTCACATGCGAGCAGGAAATTCCCATTACCATTTAACAATTTCAAACCAGTACGCATCGCTCGAAAAACTTGACCGAAATGGCGTACAAGCATGCTTTTGACAGCTGTTAGTGAAGTTTTTATCAGACAAAACTTTAAGATTAGTGGGTTAATAGCAAATAAACAGAAAAGAAATTAATGGTATACTTTAGTTTGATCGTTTATACAGATCGGTTATTTCATCATCTCTCAGAGCATAAGAAGCGTAAGTCGGTCGCTCCGTAAACTCCCCTGTTTATTTTTTTTTTTAATTGTATTTTCGAAGACCCACTGATCCTAGGTTTTTAACCTGTCGTTGTAGCACGTCATCTAAAATAATAATTAAATGTTACAGTACTTATTTTCTTTAATAACACTTAACTATTCCTCCTCCTTTTTTGAAGTCGGTCAAAAATAACTATTTTGCCTCGCTTTTTGTATGAATCTTAAATAGATTCATATAAAAAGCGAGAGGTAAAATAGTTATTTTTGACCGACTTCAAAAAAGGAGGAGGTTCTCAATTCGACTGTATTTTTTTAAATGTTTTTTACCTCAGAACTTTAGACTGGGTGAACCGATTTTGATGATTCTTTTTTTTTACTTGCAAGCTTGTGCTTCCCGTGTGGTCCCATTTCAATTTGGTCCAATTCTGACAATGGCATCCATGAGAAAACTATATAAGTCTTTTATGGAATAGTTTTTTTTTAAGTCGGTTTTTTTTAAAGAATTATCAATGACCCGACAACACTCTACTCAGTTAAATTAAATTGTCGTGTTCAACCTTTCTAATAATGTCGAGTAATTTTATGTAATAGAGATAAGCCAAGTTGACGTTAAAAACACGTGGGATTTTGGGCATGCCGTAATTTGGCATAATTTGTTACGAATTAGTCATTAGAGGGCAATTCTCTTAATTACAGTCAAAAAATGGGAAAACGCTATAACCGAAGATGTCAAAATTTATATTTTTTGCTTCAAGATACATACACACCTCATCGCATGAAAGTCCCAATTTTGAAAGAAAATGCCTACACTAAAGAAGAAAATAAATAGACATTGAGAACTTATCGGAAGTTATATATTTATTTATGTATATAATGTTATGAAATATTTTCAAAGGCAACTAAGTATTTTCTTAGACTTATAATCATTTATAAAAAATATTAGATTCGATTCGTTCATAACACATACCTACATAGGCATTGTAAACACCAAAAAAAGTTTTGGAAGAGTCCGTTCTTATTACACTTTTTTTATTGGATAGAGGGCAAACGAGCAAACGGGTCACCTGATGGTAAGTGACTACCGCCGCCCACGGGCACGAGCAACTCAAGAGCACAGAGTACATTTATATATATGAAACTCAAGAGTCACAAGTGCGTTTCCGGCCTTTAAGGTGGGAGTAGGGGAAGGGAGGAAGAGGGAGGGGGAGAGGAAAGGGTTAGAGCCTCCGGTTACCTCAGTCTCTTGGCGAAACACAATGCAACATTGCTTTGCTGCCTGTTTTCTGTAAGGCCGTGGTATCACTCCGGTTGAGCCGGCGCATAAGTGCCGAAGCATGGCTCTCCCATACTTTGAGTCGCCAGTCTGGAACGAATTGACTGCATCTATTTTTACAGACAAATATAATCCTGGACCGTCCAAGAGTAGAGTGAATAGGTTTCTTTTGGTTAGGTGTGTACCATCTTTGTCTTCATCGTCGCCTTCCATCAGGTGAGATGGGAGATAAACGCCTCCAGCTATCAATAAAAAACTCCATGGAACTCCGGTACCCCTCTTCAACAATGAATAGATATTGTGGTGATGGACCTCCGCGCCGCTTGTGAGCTCCTTCGATTCGAATAAAAACTCTTTGGAAATGGCGTGAAGGATCTGGCTGGCGGCGTCATACTCAAATTCAGATTTGAAATAGATCGAGGATTCGAAATAGAAGAAAGGATAATCGTCGTGGGAGACTGACGTGACAGACGTCGTGCTAGAAGCACGAAGTCTCAAGAAATATTAATTTATTTGATATATTGAAAATATAATTAATTGTTGTATTGTTAATCGGAGTCTACTCAGTGTTACCTGCCTTATCTTTTACTTACTCTCCTCGTAATATAGATCCCAACGAGTCCGGTACTTGCTACTACCGAAGTGCTAGTAATGTGTTTTTCCATAAGGTCGTTGGTCATACGGTTGTTGGACGTAAGTATTCATTAACTTTTACACGAATGAATGTTTTATTTCAAGGATGAAAAGAGTGATTTATCATTCCTCATTCTAGATAATTATGTATGTTGAAAAATTACTGTTTTATTTAATGTTTTAACTTTAAAAGACTTTGTAGGCAGAAAACATTAGAGATGTTTTTAGATATTATAACAATGAACGTTCCTAGACACCTTTGTTTCGGTCCCTACGTTTTAAGTTAATTTAATAACCCTGAGAGGTCTTTACTCCGCAACCGGGGGCTTCTCTAATTTTATAAATAAATACTGTTGTTATGAACTCGTACAATGGTGAAATAAAATATGTATTTTTTTAGAGTAGATCACTACTGTGGGATTGGATTTTTCATTATAGTATATGTATAAAAAGCTTTTTTTTACGTCTGGAAATCGCTTCGAATTTCATTTCAAGGACGACGCAGCTATGTCATACTCAAACCGACTAAAATAACATGGTGTTCGATCTATCAGTGTTTTCGCGCCTATCGACCATCCGTTCTAGATGCTATGTGCTCTGCCCATTGCCACTTCGATTTCCTAACCCGTTTGGCTGAAGGGTTGGGTGGTGTATGTGTCGGTTCGTTTGGCTGGCGCTTGCGATAAGCTCGTGAACAAGTGCCTTTAGTCGGGGCTGGTCATTTCCAAACTGCTATTACTTACGTACAGTAATAATTTGCGCGGCTGTTTATATTTTAGAACAATACGTTACATTGTCCTCACGTTTCATTTGGGCATATAAGAAATGTAACCACAGACTTGTCAAAAACTTGTTGAAAAAGAGTGTCCTTGGAGTTTCTTACTTGTTCTTCTCCACAGGATCTACGTATTGGAACAGGCAACTAGCCTTATGACTGACTTAGTCTGACTGACTACTACTCCTGAAAACTCAAAAATACCTATAATGGGTTCAATTGAAATAAATTATTTTGATTGATCGATTGGCTATATCAGTAGATATACTGCGTGTGCGTATCTTCTCATTTCTGATGCGATCCCACAGAATAACACCAAGTATAGCCCTCTCCATAGCTCGTTAAGCGGCTTTGTGCTTGCTTTTATGATTAAATGTTTTAAAAATATTATTTAGGTGTAATGAACATACAGATACACTTAGGTTTAATCTAGACATAAGTTTCAATTTCATTTATTTATTGCGTTTCTTTATCACAAGAGGTTTTTCCTGTAATGTTAGATGTAAGTATGAGTAAAATTAAATAATTTAAAGACTGCCAGGACTTATCGCCACGATTTCAACGTGTCCTATGTGTAAATAAGCTATGATATGTACACAGATCACTAAATAAAGCGGTACCTGAGCTATTAAAGCTTAAACGGAAGTTCTTAAGATCCTATTTAAATAAACCATCGTAATAATTTAGGCAAATGAAAAACGCCAGGAAGCGCTTGGAGGCGAGATGTAATTTCAGAGAGTAAATAAAGGAGATTGTATTAAAATGGCGCCGCTTCCGGCACAATAACGCTTATCTCATATATATCTGAGAAAACTTATGCAAAAGTCTCTATACAGAGGAAATTAATTAATTATATATTTATGTTTTGCTTGAATGTCTATTTTTAAGGCGTTGAGCTTCGTGCAGAATTCAAACCTAAATCTTTTGGCTTTAATAGGGTGCGTCTGAAAAATTTTAGAGTTAAGGTGGCAATAACACAAAGTTTTAAATGTCAGATTTGGAATAGAAAAGTCAAGTCTCTTTGTGTAATGTAGAAGATAATATTGTATGGCATTAATAAACTTTTCATTTTGTAAGTTTTTAGCAGTTTCCCTCAGTTTCACCTGCGTTAACAGTCACTGCTCTGCGCCTAAGGGTCCAGACCGATAGTTCTAGAGATTAGCGCGTTTATACAAACAAACAATCAACAAAAAAGTCTAAATTTTTATTATAGTAGTATAGATAAGAAAGGAAAATAAGATTACGACATAATAATATTATTACTAAAAGATACAAGTTATTAAACACACACTTTCATCCATGTTCAGTTGGATCTAAAATCAGCAGATATTTAATTTAATTGTAAATAACCAAACTAACAAAATTGGACATTGAACCCAGAACCTCAAAAACGCGCCCTAATCGTATTCAAACATAGCGTAAGCGTAATCTCTACACAGTATAAAGACGATGACGGAGGTCTGTAGAAACTACTGGGGAGACAACTCAAGGTTATTATAGCTTGACGTGCCCAAAAACCTCCTCGCTTTGTATGACTCGATACAAGAATTCACGATGCTTCTTAGTGAGGTCGTATCCACAGATGGTAGGATGGTGAAAATTCCGCCCTAGTCCTAGCCCTAACAGTATTTCCTGTTGTGATTCTCAAATTTGGACAGACTTACGTAGCATGTGCCCTTTATGGTGACTGGCATGTTGGTCTAGTGGTTAGTGACCCTGACTGCTAAGCCAGAGGTCGTGGGTTCGATTCCCACCCAGGACAAATAATTATGTGATGAGCACGATCCTTTGTTCTGTATCTGGGTGTTATTTATCTTTAATATGTATGTATTTAGAAATGTATAAGTATGTTTATCAGCAGTCTGGTTACGATAGTACAGGCTCTGCCTAGTTTGGGATTAGACGGCAGTGTGTGAGATGTGTGAAGTTATTATTATTATTATTATTTATAAACACCTGACACCTGTAATACCATATTCGAGCAAATAAATAATTTCATTTCATTAATTTCATTTCATTTCATTTCATTTATGCTTCAGTATAATAAGCAAGTAAGCATATAATTCGCTTGATAACCTAACCAGGTTATCAAGCTAATTATATGCTTGCTTACTCAGCAGCAACTCAGAAAAGGTTGGCAGACGAATGTAGCAAGGAAAAAATGTAAAAAGAAAAAGTCACAAATAACATTTCAACCAACGATAATTATGTAATAAAGTCTTATTAAAATTATTCGAATAATTTTGCGCCTACTTGCCGTAATAACACCGCGACATTTAAATGACACCTAATTTCAGATTACCTTAACAAAAGTGTGCCTTTTTTTTTTTTTTTTTTTTATCGTGTGGAAACCCCCACGGGTCATCACTTCACCGGGGCTAGCGATGAAGTGGTATGTCGGAATCGAACCGACTAAAACCACACGGTGTTCCAACATAAGTGGGTCTATTGCAAGGGACTCGGGTATACCCTAGGAAGGAAGTCCCCGAGAACCCCGGCAGACCTTGGCTGCCTATTAAATAATAGGCAGACACACCAAAACGTACGGGGGGCCTCGCCCCCCTTCCATCAGAGGCGCGCGCGGAACACATCGCGCCACCATCTCAGGCCTGCTTCTGCTAGGGTAACGAGCAGCCTCACTCGTCACCCCCAGGCCAGCGCTCATGGAGGTCGGAGATCATTTTGCGATCTCCGTCGCCTGGTGCCTCTTCTGCGGGACGGGAGAGTACTAGCTCTCTCCCGTTCCCTTTCCGCCGCCTCTTTAGCGGACATCACTTCCTCGCAAAACGAGACGGCAGAATCCCAAGCACTCTCACTTTGGACCATGGACAGAACCATGGCCTCTAGCGAGAGGCTTCCCACACCAATAGCAGTCGCGAGGTCGCACCGCTGCTGCACCCACGCTGAGCACTCTACTAGAGTGTGGAGTGCAGTGTCCTCGCAACCGCCTCCGCAGTGATGGCACACAGACGTTGGCTCTCGGCCTATTCGACACAGGTACTTTCCGAAGCAGCCGTGTCCGGTCAGCACCTGTGTCAGCCGGTAGGAGAGGCTGCCGTGTCGCCTCTCAAGCCAATCCTCCATGATGGGCCTTACCGCCGCAATGGTGGCGTGCCCTGCGCTCGGTCGCTCTAGTCGTTCTGTCCACTCGGCCATTAGAACCTGGCGAAGCTGGGACCGTTGCGATTCGATTTCGCGAGGTGCGGGTCTCAGGTTCCGCTCTAGTGCCTCCTTGCGCCATTGGTGTAACGACGCAAGGCTTTTGGCTTCCAGGTCCCATGGCGCAGTACCGGCTAGGAGACTTGCCGCTTCAAAGGAAACCGTACGGTATCCCCTTATGACTCTGACGGCCATCACTCGCTGTGGACGCCGCAGTAAGGCGGCATTGCGGGCCGTCAGGGTCGTCGCCCAAATAGGTGCCCCGTATAGGGCCATGGACCGTACGATTCCAACGTAAAGTCTCCTACAGGAGGCGTCGGGCCCCCCTAAGTTCGGCAGCAGTTGTGAAAGAGCAGCCGCCGTCCTCGTAAGTTTGGGGGCCAGATTCCGGAAGTGATAACCGAAATCCCATCGACTATCGAGTACGAGCCCTAGATATCTCATCGAGGGCTCGATGCCGATGCGAACGCCTCCCACGATAAGGCTAGATCCCGCTGGTGGCCTCTTCCGAGGCCCGTGAAAATAAAGGGCCTCCGATTTATGCAGGGCCACCTCGAGACCCAGCCGCCGAATCCTTCCAACGACTTGAGCGACCCCGGCCGTGGCTTTTATGGTAGCCTCGCGGTATGTCTTGCCTCTCGCCGTCACAAGGGTGTCATCAGCGTAGCAAGTGACGGCGACACCTCCCAAAAGCACTCCGCGAAGCACCCAGTCGTAACCGATGTTCCACAAGAGTGGTCCTAACACCGAGCCCTGTGGAACACCGCACGACATATCTCGCCGACCGTAACCTGCCCGACTCGGGTAGATAACGGCTCTCTCAGATAAATAAGCCCCAACAATACGGCGGAGGTAGAGAGGAACTCTGTGAAAAACTAGCGCCTCTCTGATGCAAATCCAGGGCAAGGTATTAAAAGCGTTAGCGATATCGAGTGACACCGCCAACATCACCTCACCTCTGGATGTTGCTTCCTCCGCCAGAGCCTTTACACGCATGATTGCATCCACGGTGGAGCGCCCCCGGCGAAAGCCAAACTGGTTTTCCGCCAGGTCCGGCCCCACTCTCGAAAGGTGCTCGACGAGGCGTTCCACGATGATTCGCTCAAAGAGCTTGCACACCTCGTCGAGCAACACGATGGGCCTATAGGCAGATGGTGAGTCTACCGGGCGCCCCACCTTACGGATAAGGACCAGTTTCCCCGTCTTCCACAATTTCGGAAACTGGCCTCTCTCCAAACATGCGCTAAAGAGCCCCATTAGTCGAGGCCCGAGAGCCTCAAGGGCTAGAACCCACGCTCGGCCTGGGATGCCGTCGGGTCCTGGGGCGGTGCTCTTGGCTTGAAGCCGTTGCACCGCAGCCCTTAATTCCGCCCGAGTGACTTCGGGGGCGTCGTCGTCTTCAGCGTTGAGCAACTGAGGCAGAGCCATTGGCGGAGGCGTGAGTTCCTCCACCCGCGATGGGAACAGGGAGCCAACGATTCCTTCAAGCAGCTCAGGTTGGAGACTCTGGGTCAACGGGGGAGCCCATGGGCGCAATTTGCCTCTTACCAAAAGGTAGGGGCGCCCCCACGGATCACGTTCCAGAGTCTCTAGTAACTCGCGGCGGGCCTCTGATTTGGCCCGCTTTATTGCCGCTTGAAGGGTCCTCTTGGCACTCCTGTAACACGATAGAAGCTCTGCCTCCTGGGCGCTGGCGTCATCATGGCGGCGACGCCTCCTGCGAAATCTGGAGTACTGGCGGCGTGTGACCACGCAGGTTTCACGCATCCGCGCTATCTCTGGTGTCCACCAGTACACCTGGCGCCTCGCAGTTCTGGGCTGAACCCTGGGCATCGCCGCATCGCAAACTTGTGACATGGCCTCCCGGAACCAATCGGCTTCAACATCGACATCAACAGGCCTATCCGGTGCTGAGACCCAGGCTTGTACGATGGAGGCTTCCAGGAGGAGTTCGCGATCCAAACGCTTAAGCGCCCAACGCCGACTAGGTGGAACCGTCCTGACCGGCGCATCAGAGGTCTGGGTGGAGACGTCAAATCGAATATATCGATGGTCAGACAATGTCTCCACCCCCTCTAAGACTCTCCAGCCTTGGACACGGCGCGCTAGAGCAGGGCTTGCAAACGAGATGTCTACAATCGAACTACCCTGCTGACGCACGCACGTGGGGACAGAACCCCGGTTCAAGAGGACTAGGCCAGATGACACGGCCCACTCCTCCAATGCCGCAAACAAAAGTGTGCCTACAATTTACAGTAAATAATTCGTAGTCTCCCACGTACATACAAAATTAACACTATGTGGGTTCAAACGTCTAGTACGTTTAAACCCACATAGTGTTAAATAAAAAAGGAAAAGGACAGGGTTCAATCTATTGAGAAACAAAAGAAAAAGTATAATAATAATATATAAACTCTTGCCTACATCAGACAATTTGTCGTGGATCGTTTTTTCTACTGAAATAGTTTTAAGATACGCCCGTCTCTTGGGCAAAATTGAAGAAAACCTCAGCGAAAGTCATCTCGGGTGATATGATAATGTAATGAGGAGACCTGAAGAACACATGACTTGGCAAATCCTACACATAGATAGGTACTTTACTAACTTTTAAACTTTTACGTTCCATGACCACAGCCAGTGTAACAGTGTAATAAACACTGTTACACTGGCTGTGGTCACAGTCAGTCTGTGACCACTACTTGTGCAACCTGGTAAAGTAATACCTTTATCAAACATAAGTAATCTAATCGTAAGTGGTCAATTAATCGTGCACTGCAACTCCTCATCTCATCCATAATCTCTATTTCCGACTCAGGCTTTATTTTTTTTTATGGTATAGGTGGCAAACTAGCAGCCGGGTCACCTCATGGTAAATGACTATCGCCGCCCGTGGGCACCTGCAACTCAAGAGTCACAATTGCGTTGCCGGCCTTTAAGGTGGGAATAGGGGTCGGCGAAAAGCAATGGAATGTTGCTTCACTGCCGATTTTCTGAGAGACCGTGGTATCACTCAGGTCGAGCCGGCCCACATCAAGTTTGTTTGCAATAAAGAGTTTATATCTATTATCTATCTATCTTACCAACCTACGTACCTACCTTGTCAGGAATTTCTAACATATACAAACCATCACATAAATTCCTGTTACTGTAATGGTATCATAGAACGTGAAAATTTAAAGTTGTTTTAGAATTACGATTTCTAGGAATCGTCTCCGTCTAAAATTATTTATTTTGCATTGAAGCACCACGCTCGAGCACTCCTCCACATCGATATATTGAATTTATCTCTCTCTGTTTAGTACTCTGATAGTACTCTCCACAGTACGATGATACGGTTAGTGGACTTCGTCTATCTACTATGACACTACTGAAAATGTTATAACTGGCAAACAATAAACATACAAAAATATATTATAAAGCTCAGCCGTTTGTTTTTATATTTGAATG
Organism: Euplagia quadripunctaria; assembly: GCA_963859945.1. Classification (NCBI taxonomy): domain Eukaryota; kingdom Metazoa; phylum Arthropoda; class Insecta; order Lepidoptera; family Erebidae; genus Euplagia; species Euplagia quadripunctaria. The sequence goes on along the minus strand of OY982563.1, from coordinate 25,403,612 downwards.
CAATAGTCTTAGGTTTGTATTATGTTGACAATAAGCGAGCTTATAATTAGAATAACTAAACTTCGATAAACATTTAGAAATAAGTATGACTGAAATTCCAAAGATTATTTCAAAAACATAAATGTACTGTTTCAAAAGAGACAAACATAATTACCATAAAAAAAAACAGCACAAGTGACTTAGAAGATAACTACATAAATAAATAGCTATAAATTTAAGATCCATTGTTATTTTTATATGGTGTATAATAAAGAATATTCTATGCTATTATATTCTACAACAAAAAATATAGACAATTACGAGTTTCAAAGAACTGTTAGTGCTATACTTACACATTAAACACACGTGTACAGACATACACAACCTGAAGTTTTAAGTTCTAGTATTCTCAGAACAGTTCCGAGAAGAAAAGAATTACTTTTAATTGTGATTAGGAAAACGATTAATCGTGTGCACTAATCAGCAAACAGTTGGCAACGTATAAATCACTACATCAAATACTACGACCAAAGTATCAAAAGTAAGCGCCCACACGTTGTTTCCACCTGGCCATTAGTTTTGTTACGTACAAAACAAACTTAACAAACCAGCATTACCCCTGACTACAAATACAAAAAGTTTGTAAATTAAATATACAGGATCGAGCACAAATTACAATAAGTCTGGTAACGCGGGACGCGGTACAAACGTCTATAGAAATAACTGAAAACATGGCATTAATTAAAATGATTAAAGAGAAAGTTTCCTCTCAATGCGAGCGCAGGTTTAAGACATTTTAAAAAAAAATCAATAAAAATACTAATCCTCCTTACTAATATTACCTATGGAGGCGAAAGTTTGTGAAGATGGATGGATGGATGCACGTTTGTGTTACTCTTTCACGTAAAAACGGCTGAACGGATCTGGATGGAATTTCGCACAGAGATAGATTTAGTCTGGAATAGCACATAAGCTACGCAAAATACGCGCCTTGCCGTAGAGTTGCAGAAACCAGCCCGTGAAAACCTAACCTAGCACATAAGCTCTTTATCCCGGAAAACGTACGGTTCTCGTGGGATAGATTTCCCCAAAATTTCCACGCGAACGAAGCCGCGGGTAACAGCTGGTCTCAGAAACATCCATCATATCAACAGACTGGTATTTATATCTAACTAGATGAGATTGAAAAAGATTGTAGCGCATATTTGCTCTCAACGTGAGTGTGAGTTTTGACATTTAATTTATTTTCCAAAAGTGTTTGTGCCTACTAATTCCATCGTAAAAAAATCCTGAACTAGCACTCTCGTTTATATAACAAACTTAACAATGTTCAAAATTGTTTCGGTTCATAAGCCAGTTACAGACTGAAAAATAACCTATTAGAGGTTAATATTATTAAGTAATATGTAAAATGTGTTTTAAGATAAATGTAGATGTATGTTATGTATGTGCCTTACTTCCTTTTCAGTGTGTACTAAAGAGTAAAAATGAAAAAAAAAGATTGCCATTATCGCCAACTGGTTAACAGTTTGGCGACGTTTGTAATTATTATAACTGCATGTTTTTTTGGTGAATAATCATGAAAAAATAGTAATTTCATTTGTAATTCTTATGTTCAAACTAATCATGTATTATCATGGACAATTTTGCCAAGTTTACCCAGTCCTATTAGTGCCTTATATTAAGCAGCAACATTCTAACATTAGGGCCGGCGCCCAAAGTTCAAGGGCGCATTAAGACCACAGCTGCTCTTATCCCTACTAGATTAATTATTTAAGGTCAGGATTACATATTGCGAGCAAGCCCTTGCCTTACCCTCTGATACGTGTTAACATTCAAATTTTATGGATTTAACAGATAAATGATGTGAGAGAATCATTTTGGAGAATTAGTCACTGCTGTTAGCGATGCTTTTGCGATAAGCTTCATTATTTTCACGTGGTACTGAGTGAAAAGTTGGAGTGACGAACAATGGTACTGTCCACCATATAGGAAATGGTCACTGTAGTCTCCGGTCGATTGTATCAACATTGAAACAGCCATAGACATATAATGCCGCTACATAGTGCCAGCCAAGATCGTACTGAAACACATCAAATGGTTAATAATTCTGCAATATTATGTAAAGTGGAGGTAATTACAAAATAATTATGAGACCTAAAGAGTATAAAAATACAATAGGTTTCTTACTAAATTGACGGACCTGTTGGTCTAGTGGTTAGCGATCCTGACTGCCGAGTCAGAGATCGTAGGTTCGATTCCCACCCAGGACAAATAATGTGATGTGTGATGAGCATGATCATTGTGTTTTGTTGTAATTTATCTATAACTAGCACCCAACCCAATAACATTCCAACGAATTAATTGATAATTATGTAATACTAGCAACCCGCCCCGGCTTCGCACGGGCAGCAGAGACATCTTCAATAATCATCATCATATTTCAACCAATTTACACAAAACCTTAACAAATTATATACCTAAACCTTCCTTATCGCTCTACCTTTTGGTGAAAACCGCCTGAAAATCCGTTCAGTAGTTTTTGAGTTTATCGCAAACAGACAGACAGACGCGGCTTTGTTTTATAATATGCAGTGATGATATGTATGTATTTAGAAATAAAAAGGATGTTTATCAGCAGTCTGATTACCCCATAGTACAGGCTTTGCATAGTTTGGAATCAAATGGTCGTGTGTGAGAATTGTGTCAAGTTATTATTATTATTAAAAACAAATACGACTATTTTTATAGCCAAATCAGCAACTTATTGTGAATCCACCTTTCACCATACCGAATTACCTTTAGTAAAGGAAAACTATTGTGTAAAAAATACAAATAATATCCAACAATACATTTATCAAATAACCAACTGAAAAACCTTTTATATTCTCACGTCGTCGCATAAAATCAATCGAGCGGTTTTTCCTTACCCCGTTCGACAAGAGATACCAAAAGGTAGCCAAACTTGAGCTGTGTAAATCCGGATTTTCTTTCAATAGCCGGCTGTGTAATCGGACGGGCGCGCCGTCCGGTCCGGTCCGGGCTTACGAATCAAGCTTTTGTTAACTTCTCCGCTTAATTGTACCGCTGGACTCCACCCAGCTTATTTAATTTTCCCTCGGCCATACAACATTGGTTAACAATGTTAAGACCAAAAATAATGACTGCGAAAAATTGAAATTTGATGTTTTAAACAACCATTTTTAACGTATTATATAAATGTGGGATTTTAGACATATAAATCAAATGTTTGGCAGTTTGTTTTCATGTTCAACGTGAAAGTAAGGTGTAGGTAAATTGTGTTGATGATTAATAACGCAGAACACTCAATAATACCTACGAGAGACACATTTTTGTTGAAAGCGGGATTAATTAAGATAACTTTAAATCAGCTGATTATTTAGCACAAGGATTATTTAACTCATATATGTTTGTGTTTTTACACAATTCTGTAGGATTATTTGACAAAATACTTAAATTGTTAGGTACATACAAAGGTTGTTCCAGTTGAAAATTGACAATTTTGCAGTTTCCAGAATTTGTCAGTCACGCTGATTCACTAAATGCTTTCTTGGTCAGTTAATAATAGTTTTGGTTTTAATGTTTATATTTTATTACAAGGGAAAGAAAGAGAGAAAGATTTTTGGCAACCAACACGAAGATAGTTTTCTATTAATGTTTAAAAATTTCAATTACTAATGAAATTCCTTTTATAATATAAAAAGCTACAGCTATTCTACAAGAAACTCCAATCATTGTATCTCCACTAGGATCAACGACAGTGACAAATGGACGCGAAGAAGTTAAACTATCTCGGAAACTGCAATATATTAAAATCAAAATTAAATTAAATGTTAAAGTTTTTCCGAATAACTACAAAAGAGGATTATTTAAAAAAAAGAGTTGTGAGTGTTGAAATAATGAAGTTGGCAGCTGATTTTGCTAACGGTCATTAAATACCTATGGTGATTGATTGATGCTATTTACTCACACAAAATCTTCTTAGTGTCGTATACAAGGATCCCATTGTCAGGATTATAAAAAAATACGTAAACTCCATATGCATAATCAGACATGCTCATTATAAACGCGGATTACAGAAACTATTTCAATCAAAGTAATTCTAACAAGATATCTATTTTTTGAGCAACATGGGTCACACTACTTCTACTTCTGAATGAAACAGAAAACCCTACAGCGTAAAACTTCTAACTAGAAAAGGGTAATAATATATTATATCACTGCCACAACTGAAGCGAATCTAGTGATAGCTCATATGTGGAAATCTGTCAAACGGTTTAAGCTGTAGAGCATGCCAAAAATTAGAAGTACGAGTACCTACATACATACGCTTGAAAAAAAATTGCGTCCTTCGGCAGTCATCTGAAAAGTAATAAAATCGTAGTTTGGTAGAACTGAAAAAACCGGACAAGTGCGAAGGCACCCAGGGTTCCGTAAGCAAAAAAAATTGTATGTAGATCTGTCGTTTCCGAAAGACAAACTTAGTATTGCGGTTCTAAAAATATTCTCCCTTATATCGATGTACGACAAAGTCAAGTTTCCAACCGCAAAATATAAATTTGTAGTCACAAAAACAATTTTTTATGTGATATAACAACTAATTAACGACTTTCGGATTTTTTCCTTTACTTGAGCTGACAGATCTTGCTTTTTACCAAATTTCATGATTCCAGGTCAATGAGATACTTCCCATTGTATAACGATATATATATTATATATAATTCTAAGATTAATTTCGCTTTTCTTTGACTTAATACACCTTGTCCTTATCGTTAGTAATCAAAAAAAAAAAATTGTGTTTTGCTCAAAATAAATCACAATCAATCAATCTTAAAGATCCGTTTAAGATCTGCCGAAAGTAACAGATACGGATACGAATACAAAATGTGTGTGAACACGTGCAACAAGGGACCAACCATTACCTGCGTTTCAATAAACCACAGGTACTCGCGAAAGAACACCGATTCCTACCTAGAATGCTCCGTGAGGCTATTGAAATGAAAAAAACACCCTAATTTTAATAGAGAAGATGGTTGGAACGTACTACCAGTTTGGGATCCGGTTATTCACTTAATCAAACCCAAGAAAATACAAAACACAGCAAGGCTTCAAGACACTTTGAGCTCATTCTGCATAAATAGTAACACCAACAATCAACAAACTTCGGGTACTTTGAGATAAACTTTGCACTTCGATACATGAGACGACCACCATCTTAGTCTACCCGTGACCATGGCTGCTGAAAAGCAACTGAAACGTCGGGATCAGTGTAAATAGTAAAATAACACCAAATAAATCGCGATAGTATCCGTTAAAAATAGTTTTATTTCAACGGATACAAATCTTTTTTCTCCCCCGGATATCTGCGGATACGGATACGGATATCCACAACGTCACTAATTAGTAGTAGGTTAAAATTAACTTCCAATATTTGTTTACATAGTTACAAGTGAAGTTAATAAAACCGTGTTAAATGACGAGTACTAAACAGTTCCTCTATTTTTGTGTATACTACATTTCAGAAGCATTCATCTCCTAATTGCATTATTGTTCATGAATTTATACGTTTGTTCCACTATACGACGCGACCCCGCGCGACCAATTACTGTTGCCGGACAATCAGCTCAGACGCGACTATGCGACGTGCGCCTTGAGGATCCAATCAGGAACACTATACGGGCGACTATCGATTGTGGAGACACGAATATTTGGATACGTCATTAAAAATATAATTGATTTTGTAAGAACTGACTTGTAAGGTTCATATTTCATCGGCACTTGACGACCTGTGTGGTAATATGTGCGAATCGTTGATGATCCCAAATTCTCAAACGATATTGAACCCTTGAGCCTAAAGAAAGATTTTGCCTCCTTATGCATTTTCTACCACTTGTATAATAAGTTATGCTCCAAAGAACTGTTTGACATTATGCCCAAGGTCGCATTCTACCACCGCACCACGCGCCGCCAGCAAGACGTTCAATCTCACACCGTGAAACCTAAATGGTCGCGCACGGTACGGTTTCAGAGAAATTACTTTCCTCGAACGCTACGACTGGGAAATGAACTCCCTGCCGAGGTTTCCTGAAGACTACAGTACGGAGTTCTTCAAGGAGCGTATAGGTATAAAAAGAGGTCGGCAACGTGCATGCGAGTCCCCTAGAATTGCAAGCATCCATAGCTACGGTAACCGCTTACCATCAGGTGGGCCGTATGCTTGATTGACTGCATGAACGGCGCAATGGTTGAAGCGGTCACCTCGCCACTACGCCGCGGCGAGTGTTGTGGGTTCAAATCCCACACGGGACACAATTTGTGTGATCCAATAAGCCCCCCGCGACACAGGAATATTCATAATGCCACAGACGTGATATAAAAAAGCCTATGTGGTGCGTAAACTTTCGACTGCGACTTTGATTCCCGCTCAGTTCAAATATGTGTTCTCTATGGTCTAAGTTTACTCATGCAAAAAGTAATTTTAAGTTATTGGTTAAGCGTAGTCTATAGCTAAGAGCAACGTCTATTGTGTTCGGTGAGTTTATTGCAGTTACATTTTACGACAGTTGCTAACATTATTAATATAAAAGACTCTGAACAAAGTACCTACAATTGAAGTAGCTGTAGCTTTTCTATTTTTTCTTACAATGAATGACATTAATCCCTTTCTGTTAAAATGTATGGTAGATGGATTTTGTAGATAAGTAGTGTGTGTGTAGACAAGTACATACATGCAGTACAATAGGACTCCTGGTTAGACCAAAATGTAATGGTACTTATTTAAAAGTCAATTGATTATATTTACGAACTGTAGAACTGTGTACTTATGTAGTAACATAAGCGATTCTTTATACTTTACTAACAGCGCCCCGTGGTTTCACCCGCGTAATGCCCGATCCCGTGGGAATATCGTAATAAAAGGTAGCCTATGCGTTAATCCAGGTCTCCAGCTATCTACATACCAAGTTTCATCGCAATCGGTTCAGTGGTTTTTGCGGAAAAGAGTAACAAACATCTATCCATCGAAACTTTCACATTTATAATATTAGTGGGATTCTAGCCGTAGTAGTTGCATCAGAAAATATTACCTTTTTTTGTATTTTTGTATACATTTTTACCACGGCCTCACAGAAAACCGGCCGTGAAGCAATGCTTGCATTGCATTTCGCCGCGTGAGTGAGGTTACCGGAGGCCTTAACCTTTCCCTCTCCCTTATTCCCGTCCTTCCCCTCTCCCCCTCTACCCATTCTTCCCCCCTCCCCTCTTCTCCTACTCCTATAACCTTAAAGGGTGGCAACGCACTTGTGACTCTCGAGTTGCAGGTTCCCATGGGCGGCGGTAGTCATTTACCATCAGGTGACCCGTCTGCTCGTTTGCCCCCTATACCATAAAAAAAAAATACATTGCCAGTTCAACAATTCCTTTTGCAGCCTTGTTTTCCATGTCAAGGAGTAGGTTTAGTACCTACTCCTTGACATCGGCAGTTTTAAGTACAATTATGAAGAGAAATGCCGTCTCAATCCGTCTTCCTGCTCTAGATTGTGGCAGGTTTTCTTATTTCCCGGAGCGAGCTGTTGTTATGATTCGCATCGCCGGTCATTACGACGACGCTGCGCCATTTCCGACCATTCTCTGCCGGGGACACTCGGACGACAGACTAATCCGACAGATTGCCACTCCACATGTGATGCAGTTTTATGATTGTGTGTTGCAACTTGTAGTTGACGGGTTCTGATAGTAAATACTGAGGCGAGTTGTTTCAGACGGTTTTTATTGCTTCGTTCCGTAAAAAGAAAATTGTCAGAACTGTAGATTTGCAAAATATTTATGTGGCACAGTGGTATAGTATTTAACTGCAACGTCAGATATCACGGATTCGATTCCCGATCGCGTTAAGTTTTGTATTTTTTTTTTATGATATTGGGGGCAAACGAGCCAACGGATCACCTGATGGTAAATGACTACCGCCGCCCATAGGCGCCTGCAACTCAAGAGTCGCAAGTGCGTTGCCGCCCTTTAAGGTGGGAGTAGGGGAAGAAGGGGGAGAGGGGGTAAGAGCATAAAGAGTGGAGGGGGGAGAGGGAAGGGTTAGGGCCTCCGGTAACCTCACTCACGCCGCGAAAAGTAATGCAAGCATTGCTTCACTGCCGGTTTTCTGTGAGGCCGTGGTATCACTCCGGTCGAGCCGGCCCATACGTGCCGAAGCATGGCTCTCCTATGAGCAAAAATGCATCAATATGTGTACTTTTTTTATAATGGAATAGATGTTAGTATTCCAACTCACCTGATGGAAAGTGATAATGAAGACGAAGATGGTATCTACACGCCTACCTAAGAGAAACCTATTCACTCTGCTCTTAAACGTTCCAGGATTATAACTGTCTGGAAAAATAGACACAGGCAGTTCTTTGGCGCCTCGAACCAAAAACCTCAACCTCTGTCTGCGTCTAGTCGTCCGATGAAGGAATGGTGATGGTGAGGGTCCAATTAGTTCACAGAATTCGCTTTACGACGATGCTCAAAAGTATGCCCTATTCGTGAGCACATCTTCGTTTATAAGCTTACGGGCTCCTCGATCGACAGAGTTTAGGGCTTCCAGTTGATATTTAGCTGAGCCATCAAATAGGTGACTGCAGTAGTCCATGCAACCTCAAATTTGGGCTGTATGAAGATCAAACAGCTGTTCAGAGCTGAAGTACCGCAGGACCTTCGAAATGGCTCCCAATTTCTTGGAAGCTGTCTGTGCCTGTGTCTGTTTATATTGTACTTGGTGAAAACAATACTTTACCTACAAAAAAGTGTCCTTGTTCTAGAACCCATAGTAGCCAAAGTATGCTTAGTTTGGGCCTAGATATCATCGTGTAATATGTTCTAGAATATGTATATCTTTACATCTTTATGTATGCTTAATTCTACAGCAAATTACTATACAACACTGGAAGGATACATACTTAAGTAGGTACACTTTAAAAATGTTATGTAAGCTAAACTATACCAACAAGTAATTTAGTAGCCATTTTGTACATTGTGTGCAAATTCTTACTGCAATACAATCTTACTAAAATTTAATTTTTCAAATAAAAAATATACATACTGACGTTGCCTCGCTGTTTATAATGTTTTGACTATCGTAATTTAAATGGCTTTTATCAATTTTACTATTTTTTTATTCAATTCATTGAATAAACTGCCCCACGTTCATACATCGCAAAAGCAATTAATTGATCGAGCGAGATTAAATTGCGGATTTTATAAACTTCGTGATTCCTGATTTTATTAACTTTTCAATAATATTTTATTTAATAAGCCTAACAATATTTTTAAGTTGTGTAGCTAATAGAATTTCAATTGATAATGAAAACGCAATTATTTTAACATTATCATCCGCTTGTATTTCTAACTTTATGTCAAAGTTACGATAGATTTTAACAAAATTTTGTTTGTACCAAGTATAGATGGAAAAATAGGATAAATTTGTGATTTTTAATTAAAGTTTGTAAAACAACGTCCCGCACAATAGCCAGTTCCGATTAAAAAAGCGGAAGGTATGTCTGTACATAGATAAAGCTATTTTCAACAAATTCCATTACACTTTGTAGGTACTTGTATGGTCGAAAGAGGCGCCGGATGACAATAATTCGCGAACTCGAGTTTACGAGCAGACTTTATGCCCGTGGCAGCCAGTATTTTAACGGCCCAACTTTTATGCGTTTTATTTAAATTTTTGTGATTTTTTCATTACAATTTAGACAGTTATAATACTGTGATATGCTATTACTACAAGATTGGAGAGTGTAATACTGTTTTATGTCGGTGCATCTGAACTTTCATGGGTGTTTAAATGGTTATTGCGATTAAAACGCTTCTTACATTATACTCAAAGTCTGAAACGACTTACCTTATTGCTAGTAATACAAAGCATGTTTCTCGTGTAAGACAATTCTTCGATTCTGTGTTAGCTTGAATCATAGAAATAATTACTTCAAGCTGTTTTGAAGACTATGACATGAGCAACATCGCATCTTACAAACTTTTTTGTTTAATTAATTGATTTGTCATAGACATAACTTCCTTGATGGTAGATGATTATCGGAGCTCCAAAAGGCGCGCAACATCTATAGATATCTACAGCAATAAAATAACTTTAAATACTGTGATAGATAATGTTGCTTGACATTGCATATTTTTAAAGGCTGTAAGGGTTTAAGTTTTCCGTATTTATACTGGTAATGTATTCCACAAAAGAACAGCAACAGAAAAGATTTGTCAAAAAAAGTTGTTGAATGCACCGGCACTTTTAATTTTAGATTTTCAGATGAGCGTAAGTATGTCGTATGAAGGAACTCAAAACGTTCTTTTAAAACGGGAGGTGCCAAACAGCAGCAGCAAGGCATGACGTCATGCCTTAGTGTATTATACAAAAATGTACCTAACCTACCGTTTTGGCGTTTACTTAAATGATGCTGATTTGACTTGACAGTCATCTACCCTATTCTGACCATTTCACGTTTTCCACCTAATTACCAACGACGATCTGGTGAGTGGTGACCCTAATCATAAATATAATTCAACACTATGCCATAAAATATACATACACTATAACTTTTCCAAAGGTTGTCTGTAAGACCGACCATTGGCTATTAATTTCTGATAAATCGAATGTGCAGTAAAGTGTATCTATAATTATCTGTATATAGTGTAATCTGATAATAATATTTTAACTATCTATCATCCATCCATCCATCCATCCATCTGTCTATCTATTGTAGCTACTCGCAAAGGCTTAATCAAGAGAACTTTCTCACGTGATTATGGTATATTTTACAGGACTTATTCATACATTTACTTTCAATGTCAAAGCTGCAAATCTTCGATACTCTTGTCTTTTCTTTTCTTTCAAATCTTATATTTTTTTTTATTAAATTCAAACAAAAAGAACAGAAAATTCAGTAGACCTTCTTAAATACCAGTATGTATAATATTCATATAACTAAGGTTGTTATGTTTCACTATCCATCTGTCTATGTTTATCTATCTATCTAGCGGTGCTTATTACTCGCGGTTTCCTTTAGAATCGAGGTGGGCTGCTTAAACACGACTATTTGACATAACAGTATTGCTGAAATCCTTCTAACATTCCCACCACTTGTATCGGACTTGTAATAAATCACTAAATCAAAGTATTAACACACCACCCGGAACTTAATCCAAACATTCGTCGGTACGGACGAACTAATATTGTAACAAATAGTGAGACGTGGGTAAGCACGATCCATGCCGATCAAATACAGAGCTAATTGAATGAAAACAAATTAATGCCAGCCCCCCCTCCGAGGGTACACCGGGTGTTATGAATAATTATTGAGAATCGAAGTGTTCTTTTTTGGGGACAGGTGTAGGCGATTGTGTTGATGTGTTTACATTTATACATTTTATAAGACCTATAGGACCGTGGATTAAATAATAATAATACTCGGCTCGAACGAAGACAGCCCGACTGCAAAAGTTTCTTAACCTACAGATGCTCGTCTTCAATCTTCTGTTGATTAGTTCTGGTGAGTACCTATACATTCTTTATGGGTTCCTTTATAGGTCTCAGGTAGTGTGTGGGAATAATGGCTTTTTGATTAATGGCTTATTAATAAAAAAGCTAGGTATCTGACAAGGATAGTTCAAGCTGAACGATTGGTAGAGTATCTTCCTTCAGAAAATCGTCTCCAATCTTCTGTTGCGTCTTTTTACTGCGTATGTGTTACAGGCCAAGGCATAGGCAACGGTTTGAGAGAGAAGCAGTGGAGCAGTAAAATTAGCCTGGTTTACTTTAAACGAGGATAATGGCCTGCTTTACCTTCTTTGAGGCATGTGTCAACGGGAGTACCTCGTTGGTCCTGGACTTGTTCATTGGGTCTAAAGGATTATCTTGTTGGTTTAGTGATATAGGCCGGCGTTTATGATTGCAAAACAATATTAGAACAGAAAGAGAGAAAGGCCTGATTTTATTATATAAAACTTCACAAAAATAATTCCTTAATTACCAAAAATTGTACATTTTTACTAACTGTTAGAAGTAAAACTAGGATTGTTTAAACTCTAATGGTAAACTGTGAAAAGTTCTAAAACACGCCTTATGCAATTTATTTGCAGGAAGTATAAATGATAATAATAAAAAATATTAAAGCTAATATTTACTGATGAAAACATATGCACAAATAAAACCTAGAATTTTTCAAAAATCAAGTTTTTACAATGACATACGAACTTATACTTAAATTATATGTTTAAGTACTGATTTTCAACCACGGCACAATAAAAGTTAAAAAAAAATAATTTAATACTAAGTCAAATATCTTTATTGTATCAAAATGTAGATAGATAGATAACTCTTTATTTCTAAATACAGAAAAAAGAAAAAAAAACAATTGAGTGAGAGAAAAAAAAACATTGTACAATTGGCGGCCTTATCGCGATTTGCGATCTCTTCCAGGCAACCGGTGGATGGAAAGAGAGAATAAGAATGAAATGAAGAGTTGCAGTGTGCGATTAATATAACTCTCAGATATAGATACATATAACATTTGCGTTTTTTTTTTATAGTAGGTATATAATTGTAACTATTATTGCCATCGTCATAGGTATACATACATAAACACATACATAAATCTAAATCTAAATTTATATGTATATATATACATATAAATAGATTGGATGGTATCCTGAGACCACTCAGCAGCTCGAGTAATGTTCTTATAACAATTTCTTAAAGTTATGGAGTGTTTGTGCCCGTCTGACGGATTACGGTTATTTAATGTATTAAATTTTTTTTATAAAAGCATTTTATTTTAGCCAAAAATTATCGAACAAAGTCACGTCATGTCACTGCAACAGTTATACAATAGTTAGTGAATGGTATAAAAGCAGTTTTTTTATGGTATAGGGGGCAAATGAGCAGACGGGTCACCTGATGGCAAGTGACTACCGCCGCCCATGGGCACCTGCAACTCAAGAATCACAAGTGCGTTGCCGCCCTTTAAGGTGGGTGTAGGGGAGGTTACTGGAAAGGACAGGGGGAGAGGAGAAGGACGGGAATAGGGGAGAGGGGGAGAGGGAAGGGTTAGGGCTTCCGGTAACCTCACTTACGTGGCGAAAAGCAATGCAAGCATTGCTTCACTGCCGGTTTTCTGTGAGGCCGTGGTATCACTCCGGTCGAGCCGGCCCATACGTGCCGAAGCATGGCTCCCACGAACAAACAAAGCACTGTTTTGTTGTGCGCTGTTATTTTAGTGAGATCAAAGTAACTAAACTAAAATGAAGCTTTGTAAATATCAATACTGATACTATACGAGAAAAAGTAATTAAATTAAGATTAAAGCAAAAAAAAGAAAGAAAAGAAAAATATAAAAGACGGAAGATGAGAAACATATTACATTTCTGTTAATTGATTCAAGTATTTCAAATAGCCTGTAAATCTAAAAACAATTAATACCAAGCGTTTCTATCTTCCATATAATACACTATTGAATGATAGCCTTCAGAGAAGTTCAATTAATTATATTTAAGATAAGCAGTGCCATCATTATGTTGTATTATCATTATTAGCTCAATCATTTTTGAATCTTAAAGCGGCACTCAAACTGTACCTTCCATTTTGTTTGTTTTGGTTTAAGCATGTCTATATATCTGCATTTCATTGTGTATATGTATGTATGAGTGTTTATGTATACATGCATGTGTGTATGTATAACTATGTGTATATTATTTATATATTATATAGCCCCCTACTTAGGCTTACTAATTTTGTTCAATCTAAATTGACAATTCTCTTTAGAGTACCTATATGTGAAGACTTATAATTAGCAATATGATTATCTAATTCTAATGATACAACATTGTTTTATGTCTATAAGTCTCTCTAAGACTAAATAAAAAAAATATTGCTTGGATAAAAATAGTACAAAGTCCCCCGCCGCGTCTGTATGTCTGTTCGCGATAAACTCAGAAACTACTGAACGGATTTTTATGCGGTTTTCACCAATAGATAGAGCGATTCATGAGGAAGGTTAAGGTACATAATTTGTTAAGGTCTCTGCTACCCTAGCGAAGCCGGGGTGGGCTGCTAGTAATAATGTAAGACTGACATAGAAAGAAAGAAAAAAATAAATTGTAATACTTTTAGCAAATTAATTACGACCATTAATAACGAGATACTTAAACAAAAAGTCAGATACGTAAACAAAAGATCAGATACGTAAACAATACCAAGTCCTTTAACAAAAACCTATAGCAGGTGCAATCCAGTTATTGCATTGCTACGTTAATAGAATTATAGTCGGCCATTTTAATTTCGTAGCGCTTACCTCTACGCCGCTATGCCTCTACAGAGCTAGCTACGAATCACGCCAGACTGATGCTATAAATTTAAATAACATTCTTAGAGCGAAATTTGTTGTTCTGTTGTAACAAATTGTAGTATTATTATTGCCTTGGTGCTTCGAGTAACTGAGGCAGTAGGGCTGAAATTTCCGGTTAAAATGTAAGCAGACTACCCCTACAGATAATGTTATGCCATAATTGAATTTCAAATGTGCTTTACTACGATAAATAGTAATTCCAAAGCTTATAGAGGTGCTTTACTATCAGCGAACGGCTACTAAATATTTACTACTAGCAACCCGCCCGGCTTCGCACATGTAGTAGAGACATCTTCAACAACCATCATCATATTTCAACCAATGTACACAAACCGTTTACAAATTATACACCTAAACCTTCCTCATGAACCACTCTGTCTATTGATCTAAACTGCATGAAAATCCGTTTAGTAGTTTTTCAGTCAGAGAGGCAGACGCGGCGGGGAACTTTGCTTTATAATATGTAGTGATTTGTTGCAACCTCTCCTACATTTATGCATGTATTTGTGAAGCGGCTTTGAAACTTACGTCTCATGAACTTGTTCCGCTTTCAAAAACAGGAACTGTGTACTGTGAGGACGTGGACTAGTTGAAGTGGTCAACTAGTCCACGTCCTCTAAATACACGCGTAAGTAAAAAAGCACATACAGGTAGTATGTATTTACTGGGTACCCTTTATATAACATTTATCATTGCATATGTCTGCCTATATATATGAAGCTTACGAGCGACAACCAGGTGCTGTTACATTAAATCTTATGCATAGAAAATGAATCGACTAAAACTGGCTTAAATGCACAGCATTTTAAGGTGTCACAACATGCATGAATAGTGAAAATAAAATGAAAATAAATTAATTATAGTTTAAAAAACTAAAAAAAACACCCTTTTATGGAAAATTAAATTAAAAAATTTAAAAAAAAATAGTCGAATTATTGCAATGTCATCGGTCTTTGACAGGTGTGCAAAATTTGAATGAAATCTGGCCGTTTAAAGTAGGTCAAAATCGTGCCCAAAAGAGTCGGTTACAAACATACAAAGCAAATGAAGCAATATAAAGCGTGTAATTAATTAACAAAATAAAATAAATGACTTATAAACTGAGTAAAATTAGGTATATGGATATTATTAAAGGCTAAGGTTTCAACAATCTCAAAACAGGTTCTGGCAAACGGCTGATGCAGCAACCCAGCATTTACGAGTGCGCGCCTGGGTTCTCGATGTGCAACACGCATGCTAAATGAATTTAAAAGTGATGGACAATCGAACTCATTCCTCAATATCTTGTAAAGAAACATCAAGTCGTGCAGCTGCCAGCGAACCGACAGAGCGTCTATTCCAACTCTATTAGTAGTCTATTCGGACTTTCTATCCATTCAGATCCGCTCGGGTGATTTATTTGAATCGTTTGTCAACATTATTAAAAAAAAATCATTCTTTTAAAATTTATTAAAATAGTTAACAGTCATAATAATTTTTTTTATTTTTTTAAATACAAATAATTGTGAAAATAATTAAGCAGTTTTTCGTACTTTATTTTAACATTATGCACAGTTATGTTGGATGTCAAAAAAAATACGTAAGATATTACATTCTACAAAGTTGCCTAGTGCAAAACAATCTTTATGCAAGTGGCACGAATGTAATTTGTTAGTTATTGCTGTATTTTGTTACTTTTTTATTCTGTATTCGTATGAAAGCAGCGCGTGTAGAGAATTGGCTTATTAAACTGCATGTGCACTTTGAAATTGTTGGTTTGTAAACCTGTTTTGTGCAACGAGGTTTAACATGAAAACGTAAAGCGAGTTTTATTTTTCTGCTCATCTAAGCTTATACGAAAACAATATCCTAATGCGGGAGTTGTCTTTCTATATAACAAAAATATATAGAAATTGGAGAAAATATTGCAGTAATTAACATGGTATCTTGGACAATATGTACTAAGGCTCTGTGTATTTAATATTTTAAATACTGTTTTTTTTATCTTGCTAATGTCACAAACCACTAATCTGCTGTAGTACTTTCTACTACAGGAACAATACAACAATAGGTTTTTACCGGTGATAGAACAACGTGTGATCGACTTATTTCATAGTGAAATAAAATACAAGCTGTCACCTGATTTAGTGTATTAAATATTGCATAAAAATACAAAACCCATTGACCTCGTTACCTTAGCCATATAAACGTAATCATAGCGACTAATTTGACACCGACGCCGTCTTTTGCGATAACAAGTCATAACGCAGTCTTCTAACATGTATAATATAACATTTACATGTTTAAAATATATCTAAATATGTGCATTCGTATTCTAGAACTTGGGTCTTGATATCTGTGTGTAATATATCCTAAAAATATGATATTGTAAGGTGACAGTAGCTGAAAAAATGAGTGACGTCACACATCTTCCGATATCGGCCAATGTGCCGCACTGAGTTGCAGTTAGATCTCATTTGCATCGGACGGCAAGTATAGCGGACTTTCGTGAGCGATGTCGTATTCTTAATTTATTTAACTTTGTACTTACCTGTAATCATGTGGGAAACTATTGTTCCTATTTTTTTTTAAGTCATTTTCACGTCTGGTTTATAATAATATACTGTAATAATTTTTACTCTAACAGCAGTGTATGTATAAAACATGCATTCTACATGTTCCATACATTTTTTTTCTTTTTTGTTTACATCTACAACAAGTTGTGAAACCATGTTGTTGTTAACAAAGTTTTAAATGTCTTTTTCATGCAATTAAGTTAGCAAGTAAGTGCACGTCAGCAGCACGTTGCAGTTCCAGTATGTCCCTTGTCTTAGTTAGATCCTTGTTACCAACATAAAAACAGCTCTATAGTGTAGTAATGGAATCTTCTAAAACGATTGTCGTAGGAGGGTATTGTTTTTAAACTTATGTATGTAGACTTATTTAGTATACGCGCGAGTTGAATGCAGTCAGGGCCTGAGGTGAAGGTCGGCGAGACGGCACATTCCTGAGCTCTGCATTCAACTCGCGCGGCTACTCTATGTGTAAGTAGCTTATGCCCGCGTCTTCGCGTTAATGTAAATTTTGTTAACTAATTCTGGTGTCACTCGCGAACATTACTTTTTTCGGAATAGAAAGTGTGGAATTAAAGAAAGTGTTGAGAATTCCATGATGGTAGGTTGAAAATTCCATGATGGTAGGTTGAAAATTCCATGATGGTAGGTTGAAAATTCCATGATGGTAGGTTGAAAATTCCATGATGGTAGGTTGAAAATTCCATGATGGTAGGTTGAAAATTCCATGATGGTAGGTAGAAAATTCCATGATGGTAGGTTGAAAATTCCATAATGGTAGGTTGAAAATTCCATGATGGTAGGTTGAAAATTCCATGATGGTAGGTTGAAAATTCCATGATGGTAGGTTGAAAATTCCATGATGGTAGGTTGAAAATTCCATGATGGTAGGTTAAAAATTCCATGATGGTATGTTGAGTAGTTAAGGCGTGAAAGCATAACAAACAACTCACTTTCACATTTATAATATTAATAAGGACTCTTACCCGCACTCTACAGGCCTACACTCTCGTCTATTTGACGGTTTTCAACATAAGAGGTGTCATTAGATTCGTTTCAGTTGTGGAAGCGACATAGGATATTTATCTTTTTAGTACGTATTTTAATGCAGTCATGTTTTTTATTTCATTTACTAACTATCCTGTTTCTATTATTTTAATGTAATCATATCTTTTGTTCAGAATGTTAACGAATAATTGCAATATTTTATTTCGCTTCTAGGTTTCTTCAGAAGCTATGTATAGCCTATTTGGCGATACAAATAAAGTTCTGCCGCTAATAAATATTTTGTACCAACATAATTAAAGAACGGCTTTATTGTTATTAAATCAACTATTACATCCTGGGCGGTGTATTACATCCTGGAATATTTTATTCAGTTACAATTATCAATATATTTCACGAAGTGAGCGCTCCACTGACTGCACTGGAAACAATAATATTTGCCTGTTACCGCTCGTTAATATTTTAAAAGTCAATCAGAAGCGTTTCGATTGAAAAATGATTTGAGTTTGAATATTAAATAAATGTTTCCGTACCGATGAACTTGTTCAGCACACGAGTAAAGCAATTATGTATATTTCTTTATTTTTAAAACGCACCAGTTTACATTTCAGTTCCAATTATATTTCAGGTGAATTGAAACGGAGGATTCCAAGGACGTTTGTTTATATTTTATGAAAAAGTAATAAAAAGATTACTCATATTCTGAGATTAATAATAATTTGACACATCTCACACCCGGCCGTCTGATCTTAAACTAGCCAGAACTTGTACCATGGTAATTAGGGGTGTGTAACGGTTGAAATAATAACAAAAGTTCTAGTGATCATGTGACCTAATTTCATTTAATATACTTTTCTTTGATATAACGATCACATGATATTTTTGATATAATTTCATTTCATTTAATTTAACATTTTCCATAATGCACATTTGAACTGATATTCATTAAGTATAATATTCAGTTACTATAATATTCAAAATCTATAAGTAACGTAGTGAAGTCTCCCCTTTACGTGGGAGAGCCATGCTTCGGCACGTATGGGCCGGCTCGACTCCGCTCGATATCACGGCCTCACAGAAAACCGGCCGTAAAACAATGCTTGCATTGCTTTTCGCCGCGTGAGTGAGGTTACCGGAGGCCCTAACCCTGCGGTTCCGGATGTCTTAATAAAGCTGTTCCCGGATCCCTCCTACTTAAGGCGCAGTACGGCACACCGTGTGGTTTTAGTCGGTTCGATTCCGACACACCGCCCCGCCGAAAACCCCGGCGGGGTGACGGCCCGAGGGGGTTTCCACACGCACAAAAAAAAAAAAAAAAAAAAAAAAAAAAAAAAAAAAAAAAAAAGGCCCTAACCCTGCCCTCTCCCTTCCCCTCTCCCCCCTCTCCTCCCCCCTAATCCTGCTCGTTTGCCCCCGATACCATGAAAAAAAAGAAAAAAACGTTTAATATAATTTAGAAGCGCCAGATCCCCTCTGTATTGGTGAATCATTTGGTTTAGATGAGGTTATAACAGTATGATGTTTCCTGATATTTACTTATTCATTACATAATTTTGGCTGAAAATGATTAAAATATATGAAAATTAGGTCAAATGAACGTTATATAAAAACCGCATTACACGATTCGAAAATTATATGAAATGAGCGTTATACAAAATGTTATTAGAGCAAAACTAAATGAAGGTTATATAAAATATAACATTAGATCACATGAAATTAGGTTATTTGTTCTTATATTATACGAAAATGATATCATGTGAACGTTATTTCAAGTGATATTATACTATATGTTATTATGCCATATATTACAGACCCGGTAACCAGACTGCTGATAAACATACTTATATATTTTTAAATACATATCATAGATAAATATCATCCAGATCATGATGTGAATCGAACCCACGACCTCTGGCTCAGCAGTCAGGATCACTAACCACTATACCAACAAGCCAGTCAAATAATAATGTGGGAAAATACATGTGAGGCAATCTAGATGTGAACTAAGCATAGCTTGAACTATGGGTTTTAAAACGCGTCTAGCAATGCTTGCATTGCTTTTCGCTGAGTGAGTGAGGTTACTGGAGGCCCTTCCCCCCCCCCTCTCCCCTCTTCCACCTTTCCCCTACTCCCACCTTAAAGATCGGCAACGCACTTGTGACTATTGAGTTGCAGGTGCCCATGGGCGGCGGTAGTCATTTACCATCAGGTGACCCATCTGCTCGTTTGCCCCTATACCATAAAAAACAAAATATTAACAAATTAATTTAATTAGAAGCCTATTGGAGGAGTAAAAAGCAACCCAAGTTCCTAATCATAACAAGATAAGCAACCCTGCCATACTGGCTCCAACCCTACGGTTGATTGTTAAATGATAAACATATATTACATATTTATATATATATTTCACTGAGCATTTTAAGTAAGGACCTTGCAAAAGTTTTCAGGGTAATTGTTACGTTACTATTTACGTACTGTACTATGTCTTCATCAGCGAACAAGATATTCTAATTACCGTTCTCAATATGCTGTAGTTACTTAATGTTTTCGAAAACCTTACTCTGAAGAATATTTACAGAAGCAGATAAGTGGCGCTATTTCTGTTTTCTTTTTTACTGTGAGGGCACACCGGTAATGAGCGGTACGATGATGGAACATACCCATAGATTTCAAACAACACAAGCTGGAGACGCCGCGTGTTAAGTCGATTCCATAAAATGCAAACGACCACACACAACATCAAATACAAATCTCAGAGACTTGTCGCGATATTTCATAAAAATTCGTCACTCCTTCAAACTCCAATTAAACTCTACTTACACTTAATTGCGACCGCCGCACCTACAGAAAAACCTTCCTCTAAATACCTTATTCTAAATTATGTGGGTACCTGTACACGACACATAATTGAATACCTCATATTTTAGAATTATTCCCATTACGACAGTCATTTTTCTCTCTCATGAGCCTTTCGGAACGCATTAGAGGGCCCCAATAAAGTGTCTCAGAGGAGCGCGAGCATAAAGAAAGCAATGACGTAACAGGCAAATCGCTTTCGCAAACTTTTACATTTGAATACTCGAGCAACAATGAACCTTCGGCATTTAAACACAAGAGTGTCCGTAACTGAATGAGCTGGATTTGGTTAGAGTGCGACATTTGGCAAGGGAATTGTAGGAAGTACTTCGCAAGCGGCATCCGTCGGATGTGTTAACGGCAGACGAATGTCGGAGCCCCAACTTCATAGCGGTGAACTTTGGGAGCATTGAAGCCTTGCGATTGTTTGATTCTGGGAGGTTTGCAGATTCAAGAAAATATACGGAGGTGATTGAATCAAATTGAATATTTTTGCTGGTATAAAATGCCGAGAAGATACAAATAGTAAAAGATATATGCGGTAGGACAGCCGACGAAACATTTTTATGCGTGTACATTTTGTCAATCAATTGGAGTATCCCTCGGAAAATATATTAGGGGTGAAGGTAGATTCCCTATGTCCTTTTTGTACCTCTAACAATGTGTATGCAATATTTCATGATGATCGATTGAGCCGTTAAGGCGTGAAAGCGTAACAAACAAACTCACATTCGCATTTATAATGCTAGTGGTGGCACGCGCCTTTGTTTGCGTGGAAATTCAAATTTATCTCACGCGAACCGTACATTTTTCGGGATAAAAAGTAGTCTATGTCCTTCTTTAGAATATAATCTATCTCTTTGAGAAATTTCATTACGATCCGTTCAGCCATTTAGTTGGGGAAAGGTAACAAACAAACACACAGAGTTACTTTCACATTTAAAATTAGGGCTGCCAGACTGTATAGTTGGATACAAAATTCGTATAATTCGGTTATCTTTTGTAATCTATTTATATAGTAGCTTGCATTATATAGTTGGATACAATGTCATTACTGATGTTATAGCTTAATAAGTATAGAGGTACTTAAAATAAATCATGTCTGTGGTAAACTGTTAAATCCTTATCCTTATACCCTATAAAGCTAAAACACCTTTTGTTGAAATTCCCAAAGAGTGACGTACTATAGTTGTACAACACTGATTTTGTATAATAGTACGTGATTTTGTATAATTTCTGAGACTCGGCGGTATTAAATACTTACTGGCAGCCCTGTTTATAATATTCGTATAGTATGGATAAGTTAGGATATTAGTTAAGACTTTCTCATTCCACTTGCTCGTGGAAGCTGTAGTACGTCAAAATAACAATGCATTGTTATGAAACTGGGATTTACTCAACTACGTACAAATAATTTTATTCTCATAACTGTAAAATATGTAGGTATATAATTTCAACTGAAAATAGGAACATTCTCAGAACCGAACCCGAATGAGTAGGTAGGATGTATAACACCAACTAAAAACACTGATACACGGACAAACAATAGTTATATGGTTCCGACTGGTCAGACTTAAAATGGAGGCGTATCGCTCGCTCGGTCAATTAAGCAAATTCAGCTCGGTAATTTAAGCAACCTCGTTGTGTGTCATGAAATATTTTTTGTCTGTCCAGTGGGACACTTCCCTCTCACCTAATTTTATGTTTAACCTCAACTAAAAAAAAAACTAAAAATAGGTGAGGATTTATGAAATGTACTTTTCAGTCCGTATGCCGCCGACTCAAACAAAATTCTAAATAATTTAACCATTTAAGTGCCTTTTCTGGTTTACCCTATTTTAAAACCCATTAATGATGCACTTTAGTGCATCATTAATGGGTTTTGGGATGCACTTTAGTGCATCATTAATGTGTCACAGAGTCACAGAATTATCCAAGTCTACTTACTTATGATTACTTTAGTAGTCATAAGTAGACTTGGATAATTCTGTATAGAATAACTTTTTAAACGCTTTAAACAATTGTAATGTTCCCTATTTATATGTAGTCAAAAAAAATAACGTTAAAATAGATAATTGGAACACAATATGTTAAACACTTAATATATTTATATGAGTAAGCAATAAAGCAGCCTACCAACTTGATGTTTATAAGTTACCAAGCTCCCAAACATTTGCAAAGCCACCCGTGTGTTAACAACCCTATACATTCCCTATTCATGCAACCCTGGCGACCCTATTTAGAAACAGGAAAACAACACTATCCCAAATTAAATCTCAGACCGAGCTGCAAAGTGCGCTAGCACTTTTAAAATGTGAATATAATATAAACCTTATTCCATTAACGGACCGTAATATTCCTTTGACAGGCCTGTTAGCCTAGTGGTCAGTGAATAGTGTGCCTTACTGCTGAGCTAGAGGTCACGAGTTTGATTCCCACCCCGGACAAATAATTGTGTGTTGAGCACGATCATTTGATTTGTGTCTGGGTGTAATTTATCTATAATATGTATCTACTTAGTAATATATAAGCATGTTCATCAGCAGTCTGGTTACCACAGTACAGGCTCTGCCTAATTTGCGATCAGGCGATCGTTGTGTAATGTATCTGAAGTTATTACTAAAATAGAGCTAAAAATCATATCAGGTTTATATTTTATTTACATTTATAAATTGCTCTCGCATTTTGCCGCTTGGTCTATGTTGATGCTAATAGTGCAGGTTAACTGTCGCCTCCTGTGGGATGAAAAGAGTTCCCCAATCGAGCTTTTCCAATTCGAGTACTGTATTATCTAGCTGTATATAACTTATGCGCAAATAGGAAAAAAGACAAATAAGTTCTATTTTTATTTTCTTTATTTTTCTTTTGTTCAGTAGCTATTGACGAGCTTTAGCGACATTGGGTGACCATTGTTTATTATAAACACACTATAATTAACTGTACAATGTTCATTCATAATGCAATTGTAACGGTTGGTAAGCACTGTACTATAAACTAGCAGCGCCTCGTGGTTTCACCCGGGTAAGTCCCGATCCCGTGGGAATATCGGAATAAAAAGTAGCCTATGCGTTAATCCAGGTCTTCAGCTATCTACATACCAAGTTTCATCGCAATCGGTTCAGTGGTTTTTGCGTCAAAAAGTAACAAACATCCATCCATCCATCCATCCAAACTTTCACATTTATAATATTAGTGGGATGAACATTGTACAGTTATCTAGATTAATCGATTTACAAAATGTTCTAGGTAATCGATTGCAACCCACCTCGTAATTGCTTCGTGTACTATATGAGGTAGAACAGCCGTTTAACGGACTCCACGGAGCTGCTGCAAGCACTCTTAGTACTACTCGATTAAGTTTAAGTAGACAGCAAAGTCTTGCAACGTCTTTCAGTAATTCAGTCTAATTGAGGGGGCTTCGTTTGAGAGGAACTTTGAATTGGTGGTGACAAGGGAGCTAGGAATATCAGATTCTGTTTAATTCAATATGTTGATAGGGCGCGTGTCAGTATGACATTAAATTTAAGAGAAAGGTGAAAACAATCTAAATGCTTATTGTTATCCGGTGTTAGTGATCATATTACTAGCAGTCACTGTGTTAAGGATTGTAGGTTCGATCCTATTATGATATAATTATTGCTGGGTTTACTTACAAATGTTTCGAGTCTAAATGTACTTTACGTTTATTTATTTTACGTTAGTTAAGTTGCCATGTGATAAAGTCAATTGACTTATATTGAAGTTATCTTTAAAAAAAAGTAACAATGATATTATAGCCTGACCAAAAAAAAAAAAAACCTAGATGAATCACTCTTATTGGCCATCAACATTAGAAAAAAAAAATCCGATTGCCGTTTCAACTATAGGCCCTCTGCTGTTGTAATTTTCTTCCATTTCGTTATCTTCCAAGTTCCTGTAAAAATTTTATACGAAAAAATAAGAAGTAGTCACAAACTTAAAAATATACCACACTTCAACTTTTACAGCATTCAACAACAAACAACGATGTCATGTTAATGACCTTTTAAAATTACTATTGAATTTAAAAGAAATAAGTTTTATTCGTTTTCATGGTGATGTTTTGTATTTCCCAGTTCAGGCTATAAATCAGATCATAGTTACGCCCGCTTGGATTTGTGGTTTGTGACCAAAAGTTCATGTCTTCCTGTTTCATTTACTTTTGATAGGATTTGTGACCAGACGTAGTTCTAACCCTTACAATTAACATGCAAATCAACTAGCAAAACACACGCATACTCGCGTAACCCTATCTTCACCGCGGTATTTAATTGAAGCTTCTATTAAAAGATGTATGTACGTTATGTATACGCCACGCATGCGGCCGAATTATCAATTAAACTACAATCGAGAACAATTAAATATATTTACGGTAAAAAGAATGGAAGCAAAAATTATAACATTAGAAGCATCTCCGACAGAGCAAAATACTTACATTGACGACCTATGTGGTGTTCGACTGTAACATCAGAGATCACGGGTTCGATTCTCGCTGTTTGCAGACATTTGTGTGCATGGATATGTCCATTAATAATAATAATAACTTCACACATCTCACACACGGCCGTCTGATCCCAAACTAGACAGATCATGTACTATGGTAACCAGACTGCAGATAAACATACTTATATATTTCTAAATACACACATATTATAGATAAATTACACCCAGACACAGAACAAATGGTCGTGCTCATCACACATATATTTGTTCTGGGTGTGAATCCCACGACCTCTGACTCAGCAGTAAGGCACACTATTCACTGATCACTAGGCCAACAGGCCTGTCAAAGTAATATTACGGTCCGTTAATGGAATTAGGTTTATATTATATTCACATTTTAAAAGTGCTAGCGCACTTTGCAGCTCGATCTGAGATTTCATTTAGGATAGTGTTGTTTTCCTGTTTCTAAATAGGGTCGCCAGGGTTGCATGAATAGGGAATGTATAGGTTTGTTAACACACGGGTGGCTTTGCAAGTGTTTGGGAGCTTGGTAACTTATAAACATCAAGTTGGTAGGCTGCTTTATTGCTTATTCATATAAATATATTAAGTGTTTAACATATTGTGTTCCAATTATCTATTTTAACGTAATTTTTCAGGATCACTAACCAGTAGATCAACGGGCCAGTCTATTTTCATTGGTCTGGGTGTTTCTTTGTATAATATGTATCTATTTACAAAAAGAAAGTAAATAAGTATGTATATAAGTGTTCTAGAACCTACGAGTATCTGTAGTACAAGGTATGGTAAGTTAGGGTGTGGATAGCGCTGTGTCATAAATATGTTCTAGAATAATATATGTAATTTTATTTATTTTCTTTCTTTTTAAAAGATAACTCCCGCATTAGGAATATTCCTGTGTTCCACAAACATTTAAACAACAGACACAAAGAATACCCAGACTCGGGACAACTATTTCGCCGGAAAACCATGCTTCGGCACGTATGGGCCGGCTTGACCGGAGTAATACCACGGCCTCACAGTAAGCCGGCACTGAAGCAATGTTATTTTCGAAGACTGAGTGAGGTTACTGGAGGCCCTAATCCTTCCCTACCCCCTCCCCTCCCCTTCCTCCCCCTTCCCGTACTCCCACCTTAAAGGCCGGCAACGCACTTGTGACTCTTGAGTTGCAGCCTTGCAGATGCCCATGGGCGGCGGTGGTAATTTACCATCAAGTGACCCGTCTGCTCGTTTGCCTTCTATACCATAAAAAAAAATCACACAATTTTTTGTTCCATGTGGGATTTGAACCCACAACACTCGGTGCGGCATAGTGGCAAGATGACCTCTTAAACCATTGCACCATCCGTGCAGGCAACTTCTAACTCCAGTCGAACTTTTAGTAGAGGCATTTCTACTAACAAACTGACGCTTATATGTTTAAGAAATATATGGCGTCTTCATACCATTTTAATACAAAATTAAATGGATGCCTGAAATATGTGGCTGAAGAAAGCCAGCCAACGGTGCCAAGGTTCTTAAAATATTTTCCTCTGAAAATATGAGGAAGCGCGTTTCTGGAAGCCGAGCGGTAAATCAGTTTCGATGTCTTTACAAAGACATGCCAACAGAATTTTAATGCCAAAATAATAGCTTTAGAAATAAAATTTGTTCTAAATTTTTGAGTTTCCAAATATCAAATACACATTATACCTACATTTTATTAATAACGTCATCAAGTTTGGCCTACGTACTAGTACATAATATGAGTTTAGTAAAACTAAAAAGCAGGCGAACTAAATTAAAAAGTAAAAAGAATTCCACTATCCACCTCCTGACTTCAACATCAGACCATCGTAACCAAGCCCAATCTGTTGGACTCGTCAAAACGAATCATACGAGCCCAAGCTCGAGGGGTTTACTAGTAGCCACTGAAGACTTCCACCATTCACCTTATAGTTCCATCATCAGATCAGGTCCAAGATGCCAAACTATAGTATTGTCATCGAAGAGGAGAAGAAGTAGGATAAAATTTACTGCCAAGATTAGTTTACATAGTTATGAATGTAACAAACACGTGTTAAACATAAAACTCAATGTATAACTGCCTACTATCTATTAACTTAGTTTGATTAGAACTAGAATTACAGTACACCCAGAACACAGAGAACCTACAATACTTTAAATTAAAAATTGTATTGATGGACCTGTAGTCTCGTAGACAGTTTTTAGTCTGTAGCATTTGTATATGTATTTTGTTAATACTTTTAAAACATTTCACCTAGATTAATTGTGGTTTGTTGGTGTTGTATAAAATTCGGCTGCAACAAATTATACAAAAGTCTTCCGTTCGTCATTAAAATACCGTACTTTAAATAACCATCAGGTGACCCGTCTGCTCTTTTGCCCCCTATAATATAAAAAAAAAACTGATTGACATTCCCTTAGAAGGTCACGTAAAGAGTCCTGTTTGGTGATAGTTTTACAAAATGATATTAAAGAACAAATTCAAACGGTATTACAGGATTTACTTAGAACAAAATGTTTACAAACTGTTTGTGGGAGAGCCATGCTTCGACACGTATGGACCGGCTCGAGTCCGCTCGATACCACGGCCTCACAGAAAACCGGCAGTGAAGCAATGCTTGCATTGCATTTCGCCGCGTGAGTGAGGTTACCGGAGGCCCTAACCCTTCCCTCTCCCCTATTCCCGTCCCTCCCCTCTCCCCCCTCTTCCTACTCCCATCTTAAAGGGCGGTAACGCACTTGTTACTCTCGAGATACAAGTGCCAATGGGCGGCGGTAGTCATTTACCATCAGGCTGCTTGTTTGCCCCTATACCATAAAAAAAAAAAAAAACAATTTGTTGATATAACTTTAGGTATATATGAATAACGTATTTTTTGTTTTTTCAGACTTTACCTGTTGCGTTTTATCTTTATGTTATATATATATACCTTTGGGAATTGCCCTCTCACAATTCATAACATTGCTGGGCAACTAGGCATGAGAAACCTTTAAATTTCATAACGCTCCCCGAAGACACTCTCAATTATACTTCGTCGAGGAAATGTAACTCAATTCTTGGTACAATGAAACCGGCCAAGCGCGTATCGGATGAGGAAATTTAGATTCCGTACTCCGCATACCCCGATATTCTGCTGTTGAAATATTACCCTGTAATGGTTTGAACCATATCTATTAATGATTTGGTATACTTATATATATTTAAATAAGTATTTTTCTTGTGACATTCTTCAGAATGTCAATATCAATGCCTTATTACAAAAGAAATTGATAAGGTCACTTCAACATGAATAATACAATGTGCTCGTATCGTATTTATAGCTAGCAGCGAAGGAGTTTCTTTGTTTAAATGCGCTAAGTTTAAGGCCACCAGTCTACTATACTTAATAGGTATACATACCTATACTACTACTATATGCTATAGATAGATGCATGCTATTGATGCGGGCACAGCGAGAGTGCATCAAAACTGTTATCTCAGATCATCATGTTCCAGCCGTTCGTATTTTATGCGCTGCCGTACGTTCATTCAATCACACGTTGCCAGAGACACAGCAAAGAACATAGGTTAACTTCCATCCAGAACAGAAAGTTCTCGATCGAAAAAATACTTTTACGGGCCGCGGTCCAAAGCTAGTTTATAATAAAAATATTTGTTTTAAATTGTTTTGATTAAACTTTTAAACTCGACATTATTTTTACCGACTTCCAAAAGGAGGAGTAGGTTTATATGCGTATCGTATGTTTTTAACCCCCGACGCAAAAATAGGGGTGTTATAAGCTTCACGTGTCTGTGTGTCTGTTTATCTGTGTGTCTGTCTGTGGCATCGTAGCTCCTAAACGGATGAACCAATTTGAGTGCGGTTTTTTTTGTTTGAAAGTTGACTTGATCGAAAATGTTCTTAGATATAAGAAAATCTGTTCAGCCGTTTAAAGATCTTCAGCTCTTCTGTAAGCGTTGAAAGGATTTCCGAGTCGGGGGTATTTTAATTTTTTAAATTTATGATTATTCTGTGTAAGTTCATCGATTTCTCCCCAACAGCTTAACGTCCCAAGGTCGTTTAATATATATTTTTCTATGACATAGTAAACATAATTGAAACGAAAGCACAGAATAAAACTTTACGTTTGGCGTTTAAATCGCAACTTATCGCGATAAATGATCAGGCCGTGCGCACAAAGTACATTTTGCCTTTGCTCTGAGACTCTTTATCAATTTATTAAAGAGAACACTACCCGGTCAACCTATAATACCGTGTATGTATATGTAATGTACCTTGAAATTACAAAACATGGCATCTGAAAGCCGTTTATTTCATTTGTAGTTGCGTTATCTTGTTGACGTCGGAATATTTCTTTCTAAAAGAAACTATTTTATAGGTTTTTTTTTTGTAACATTTACTTTTTTTCGACTAATACCGAACGAAATGTTGACCATGACCCTTGACAGTCCCAGGGATAGGCCAATTCTTAGCCTATCATATCCCTTGAGAAGACCTGCCGAAAAAAACTCAAGTCTGCAGAAATTGGAACGTTTGAACATAGTCTTGAATTTGTTTAAGCTCAGGTTTTGTTTTATACTTGGTTTACGGAACCCAAGAATGTGGGGTCAACTTTGTCTGTTCCTGGGGCGTAACAACTAAAGTGAGTTTTAGTTCGTATCATAAGCTGAGTTTGAAACTTAGTGCACGAGACAAAAGCCAAGTTTCATATCGACGCCACCGAGGCAAGAAACGGTGTTAAAGTGCAGTCACGAACGATGATACGGAATAAATTAACTTGAGGAAATGGCCTGATTTACTACGTACATAATATAGTTTGTGTATGTATCACTACATATTATAAAACAAAGTCCCCCGCCGCGTCTGTCTGTCTGTCTGTCTGTCGGTCTGTTCGCGATAAACTGAAAAACTACGGAACGGATTTTCATGCAGTTTTCACTAATAGAGAGAGTGATTCATGAGGAAGGTTTAGGTGTATAATTTGTACCCGTGCGAAGCCGGGCGGGTTGCTAGTTGTAATTAAATCTGTACTACTCATAATAACGAAAAAATCCTTTTTCTTTCAACATTTATTATTCTTTTTTCGCTACAGATGACAAAGAAGCATAAGTTTACCGTAGCCTTCTCACATTTATAATACCAGGAATTCAACTTGATAAACCTTTTTGAACCATTTCTAGGGAACACTTAAAATTGTGGAATAACTGCATAAGGAAGATCTCATTGAAGTAAGAAATGGGGGACCGGGCGAGCAATAGCAATGATAGGAATCACCCTAATGATTGGTTACGGCTGTTGGAATAGTACAATTGCTGAGAAATAATAATTAAATTAAAACACAATTATAATCCTGGAACATTCAAGAGTAGAGTGAATAGGTTTCTCTTGGATAGGCGTATACCATCTTCGTCATCATCATCGCTTTCCATTAGGTGAGTTGACAGACAAGACAAACGCCTATTCCATTACCCAATAAA
The DNA here is from genome assembly GCA_963859945.1 of Euplagia quadripunctaria. NCBI lineage: Eukaryota > Metazoa > Arthropoda > Insecta > Lepidoptera > Erebidae > Euplagia > Euplagia quadripunctaria. The sequence goes on along the minus strand of OY982563.1, from coordinate 25,372,827 downwards.
AGAAACCCACTTAACGCGATAGCCTAGTTGAATGTAGAATACTTGTTATTTTTGAATTGATCACATTTTTTCTACTTATATCAACAGTCTTCGAAAAATCGGTATAACCCCAAACATGAAAAATACCTTAAAAAGTTCTTCCTTTCCACAACTTGGGTAACAAAGTAACACTTATGAATGACATAATTATATTCTTACTCTTAATATGAACATTCAAAGGCAAGCTTCAAAAACGTAGTAGTAGCGTTTATTAGCGTATTGCAACCACAAGTAAGGCCAACCAATACCTAGTTTGTAGTATCTTCGATAGTATTCTCAGGAGTACAAACTGTCCGGTGAAATACAGGAACTGACCTCACTAAGGCAAGGAGCGCACTACAAGATTTCCATCGCACCGCAAAATACCGCTGTCGCAAAATGTCGCGCCGAAGAAAGAAGAAAGAAAGAAAGAAAATAAGTTTATTTCGTAGGCCAAAGGCATACAAATTCAAATTCAAAATTATTTATTTCAAGTAAACCCATTGTAGGTATTTTTGAATTTTCAAGAGGAGTCAGTCAGTATAAGTCGGTCGTGAAGCTAGTTGCCTGTTATAAAACGACTTTCAACATTAGAACTAAATAAAAATAAATACTTATACTAGGCTAAAAGGTTGGTTTTCATACGACACTCAACTTGATCAAAGCTAATGGTGACATTAGTGACAACTGACCTGACAAGTGACAATTTGTATAGTGTCGTATGACGTGGCACGATGACGAAGCGTTGTAACACAGGGGTTTCAATAGTATTGTGCGCAGGAGACGTAGAAGTCACCGCAGCGTGGAAAAGTTTGTAACAACCTACAACTCTTGCGGTGCGAAAAACTAATGGTACGCGCCTAGCCTAATACCGCCATATCAGATCGATACGGTTAGGTATCGTGCCACGACCCCAATTAGTACATTACACTACATACTATAATTGACGATCGACAGCGTCCTGATATTTCATCAACAATTTCATTAGTTTCTCACGACCTGAAGTCGTGTCGTGCCACGATAAAAAATCGTATCGTCCTGATGTGTGGGCGGCCTAAGTCCATGTATGTATTAGACAAACCGATACTGGCTTTGGCTAATCGATTAGACACATTAGGATGTATATTAAGATGTCGGTGCTCGCCCCAGGGGAAATCTCTGAGATATGTCCTCTGTCTCATCTGTCCAGCTTCACGTGTCAGTAAATAAGATTAAACATACCACAAATAAGATTATTTTGTGTAGTCAAGTTATTTTGTTACTTGTGTGTATCGAACTAGGGCTTTTCACGCCTATATTATTTAGTTAGTAAAATACAAATCTGTAGGGTGGTAGCAGGGACCTTCGACTGTAAAATATGTCTATTTGTAATGGGCTGGGTATTTTTTTATGTATAATGTGTATGTATTTACCATAACAAATGTACCTAAGTGTGTTTGTTTCTCCGCGTTCTAGAACCCATAGTAGACTATGTGCTTAGTTTGGGTTTAAAATATTATTGTTACATACCCTGTACGGAGTACGGACGTTTCAAACAGGTTGCACTAGCCATGGTCTACCGAGTCAGCCCGTGACCAAGGCCAGAGCATACACAAACCATTACGTTATGGAATGAATTTAATTCTGATATCATGGAAGGTGACAGTTTAAATTTATAGACTACTAGCTTTTCCTTGCGGCTTCGACCGAGTGGGCCTCGGTTACCACGATAAAGGGTATCCTATGTATTAATCCAGGTCATCAACTAACCGTGGTCATATTTCATCCAAATCCGTTCACCCGTTTTTTCATGAAACAGTAACAAACATCCATACATCATCAAAATCTTTTACATAATTCATAATATTACTTTACAGTGGGAGAATATTACTTTACACGGTTCGGCACGTATGGGCCGGCTCGACTGGAGTGATATGATACCACGGCCGCACAGAAAATCGGCAGTAAAGCAATGCTTCGTTACATTTCGCCGAGTGAGTGAGGTTACCGGAGGCCCTAACCCATCATATACCTAAATTTTGTGTAAATTGCTTGAAATATGATGATGATTGTTGAAGATGTCCGAGAAACCGGGCGAATTTCTAGTAAATATATAAAATATAGTAAATATTGTTAAAACTCGAGATTGAAATTGCGCCATCTGTGAAAGTTGCCCTACATAATACACGGATAATTAGTATGCAAGATATTACAGTAGCATTGCGCTGAATACACAGATGGCGTAAAATTCGCGCTCAGCCTTCAGTCGCGCTGCAGTCCTTAGCTGCCAAGCGCCTGAACTGTAACGTGCTGTAAGGTACTTCATTCCAAAAGTTATATAAGAACATTCTTTTAACACACGTCATAAACTTCAACCTACCAACAGACTCCAAAAAATTAACCATTCGTTTAGTGGTTATTTTATATTTAAAAAATCCGTGCAAATCTTTAACGACCTTTTGCAATCCCGACCCAACTGCCTAAGAAGTATCTCAAATAAGTTGTTTTCATACAACCCAGTTTCCGCACCGAGAAACAAGCCATTCCGGATGATAGCTCAAGATGCAGCCCCCTGGGAAATCACTCGGACTTGCCAGTAAACCCTGAATAAATTACTTCTACAGTTAACTGTTGCACCTTCGATCATAAACTTGTGAAGAGTTTAACACCTCTATGGAATTATATTTTCAAGTTATCATAAAAATCTTACGAACGTAAAAACGTAAAATTTTAACGGCTGGGGATGTATTTATAGAATACAATACAACTGCCTTTTTTATGGTAAAGGGGGCAAACGAGCAGACGGGTCACCTGATGGTAAATGACTACCGCCGCCAATGGGCACCTGCAACTCAAGAGTCACAAGTGCGTTGCCGCCCTTTACGGTGGGAGTAGAGGAAAAGGGGGTAGAGAGGGGAAGGGCGGGTATAGGAGAGAGAGGAGAATAGGTAAGGGTTACGACTTCCGGTAACCTTACTCCCGCGAAAAGCAATGCAAGTATTGCTTTACTGCCGGTTTTCTGTTAGGCCGTGGTATCACTCCGGTCGAGCCGGCCCATACGTGCCGAAGCATGGCTCTCCCACGAACAAAAGTCTTTACACAATACTACTTTCTTTTTAGTTCCCGAACTAAAAAATACAATAACTTTGTTTTTTAATACATAGCTGTGCTATTATTTTGAACATAGACACAATAAATTAGTATAAAAAAAATACTTTATTGCCAATTAATTTTAAAAAATAAAAAAGAGTTCAATTATACATCTTCTATATCCATTATCAGACCATCGTAACTTAGCCCAAAATGTTTGGACTCGTCAAAATAAATCATAATGAGCCCATCTCGATGGGTTTACTAGTAGTCAATGAGGAATTCCACTCACCACCTCCTCAATCAAATCAACTCAACAACCAATAGATCAGCACCATATTATAGTATTGGCACCCGAACTAAATATACATACAAAGTTTCATTTCGATACGACGACGTATTAGAAATAGGCTAAATTAACTTCCAAGATTTAAATAATTAGTTACAAGTGAAGAGAACTCTGTTGTTTTGTTACTTTAAAAATAATTTAAAGATAAAATGTATGTCTTAATGGAAGGTGATGATTTATCAATTGTATTGTTTGTAAATAAATCAAAGATTGATTGGTTCAGACTTAACTAAGAGCGTCAACCTTTAAATTTTAGACTTCTGTCAAAATCATTCATTGCATTCATTTAAAACCTTTTTATATTGTGTCTCCAGCTGTCGCGTTCTAATAGATGGATCTCGTGTATACCTTATACATAGTATTTCGTACAAAATTCTCTAATACCCTGGATAATTAACTACGAATCTCTACTCCTATCATGTGACACAAATCCATCCTAATACTCTCGGTTCACGAAAGCTCTTTGATGACTAGTTCAGCACGAAAAATTCCACTGGCGTTACATATTTTCAAAAACTTACGTAACTTTACTGTAGTTGTGGCAAATCTTATTAGAGATGCCAGATGAAAACAAAATGTAATTTAATTTTAGAAAGACGACTATTTTTAAATGTTGTGTTCAAAATACTATGGAAGTGCAAATTTCTATGATGTCCATGGTGACCAGCCAACAAAGCCGTGCTAATAGAGTACAGATACATGTATCTTATGTACTATTAATCATAAACTAAAATATTGTGAAGTATTAAGAGAAATATTAAGAATAACAACTAAGAATAGTTTTGAAAAAAAATTTGCTGTTCTACTTATCATGGCGATGTTGGTTTTAACTTCATATTTCTTATAATCTCTAGATAATTTAGTTTCACAGTAGAAGCATGATTTTGTCGACAAATGATTCAATTATAGCGCAACCAAAATCAAATTTTTCAATAAATGGGTAAAATTTTCTCACAGATACCGGTGGCATTTTATGAGAATATTACCTTTTAACACATGTTTATTAGCTTCTAGGAAGTCAATTTAACCTACTTTTAAATGTCATATCAAAATGAAACTTTGTATGTATTGCAAATACTAATGAAACCTTGGAGTTGATCTGGAGGCAGGAGGTGGATAGTGAAACTCTTCAATGGCTACTAGTAAACCCCTTGAGTTTGGGCTCATAAGGTTCATTTGATTGGGCTTGGTAACGATGGTCTGATATTGCTTTTTAATACGATTCCACATAAGTGTTTTTTTTTGGTTTAATAAACTACAATTATTACACTTATCAAGGCTTTACCGAAATCTTATCTACATCAATTCACTAGAAACTCACCACAAATACTTTTATAAATACACAAATAGACAATATTTGGTAGACAATATGGCACTAAATCTTTATTCCGCCTTCGTGCGGAGTAATACAATATAGCAAATATCTCAGTGCTCACTAAAATTTATTTTCATATGTTCACATGCAACGTATTTGTGCACAAGGAACGCGTCGACACACATGGTCAGGCACCGCGCCAACACGCGCCAGCAACCAGTGCGCCGTGCCGCGACAAATCTCTGAATAAATCAACTGAGATTTTCAGTTACTACAATATACTACCTACTACATTTGAATAGCTTTTACAACAGACAAGTTTATGAGAATTCAACATAACTCCTTTAATTATTTATTTTTAGTGCTGTTACATAATCCTATACATATAAGTATACTCGTATGTAGAAACGTTACCGTGTTTCCACGATTGGTGACGGGCAAAATGGTTTTAAGATATCAATCGTTTCAATTCATCTCTTTTCTTTTGAATCTTGAAATTCTCAAGTGAATTTTTTTTTTTTAAAAGACAACTCCCGCATTAGAAATAACTCTTGTGTCGCGGGGGACTTTACAAACATAGAAACAACGGACACAAAGAACACCCAGACTCAGGTGGGAATCGAACCCACGACCTATAAGCATAGCGGTCAGGGTCACAAACTACTAGACCAACAGGCCAGTCAAATGACCTTAATGTTAGATACACACTTAGAATAAAAACTTTTTGACGAACCTTAACCACCCCTTCCACTTTCCTTTTTATCCTGAAACCCATGTTCGTATTTCAAACTTCCCGCCACTATGGGTTCTACGTTATCTGTAGCATAAATGTCACTCGCGAGTACCGATAACATGTGAGACACACGTTTTCAAAAATTATATAAAATTAAACTCGTTAGAAGATAGCTGACCGTTAGTGCTCCTAACTACTGCCTAACTGGGTGAATCAAGAACCCACCAACACCTGAAGAACTGAACGTGCTGATAGTGTGCGGCCCCGTTCCCGTCGAACTGACCCACCTATCTCTCCAATCCCAGTCTTGCCAGGTGAGTGTTTGCTTCTTTTCAACCCATAAGAGAGTCACAGGGTTTCCAAGGGGTACTGCAACGGAGAATGCAGTAACTTCTCCAGCGAGTATCATACAACTTTGGTGATTCCATGGTATTCGTTAACATTAAATGTGTGGCGTATTGCGCCTGACACTGACCCGACAAGTATCTTCATCCCAGGGATCAAAACTAGTCAGCCATTCAGAAATGCCCTTGTGAGTACAAACGCATATTTTTAACCGACTTCAAAAAAGGAGGAGGTTCTCAATTCGACTGTATGTTTTTTTTTAAGTTTGTTACCTCAAAACTTTCGACCGGGTGAACCGATTTTGATGATTCTGTTTTTATTTGAGCTAAGCTGGTGCTTCCCGTGTGGTCTCATTTCAATTTGGTCCAGTTCTGACAATGGCATCTATTAGAAAACCATGTAAAAGTCTTTTATGGAATAGTTTTTTTGTTGAAGTCGGTTTTTTTTTTAAGAATTATTATTAAGTACACACTTAGTAGTACCACAATTGTATAGGGCTATTGGGCTAACTACTTCTTTAGATTTTCTTTTAACAAAAAACATTATCGAAATTGATTGTGTAAAAAACTAATAAATATCTAATGAATTATATACTAAAACCTTCCTGAAAATATTTTGAATACCTTAGTGAAACAATTATGAAACTTTGTCCATTAATTTTTAAGAGACGTACATACCTATTTACGTACGTACGTATTTAAATACATACGGATCGAATGCTCCTCTTTTGGAGTCGGTTAAAAATAAAATTTTATTATATTTTAACTATGTGTTTTTAATGCCTACTTTTAGGATGCGGAAATCCAATGTCCAATAGCTAACCATAATATCCGTTGCTGTGTATTGCGCAGAAAATTAAGTAGGCTAATAATATATTTACATAACAGGTCTCTAAGTTATAACCGAAAAGAGATAAATAAGAACAACTATGTCAGTAATAATTTCGTTTTTGTTTTGATTTAAAATTCGCTTCTGAACTTCAGAAGTTCCGTTGAATAACTAACTAACCGTAACTCTAAACCCGTTCGTCATTCTTTTGTGTCTGTTGCTAGTCATTCGTAATATTAAACATGCACGGAGGAGACTTTTCCTTTTAACGAAATCGATATTTTGATCTAAAAGGGTAGCTTGTAGATAAGGGACGTATTGGCGAGTTGCCAACACAGTTATTGTGCAGCGCTACCAAATTTTAACTTACTATTGGTATTTATGCCAAAGAGCAATTTTATATCATCCTTGACACACAATACTCGCAAGTCGCAATTCTATGTATTTCGGTATTGTAACATACATTTTAATAGATTTATCTTATTCAATAAATGTTCTGGGAACAGTTCAGTAAGACTTTATGTGAACTACCTACGTTTTAACCGATTCCAGAAAGGAAGAGGTTCTCAATTGGACTATCATTCGACTCGAAATTTTGTGTTTATATTAGATACGCGATACTCTAATAGCGCGTTGTACTCACGGTTGGTCCCATTCAAATTTGAAAAAATATTTCACCTGTAATTGTGCAAAATTAAAGGATGAAGACTACAGCTTATTAAAATTTATCATGATGTAGGCACATTATAGACGATGATACGTTTTAAAAGTTAATTATTACAAAGGAGATCACCCGTGTCTGGGTGTCCATTAGTATCTCGTATCTCTAAACCTAACTACATTACACTACACATAAAGTCATCACCACTTTTTCTGAAACGACAAAGACATACACGAATGGAGCCTGGGGCAAAAGAGCAGCTCTACACAAACGTTACCTTAACCTACCTTACTTACCTTAAACGTTATAAGGTAAACCTTAAAACCGTGTTCAAATAAAACTCTGAATAAATCTCAAAACCAGCAAGGAGTATCTCAATGAAGTTCAAAAACCGAACAAGATTTCCCGCTTAATGAAAACCACAGTCGTCTTCATTGGCCGCGCAAACAGCGTTCCGAAACCAACGTGCCGCGCCCCAGGGAAATCAGCCAGTCGGTCGAGCGCCCTGCGTTCGGAAACCTTTGTACCGCACTTTAATTACACTGACCACGTGGTTGAATGTCATTTTTCTTGCGCGTACATATTACTGTAGTAAAGACTATTTGACTAATTAATTAAGACTTTGGGCATAGAATTCTCCAAATCAGTGGCGCAGCGGTAAGGCATTTTTTTTGGTGGCGAGGTGGAAGATCTACATGAATGTCCACCGCTCTCGGGGAGGCGAAGGGATCTGATGAACTATAGGGGGATTTTCATGCAATTTTCACTCATAGACAGAGTGATTCATGAGGAAGGTTTAGGTGTATAAATTTGTACCCATGCGAAGCCGGGGCGGGTTGCTAGTAATACATAATATACTTCAATGTCGTTCAAAATGCAAATAAAAAATTACATCTTTACATAAACCTGTATTTGTGGCGTTTATAAAATAAATGGATGACGGCGACATATACCATACAGTGGCGTAACAATTGGGTGGCAGAGCGGGCAAAATGCCAAGGGCCCATGGCCCTAGGGGCCCCCGGCCCCGACCCCAAGGCCCTAAGCACACGAGGCAACAAGAGTGAGCGAGGCCCCATCCGATGAATTAGCCACGGGCCTCAGATGGTATAGTTACGCCACTGATACCATATACATCACCGTCCTCCATTTCAAACTGAAACCGTTCAAACTAATTAACACTCTATATTCGATATCTAAAACCAATTACTATGTAAGCCTGTTAAAATACAAAGTACAACAATATTGTTTGAAAAATTTTATGAAAACATAATTTCAACGTGCGCTCAAATAAAATAATAGCAAATCGAGTTCTGCTAATTGCTTTATTTGCGGTTGAATTTACCATCGAAAAAGACATAGACTGGAATGAAAAGAGTGGACGGTAACAATTCCACGAGCAGTATAATGCATGTTACACTCGTTAGCTGTGATTGCGAGGGCCACCCCACTAATGGAATTAATAATTTGCCTGATCATATGCAAAAATGGACGCGCTCATATGAATGTGCGAGAACCTCTCTTATTCGGATTATACCCGGATTAAATGTACTAACTACACTTTAGAGGTGTGGATTAAAATTGCATTTTCTGTTGATACATATTAAAGAGAAGAATATTTTTTCATTAATATAGTTGATAGTTTTGGTATTTTTATAAAATAATTCGAATAAGGGATTGTATAGAGTGAAGTAACCAGGTACTCACAAATTCTATGAATATAGTGAGGAGATGAAAGACGTAAGCCCTAGGCAAGTACCTCATTATACTTTACATTTTTTTTTTCATTCACGCTCCTCTAGCGGCCATCTATACCACGATAATATTACCGTGTCCATACTTACTAATATTATAAATGCGAAAGTAACTCTGTCTATCTGTCTGTCTGGTTTCACCCCTGAACCAATTTTGATAAATGTCCGTATAGAGATAGACTGAGCCATGGAGAATTTATTTATTTGTTATAGTATAAATGTAACTCTATATTTATTAATTAGGTTGGCCAGGATACGGGTACCCTTAGGTGTGAGTGAAATTTGATGAGAGTGAAGAGAGCAAGGGGGATAGAACATGGAAGTTCGTGATCTCTGTGCCTTCCTCGGGGACAGATGTGACTATGTAGTAGTAGTATGTGTAATTAATGTGAATATCATAAGCAATTGCCAGATGACTGATTTTTATCATAAACTACCTTTTTTTCACGGTTTCGCCCGCGAAAAATATTTTTTGCATCCCTCGGTAACAGTAGTCATGATGATCGGATGAACGATTCTGCAGCGCATAAAGTACGAAGTAACAAACATAGATTTTTAACCGACGAAAAAACGGAGGAGGTTCTCATATCGACCTGTATATGTATATATATATATATATATATATATTTTTATGTATGACCATGCATAATTATGTTTTAGAACATTATGTACAAGCTTAAGATTTATTATTTCTAATATGCAAATAATAAATTAATGAATAAAATTACTTATTTAAAAGTTGGTACTATATAAGTAATTGTTAACCCAATAACAGTTTTATTAAAAAAAAAACTTGGCCTTACTGTGAAGGCCTGTACGCTACGGCAGGAGATCGAAACACACTTTATTGTACCGATGGAATAGCAGCTCATTGAAAACCATCACATCTCGCGGCATTGATCGCAAACCTGTATGAAGGTGATGAATCGATAATCAGGATTAATGATCTGATCTCAGGCCATTCCATCCAGGAAAAGTGTGTGCCATTGATATATTTTATCCCATCTCCCTTTCAAAGTTTACAACGTTACTGAAGAGAACTGTAAAGAGCTGTGGATACTTGGGATGGAATTATTACAATATGCCCTATTTGCCGATGATAGCACGTTAAATGCGGCATCACAAATTAATTGGCTGAACTCTACAGGAGAGTAAAGCACGAAAGTGAGTCGGTTGGTCTTTCAATTAATAAAGTAAAGCCCAGGATCATGTGCATTGGTAGAGCAGGGAGGATGCGACAAGGCAATTCGACGATGAACTTAAATGGCCCAAGATGCAATGAGCAAGCTTACAAAAATCTGGCCAAATAAAAACGTCTCAAAAAATTATACGAACTCTGGTCTTCTCAATTTTCTTGTATCCATCCGACTCATGGACGATCGTCGCTGTGAATTGGAGGAAGATTGACGCATTTCGATACCATGGACAGTAAAAAGAAGTAACAAATCCAGCTGAAAATACAAACACGATAATTTGCTATCAACGCCTACTTAGCTACTTTGGTCAAGTAGCTCGAAGATAGCCAGATAACTTCGATAAACTTGTTGTTGTTGGCAAAGGGATGGGGAATGACCTAGAAGCAGATCACCTAGTCGATAGCCTGATGTCATAAAGAAGATTACGGGCTTTGGTATTACACCTGCTCTCAGACAAGCTGAAGTCAGGGTGGAATGGTAGGTGGAATGAAGAAAACTTCGTAGTTATTCTCCATCTTGAGCTATCGTGATCGAACCGCACCCTAACGATTTAGTGATGAGCGATGCCATGACACGCAACATCCCAATTGATATTTGTGACATTGTAATTTCTTTCAAAACTATAATTTGGTGACCTCAGAGCATCCTGCGCACAATGACCTAATACGCAGATATATACATATCATAGTCATACACTACAATACCTTACCAAATCCTGTTATGAATTTAGGCTACAAAGGATTAATACAGTAGACGGGGCACGCTTTAAAAGATCTACATCTTTGTATACACAACGATTTTTATATTGCGTAAGTAGGTAGATACCTGCTTACTTACGCAGTAATATTAATTTAATAATTGTTTTTCTTGTAGCCTGGCGCCCCTAGGCACGTGTATCCCGCTAGGCAATTTTTAACGAAGGTTAAGAGTTTTTTGTTTGCATATTGTGCTTCCGGCAGTTGATAGCAAAAACTAACAAATGTATATTAGAGTTCATTCAAAGATTCAATAATATTTATTCAAAAAATGTAAACCTTAAAGAATCCTTACCTTAACTTAAACCTTAAAGAGATTTTTTTTATGTTAATTAATCAGCATTTTACTCGACGTAAACCTAAACTGTAAAAACTCATAGTAATGTTACTACGAACTGCAATTTTCAAATACATAAAATCCTAAACATGATTGAGTTCTCTCCCTTTATTTCTCAACTAGGAACCCACACTGGCTTCGCACGGGTACAAATTATATACCAAAACCTTCCTCATGAATCACTGTCTATTAGTGAAAACCGCAGGAAAATCCGTCAGTAGTTTTTTAGTTTATCGCGAACAGACAGACAGACAGACGCGGCGGGGAACTTTGTTTTATAATATGTAGTGATGAAATGAGTAATAAGCGTTATAATAAATAATAATAAATAGTCTTCAAACCTTACTAACTTTGTCTCAAACATATTTTTTTCTATCAAACCCGATCCATTGGGTATAAGCAATTAGACACGTATCCAGCACGAAAGAACTAAATAATATACGGGCAACCCCATTTGGGCCTTGGGTGTTTCTACTTTCGAGTTTTTGAATTTAGAAGAGGGGGCGGAACGGGTCCTCCTTTCAAGCCGGCTACTCCTTACATTTGCATTTAACATCGAGTAATTATTACGAACCCTCTTAAGTCCAGATCCTCTCCCTCTTGAATAAGTTAAATCACAGGTAACCCTGCCTGTACCTATAGAACGGTTTGTTAATCCCCTACATTCTATTAATCGGTCGATCTGTGTCGCTAGTGCTCCCTCATATCTAAAATATAGACTAGGTAGGTAATATTACTTCGGCATTAGATGTATTTTACTTTGTAAATCAAGGTAGATTATGAAATTCGTTGCATGAGATACTGCAATTAATGTCCAATATCTAATACCCAATTCCAAGTTTCACCTTTCACTATTTCACTATTGTCTAGATTTGTATGAAGTCACGTTTCCTTTTCTTGTATTTGATTTTATATCACAAATCACTTCAACTTACTCCAGTCTTTGAAGTAATTGTAGGAATAAGAGAAATATATTAACTTTGGTATGTACTTTCATCGACTCTGCAATGCATCGATCGTACAAAACTCTGTCTAATGCTGATAATAGTTTTACAAACAAATGACCGAGCCAACTACTTTTTCTTTTACATTTAAAAGAAAAAGTCGTTAGCTTGGTCATTTATTTGTAAAACTGTAGCAAAAGATAATCTAGGTAAACAGCTGCTTCAAAAGATTTCAGTGCCTTTTTATTTAATACAAATATTCATACCATAATAAAAGATTCATCCAGCCAATTTAGTCTATGCCCCGCAGTATCTAAACATTAACGGCCTTCTTAATGGCGGTCAACCTCGAAAAATTCTTGAACTAAAATAAAAACAATATGGCAGCTCGTTACTCTGACACACGCGGTAATCCAATCTGCCTGATTCGCACTGACCCTTCTGTAGCGCCAAGATTGCTCAATTCAATGTAGGTGTTTATTTTTTCAGTAAATATGTTTACATAGATTTTACTCTTTATTAAACATTGCAAACAGAGAGTTAGATTTTTCGTTTACAGAACAGATAAAGCGCAAATTGATACTGTCGGATTAGAGTAGGTACCTACCTATATATATTTAGTTACTGAAGGGCCACATCGACATTTATTTGTGATTTGATCCTCACATGTAGCAAATAATTGTCAACGTACGAAGACCCTTGATGTCCACCGTTCTACTCAGGATATAAATAACAGCAGTTGTCAGTCAGCAGAACAGTTGTGATATTACTCACTCATCCCTAGCCCTATCCTCCTCCCCTATGAACATTCACCCGCTTTTATCCACTTACCAGCAGAAATAAAACGGTATCTCTAGTAGGGCAGTGCAGTCCAACGTCGTCCTCAGGAAGAAGTGATGTTATAGTGATGTTGATCAGAACTGAACACGATACGGAGCCCTCTGTTTTAGTTTAGTACGAACTATGATGATTAAAGGTTAAATAAAATGCAACCCTGGTGATAATCTTTTACAAACTTGCGTCCATTTAATTTGTGTTCCATAAAATAGGGAATAGGTATATGTACGACATTTTTATTTAAACTTAGAGTGTTTGATGTAGAATAGACCACAAGTATAGATATTAAAATTTAAAGTAGCAAAAAAACGTTTTTGAACTGACTGTTTGAAAATCTCTTTTTTGAAAGTCTGAAATTTTTCACGTGAAAAAGTTGCAGTTCCAGAGACGTCATTCCAGTCAGTTACTCGCTGGTCATGAATACTTGTACGTCATTTCGTTCGCTTTCATAGTTAGTTCCGACTCTTGAGTTATTTTTTTTTAAGTACATAAGGTGCTGTAAACTATTTAAAATGAACCTTCCTGACATCCATCAACATCAGATGGTCAAAACAATACCACCAATAATGTTCTGAGAATAGCCGTATTGGTACACGTTTTATGGTAACGTGTCCATTTACTTCAACAGACAGTCGAGCCTGTCGCTCGACTGCCTTCCATGCATGCCAATCAAGTCTTTGGTATAATAATATACTGTGTATACTTTTAAAGTTCATGATTTTTTGCCATAAATATAGGGATGCCTTACTAGTTACCTTAACTCAAACCACAATGATAAATCAGTTTGATTTCTGGTGGTGAAAAATTATGTTAATATTATCAGTGGTAATTTCCTTGGATAATATTTCAAGAAATTATTGTGCAAAATTCAAGCATCTAATCAAGCTACAACACAGTTTATGTTAGGTAGTTTTAGGTAGTTACTTAGTTTGTTGATCTTGTCGAAAGTAGCTAAGAATACTCTCTTCATAATCTTGTTGAGCTGAAATAACTGCTGTCGAGAAGATAGGTACTGAACGAAATAGAAAGTTTAAACTTTCTTTTATATTATGTACCGAAGGTATTTAGTCCCTTTCATTACCGCATTTGAAAACTCTGCACTTCCAACAAAAAAAGTTACAATCATGTCGACACTCGCATCTATAATTTCAAATAAGTTGACAAAACAGAAGTGACGTCACTGGACACTGATTGGTGTAATAAAACACGTTCCGTTCTTATTAGTTTGTATTTTTTGTTAAAAATCAATATTAAATTTAATAAAACGTAAGTTTTTTAATAAAACTTTAATGTTTAAATATTACACATTAAATAAATATTTTGAAATAGGTACATTTTTATTCATCAGTCATTTAAAAATGTAAATAAGAATATTTACAAAGAGTCTAAAATACAGCATTTGCTCTCAGAAGTAAAAAAGATTACATTATTACATATTGTATTTCTACATAATTCATACTTCTCTGTAGACCGTAAGACGAAACGTCAAAAATATATTATTAGTCTGTGCGATTTCGCAGCTGACATTGACAAATGACAAGTTTGTTTGTTGAGTTACTTGGTTCGGTCAATCTCACAATTTAAATACGTAAAAGAGTGTTGTTCTATGTCATGGCGATGAGTTATTTCAATGAAAGTGAAGCTCCTCGAGACTTTCGAGTCTCATCCACGGAAAGTGATGGTCATTATAAGAAATGCTTGCTGTGCTACACAGTGAAAAGGAACTTTTATTGCCCTGATTGCATAAAGGCGGGCAGTTTTGTACATTCTTCAATGCCTTATGCAGACAGGTATGCTGTTTAACTGTTATTTCTTAGTAATATAACTATACTACTATATTTATAATAGATAAACAGGTTTTACGTCAGTAGACCGTCTTGCTCTTGGTCCTAACATGAATGGCATGATGTCGAAATAAGATTATTTACGCCAACATATGCGTAGTGCTTGTGTGTAAACCAAAGCGTAAAACTCGCTCAGAACTATATAATTTCTTAGAGACAGTTCTAAAGGCGTTTATTTTGGATAGATATATGTTAAGATTAGTCAATATTATGGTGATATTGCTAATTTGATTACTGTTTACAAACTTACATAACCTTGAATTCATAAATGAGTGTGTTATGTTTATTTCGTCATTAGTATGAGTCAGCCTTTATATAATTAAATTTATATAAGTGCATTCCACTCTCTTTATGGAAGTACATTTCTTGTGACATTTACACAAAAACTTTAAGCTCTGTTTCTTGTCTGCTCTCATTTTTTACTGTATTTTTTGTCCTATTTTATTTTGCATTATACAATTATGTATTTTATAAACTAATTGTCTTATTATGTTTTACTTTTTCGTACCATATTTCATAAAAAGAAAGTTATTCACACACACACAAAAAATAAAAATAATGTACCTTTTATATAAATGTACATATTTTAATATAGGTTGGTATATAGGTTATGGATACCCAAAATGGATAAGCCTCTTTCTCTCTCTTTTAAGTTCAGTATAATTATTTAACAGGTTCCATTTTTGTCCAGCATGTATTGTCATTTTATAGTAAAATTAAACACACAGCAAAAAAATTATTATTTTATATATGTTTAAGGATTGCAATTCTACTTTCATAATTAATCTAAATTGAATCCAATCATAGAACATACATTTTTATAGACAATACAATTACATTAAATTTAATCACCGCTATGACTATATATTCTACTTTGTGATGTTGTAGTTGAGATTCTATAATTATTTAATTTTATATTACAGATATGGCGAGAAACAAGCAAAACTACTACGATTAAAAGCAAACAGAAAACATGTACTGGACAGATGTGAAAAATTACTATTTTTAAAGTTAAAACGAGACACATTATTAACGGAAGCAAAGCAGTCAAGAGACAGACTAGACCTATTAAGATTAGCTATAGACCAGAGACGGAACAATATAGAAGAGAAACGCAGGCAGTTAATAGAACTAAGAAATTATAACAACGAGTTGAGTTTAAAGTTACCTAAGTATCAGAAACGGGTATTGAGTGTTGGTAAATTGACGCACGTACACCGCATGGAACTTGAGAACAAAGTCAGTACATACAATGAACAAGCAGAGTCTTTGGCAGCATTACGTAGATCACGGATACGGCAGCTTACTAAATACATATTTTCCTGTTTATATGAGTTATGACACAAGGTTAGTAACTAAATGTTTCCTACTCTATCCTACTGTTACAAAGACTTAAATACAAAACAATAAAAAAAAGAAATCTAATATGTATGAAAACATATATATCATTCTTGTTTTATTACATATCTTTGTCTATAACTAATATATAAACCAGGAATTTAATCTTAAGCTTACTATCCCAAAGTTTTAAATTTCGGTCTGAATATGTCTATTTAAAATGCTCAGCATGTTTTTTTCTCTCTTTGCTTTAATTGTTCAATTTAAATAAATTTTAATCTAAAGTGATATAAATTAGTTTTCAATCCATCAATGAACATAAGTTGTCATTGTTGTATTGATAAATGTAATGTTTTGCCTTATCAATGTAGGACAAGTGTTAATCGATTAGATAATAATCTATAGGTGTAATATAAAAAGTGATACCAAATTTCACTAAATGGTATGGTAAGTACTTTATCTGATATCCAAATTAATTAATATTTTTTCCTTTTAAAAATACAAAAGTATCATTAAAGATTTTAACTCTAATTCAACAGACGAAAAGGCTATGTGAAGCATTGATCAATTACGTTAAAAGGACTCTTGTATGTATCATGTACCAAAGGTGTAGTAAAACAAATAATCATCAAATGTGATTGATGTCTAGTAGGTAATTTCTAAATATGAAAATATTTTCCATTGCGTTCAGTTTCTATCAGGTGTAGAAAAATGACATTAAATATTTTTGTTAAATTCTTTACTGAAAGTTATCCAGATGGGTATTCATTTTTATGCACATCATTAAAAATATTATTTGTTGAAATTATAATTTCCCTGCTTACAGTGATAGTATAGAAGACATGGAATTTATTGGTGAAGACACAGAAGAAGAGCCTCCAAAAAAACCACAGTTGCACATTGTAGCGCCTTGGATTAATGTTGACGATTGATTACTCTCAAATACATACCTGGTGTGAGTATATTTTGATCATAACGGTTTTAAATAGGAGGTGGGAATGACTACAACTTCCTAGTGGGCTTAGATGCTTACATAGGATAGGGTTTGGTCAGCATCATAGTCATTTTATTAATGACATAATAGGTTGGCTGAAAATATCCAAGGGTTCTTTATACTAACGTACCATCATTTAATACAAATTGAAAAACACTTGCAACAATTATGTCAGTATATAAATATGTTACAGTCAAAACCCAGACTTTGG
>OY982563.1:25222529-25355099 GCA_963859945.1 Euplagia quadripunctaria | reverse complement strand
ACAACAATTTAAAAATGCAACTCTTGTCACGATCCTACTTGTAACGTTTATGATTCTGTGACTTCTATAACCTTAATCGTACAAATTTACTCTCACTATATGTAGAAGCGCTCTAATCTTAACAATAATAACTTCACATATAACTCCACACATCTCACACACGGCCGTTCTGATCCCAAACTAGACAGAGCCTGTACTGTGGTAACCAGACTGCTGATAAACATACATATTTTAAATAAAGATTACTAGTAACGTGGGTCATATTCTTGTTAACCCCTCCAGCTAAGCTTAACGCTTGTGTTAGGAGTAGGTTCACATTTACACCCAGACACAGAACAAGTCATCGTGCTCATCACACAATTATTTGTCCTGGGTCTGAATCGCACCCACGACCTCTAGCTCAGCAGTCAGGATCACTAACCACCAGACCCACAGGCCAGTCACAATATTTATTAAACTTGAATTACTTATTGTCTTCAACTGTCTGTCAACATTGGTTCAAGGACTTAAATCGCGGTATTGATCTCAAACATATTTGTTGTAATTTGTTTAGATTGGATTTAAATTAGTGATGAAACGGATTATCCGGTAACTATCCGGTATCCGGCCTATCCGGCCTATTTTCACTATCCGGCCGGATACCGGATAGTAGGGCACTATCCGGCCGAATACCGAATACTAGATGTTTCCCGCGATACCGTTCGCGCTGAGTGCTTTACGCCCTAAAACTCGTCTATATCGCGCTTTTCTGTGGGAATACAAAAGTTTTTAAGCCTATCTATATTGTTTCTCGTTGTCTAATCTATCTCTGTATCAAATTTCAGCAAAATCAGTTCTTTAGTTTAGGCGTATATGAAATGAAAATAATATAACAATAGGTTATGGACGGACACCATTTATTAAATTAAAATAATGACAGAAATTGTTTGATAAAAAGTTAATTACTAAAAATTTACTTAGTGTTAGTACTCAAAATTAACTAGCGGCAAATTATGGTGAATGAATACTAGGTTTTCAGCATTTGTTGGTAAGAGGCGACTCCGCTTGGCTTCGTATACTAGACCAGCTTCTGAAAATAGCCTTTCGCTGTAAACGCTACTGGCAGGTGCTCCAAGATAAATTCTTGCAAACTTCGCCAATTGAGGGTATTGGTTTGAATTGACCGACCACCAAAGGTATGGGTCGCGATTGCGATCTATTCGAGATAACTTAAGAAAAAGTCAATCTCATTAGAAATTGGATTTTGTTTTTCTTGATCGCGACAACTGCTACTGTTGTCCTTTGCCACTTCATTGAAACAGTCCCAAAAAGTGTTATGAGCTTCGCGTGTAAAATTTGATCCAGTTTCATCTTCTTTTTGTCGTTTAGCAGGTGTTGAAGACGGCGATGATCTATTACTGTCGGAAGAAGAATCGTCGTAAGAGTTTTTTTATATATTCTATCAGGATTTTCTGTCGGGCTTTTTCAGTTTCAAGAACTCCTAAATAGTCTGATTTGAATCTTGGTCTAGAAAGGTAGCAATTATGAAGTTTAGATCTTCTTCTAAGAATTTAAAACGACTTTCCAATTCAGCTTCAAGGAGGCTCTTAAACGTGCTAAGTCTGGTGTTCTTTGTGCTGTCTCGTTTTATCCAAATACTTTTTTAGTGCATAAACGTGTGGTATCACTTCGGATATACAGGAAACGCCAGAACTTGTAATTTTTGTTATTTCTTCAAATGGTTTTAAAAGGTTTATGCACTGCTCCAACAGACCCCACTGTTGTATCGTCAAATTAGTCAGTGTCTCATGTTCAACAACATAAGAGAGATAGCCCTTTTTTGTTCCACCAAGCGTACAGCCATGTAGTAGGTAGAATTCCACCTCGTGTTGATGTCCTGCACTAACTGATGCTGCGGCAAATTTAACTCCTTTTGAATTGCAAGTAATTTTTCTTGTGCCAAACCTGAATGATTGAAATGAGTTACTAGACGTCTACCAGTAGCAATCACTTCTAATAGCTCAGCCTGGACCTTCATTGACTTATCAATAACTCGCTGAAGCGATTGTATGAAACATCTAGCGGAATGATACTCTCCAACTCGAGCTCCTTTCACCATATTAGCTCCACTATCATGGATTAGTAAGTGAATTTTATCTTTCTCAATATCCAGCGAGCAGCTATAGCGTTCAGTTCGTTTGCTATATTTTCACCTGTGTGTGATCCTGAAAATGGTTTCATAGCAAGAACGCCGTGGTTCAGCTGAAATTCCGGAGACAACCAATGGGCTGTGAAACTTAGGAAACTGGAACTATTGTGCAGGCAGGTCCAAATGTCAGACGTAACAGAAATTGCAATAGCTTTAGAAATGTTTGCTTTTATTTTGTCGCGAATTCTATTGTAGATGTCTGGAATAATTTTTTGAGATATAAGTGCGACTTGGTAATTCATAACGAGGTAGCGCTTGTTTCTAAAGTCTTTTAAACCCAACCTTTTCTACAATACTGAACGGCTCGTTATCTATTGCAATCATTTCTGCAATTAAATAATGATACTTTTTGGCTTTGGCATCATTCACATCCCAAAGTAATTTTCTTTCAAACGATTCCGACAGTGTTAGCTGTTTTTCTGCAGTTGTAGAAGGAGCAATTGGGCTGGGATTGGCACGTTGTGAAACCGTAATTGATCTTGAAATTTCGCTAGTTTTACTTGTACTTATCAATCTAGACTCCTGTGGATGTTTGGACTTTAAATGATTACTCATGGCAGACGTACCTGATGAATGAAAAAGAAACGTATTTTAAAATATTGTACCTAGTACCTACCCATTCACAATATGCATAAATAAACTGAAGTCTGAAGCTTGCATAAATAAAATATCGTTTAGAAAAAATTAAATTTTAAATTTCAAATTGAGATTGTAGTAGTAGTAATGAAAATTAAAATGAAATGAATGACCAGCGAAATAACTAATTTAAGAATACTGCTAAGTAGTATGTTTGTTTATTAACAAAATAAGTTTGAAAATATAAGAGTATTCTCGCATTAAAATTGAAGCAAAAACATAACCTCTAAAACTTACATACGTGCCTTTTTTCCTTCACCACCGCGAGAAATTTCAACGTGACACAATAAACATGACGCGTACTTGTTATCGTCACTTTTTTAAATCAAAATATTGCCAAATTGGCGATCTTCTTTTTGATACTGACATTTTTTTAATAATCGACAAGTTAAATAGAAAGAAAAACAATGGAATAAACAAATGCATATAACCTGACATGAGCGATTACACCCGAACGCCGCGAGTCGTGCCGGCCGAATGCCGATCACGCCGAATGCGTCCGAATATTTCCGATCTTAATCACGCGCGCATATTCAAATCAAATTGTAACGCGATAAGCGGCCGAATATCCGGTGGCCGGATATCCGGCGCTCCGGCCTCGTAGTTAGCCGAATATCCGGTATCCGGTATCCGGCCAAATCACTATCCGTTTCATCTCTAATTTAAATCATCAAAAGAATAGTAACTTATATTCAATTTTAATTAATTCAGTTAAAAAGTCAATCGTTGTTATTGTGGGTAATCTTGTATATTATTGTGAACTAGAGGACGACGGATCGCTGTGACGAATATTGTCCTAATAGTCTAATCAAGCCACGGAAATGCTCCAGACAAGTGAAGGCAGGAAAAAAATATAAAAAAAATAAAAAGTTAAATTAATGATATATGAATAATTAATGAAAAACGCGATTTTTTTACGATTTTATGCATTTTTTTTAGATGTTTAACGCACTGATCAATATATTCAAAACATATTAATCGAAAGATAATTTTAATACCTATAACTTTCTAATTTATCTTTTTTGATTTGAGCTCAAGTTTTTGTTTTATTAGCGAAAAAACGGTTTTTTGACATTCGTGATTTTTTTAGGTTAGGTTCGCCATGAAAATTCCGGAAAAAAAACGCTACCTTCGTTAGAATTAATTGTTCTACACGCTCATGGTTTTTTTCCTGCCTTCAATTGTCTGGAAATTAACATTGTGGATCCGTAGATTGATTGGACTATGATTATATAATCAACTAATAAAATGAGGCGTATTTTTCAGCGCCTCTAATATTACTTATTAATCATTTTTGTAATTTTTTATTCCTTTACATGTGCCATGCATATTAAATTGATTTATTTAATTATAATTAGGATTTAATTTACACGGTTATATACAGGTGTTCCAGAAAGGTGTGAGAATATTTTAGGGTTCGTATAGTAGACCGCGTGAATAACGTAAAGCCCAAATTCTTTTTGAAAATTCGCAATTTTTATACAGAAATCTTATTTTGAAATTGAAAAATTAAACTTGAAAATTGACCGATAAAGCTAATATTTCGTATATGAGAGGGCTGATATGAATGAAAGTATAGGTATTTAATACCAAGGACGTTGATGGAATGTCCAGATTTTCAGAAAATTTCTGCATAAAAAATAAAATTAATTGAAATTGACATAAAAAATGATGGTGTTGTTTAAAAATGTGCACCCACATTAGAAAAAGTATTTTCTGAAGATTTTTTTTTTCAAATTACTTTTTCAGCTACAGATAACGTTCCTAAAATTGGACCACACCTTTCTATAACACCCTGTATATGCATTAATTTGCTTATTTGTGAGCGTAATTAAAAGTAACAAGATGAATACGAACGTTACCACTGGCCACATTGATAAATAATTTACGGGTGAACAACACTAAATATTATGTTGAATTGTTTCACCTGACGACATTATTAAGTAAAATGATTCCTAGGTATTTTTAAAAACCCATTATATACTAGATTCACCACAGCGAACATTGCATTATAGGCACTGATTAGTTTGAAAGCTTTCCACCATATCTGGTATTTATTAATAACGCATACTGACTCGTACTAAAGCTGCTTACACACAGGAGTCTGTGATATCTACTTAGTATTTTAATAAGTACACGTATAGGTATTTGTACCACTTAAGATTGCACCAAAAACGTTACAAGTTGGTACACTGTTTTTTGCATAAATATTACTCTAATATTATATTTTGTTTTCTTGGTACCAATGTTTAATTAATATTGAGAAAACAAAAACCCATGTAAGTATTAGAAGGTTGTGTAACCACGTTGTTCGACAAGTAAACAAGAAATTGCTTTAAGTTTGTTTTATATTTTGTGCATCAATGACATGAATAAATATAGTTTTGTATTATTTGTCTTTTTTTTCTGTCACTCGACAAATTCCGACAACGTTTGTTAAAATTACAGAAACGTCACGGACTGGTGACCAGTATCTGTAATTTGCAGTGACTACGTTAACATTATTACTGGCGTCCATTGCTTATTATATTCTTTCCATACTGACCTTTGCTCCGACTGAGCTCTGATTTTTTTTTTTTATATTATAGGGGGCAAACGAGCAGGCGGGTCACCTGAGGGTAAGTGACTACCGTCGCCCATGGACACTGTAGTAGAAACTAGAACTGTTGGGAGTTTGAAACCCTTGCAACGCTAGACTTCTATCTTACCTAAGTGAACGGAAACAGCGAGTGCGAATAGGAGAACTCACAAGCAGTTATGCCGATATTGTTTACGGCGTGCCTCAAGGGCAGTATTTTTGGGTCCCACTCTTTCTGACACAATCTGGTCAGTATAGTGATTGAGGGCATAATTTATAATAGCAATAATAATCTTTATTTGTTCAAACATTAGTACAATACATATACATTTATTACACTTATTACATCAGTTAGACTTAGACAATGTATCTCTGGCCCCCACAACTAGGGTACCCTGTGTCGTAAGTAATAGTCAGAGATTGGCATTACAATGAAGTTGGATGCTCGGCATACTCACATGTGTTCACACGTTTAGAGCTTGATTAGGAGCAAACCTTTTGGTTAAACTTAAGGCTATAAGTTTTGTTTTGCTTGCGTTGAGAGTCAGTAAATTGTTTTCAGAAAGAGTGGGACCCAAAATACTGCCTTGAGGGCATGCCGTAAGCAATATCTGCATAACTGCTTGTGAGTTCTCCTATTCGCACTCGCTGTTTCCGTTCACTTAGGTAAGATAGAAGTCTAGCGTTGCAAGGGTTTCAAACTCCCAACAGTTCTAGTTTTTTTAGTAGTATTGGTCGCGAGACCGTATCAAATGCTTTCGCCAGGTCCAGTCAGGTCCATTTTCAGTCATTACTCTTATTGTCTCGAGACAGTTCATTATGGTGGTGTGTGGACGAGCTCTGTCATGAAAGAGTGGACTACAAAAACTTAAGTCTCGCTTCTCTATGACTATTTGGAGGGAAAAATCCCTTGCGTTTTGAAGGACCTAATTACATTAACTTAACAAATGATTATGTTCGTTAACACTAGAGCAACTTACACTGTTTCACATTTTTGTGGCTTGTGATTTATCAGCAGCAGCATGCGCAGACAGTGCGGTATATGCGTGAGTAAAATTTTAGCGAACATCAGGCAGTCGTGTTTTCTGAATGTATGGCTATTTTTTAATAATTTATTTTGAGTACTTATTGCTTCACTTAGATTATTAGAAACAAATTCTTTTAATAATATTACGCGCCTATATGAAAATAAGTCTGCAAGATCTGGAAGCGTACAATTAGTATTGGCTTTCAAGGACTTTACGATTTATGTTTCAAGTTATTAAAAAGTTAAACTTGGATAAAAAATTACCATAAAAACACAGATGTTTAGTGATTATAAACATGTGTTTTACTTTTATTTTAGCATATCCAGAGATCTAATCGATCCATAAGTGGGCTACGTCTGTATCCCGCGCGTGCACTCTAGTGTTAAGATACTGAAGACAAATGTGATATACTTTCTTTTTAAGATACTTATGTACCTACATAATCTAAGGTAGCAGGTATGTTAAATGAAACACTAACGTAACCGAACAAAATTGTTTTTAATAAATAAGTTACAAACGACTATAGACAAGACTAGGAAATAATACTGCTATAATTAAAATTAATAAATGCACCAAAATGTCTTTCATTTAACACGACTATTTACGTATGTCACTTTTGTCTCTCGATCATTATCCATATCGAAGACCATCATGTCATCATATAGTAAGACAATCCATTAATCAATACAAATTGATTTAAAAAGTGCATTCTAATGCGTCGAATAAAGCTGAGAAAGTGGTGTTTTAAAATGCACTTACAAGCCCTAAAGTAACCAGGGTGTGCATGTTGCCATGCCGTTCTGCGCTAAGACCGGGGTAGCAAAAACAAGTATCTACTTAGGTCATAGGCCCATTTTTCAAATAAACGACGTTGAAACCACAATAACTTTTATAGAGAGGAACCGTGAGGTTACCAACCTTTAAAATTGTATGTCGTATGTTATCGTCTGTCATGTATTTATGTTTATGTCTAAGAGTTTGAACTAATATTATTTCACTCTAATAAAATGTCACAAAGATTGGATTAACATAATAAGTTTGATCGCGTGTAGATTTCAATGTTAACCATAGTCTAGCAATCGTTTCGATACTCTACCTAATCATTTCTAAGATTATCAGAATCCAGGTTGGCACAATGTTCAGACATTAGTGCTTTCGCCATTATTTCCTTATTGCTTCCATTTCCTACCCTAATTCGGCCTTCTTGGTTTATATTTGCTAATTATCCCTTGTGGCCTCGGCGTGGTCACCGCGCGTCTGACTTGGTCCAACGTCTATATCCATCTGCTAACGCCTCCGAGAGTCGTTCCATTCGCCTGAACATCTCGTCTGTTGGCGACACGTGGCCCTTTGGAGTAAACACAATGTCCTTTAGTAAAATAAAATAATACGTTCAGATCTATAGTCATAAATCATTCAGTTTCTAGATTACAAAATTACAGTTAGTAACATTTTTTGGACTTACTAACGGAATATCGTGTATCTATATATAATATACCTACATACTTGGTATGTTTTCTAAGTATGTACTAGGTACATACTAGGGATGTTGCGAATATTCGCATCCGCATCCGCATCGATTTGAACATCTGGCATCCGCATCCGTCCATCAATCGATGCGGATATTCATGGGATGCAGATGTACCACAAGTCGCGACAAGAAAGAAAATAGACGGAGCCGGCGATGTCCCCGAGCCCAATGCACGTGTGTATTGACCAATAGTAACGAAGATTTCGTTCGGGTGACAAGATTCGACGCGTTTGTTATTGTGTATGTATCATTTCATTATTGTGTCTGTTTAGCTAGTTGCGCTTATTATATTTGTTGTCGTTTCGAGTGTTTTGTGAAATTGTGAATATACACCGATCATTTAAAGGTGAATCGAAAAACATTGTAATGTCACCACCAAGTAGGTTGCCACCTATTTTTTGTCCAAATAAAGTACATTGTGTCAAAATAAAGTACAATCTTTTTTTTTTTTATTACATATTATACGTAAATATATTTTCGTCACTTTCAGCAACTTTTAACAAAGAATTATTCCTGCTAAAATCTGCACACTATCTTTACATGTTTAAGTCAAAATAAATGCGTAATTAGTTAGTGAAGTGGTGGGAATAGATATTAAAAGTTCAATATTTTTTTTTACAAATTTGAAAAGTCATCATCGGTCTTATTAAATATTTGCTGCATTTTTTATACAGAATATAATTCCGCAAAACCTTCAAAAGTATATATTTGATTATTTAGTTAGTTTAAAATAGAAGTTTCTTCATAAAGATCATCCACAATTGTATTAGGTTTTTGCAGATTTAAATACAAAAATGATCAAATTCGACCTCTTTTTTAAAATTTATATTGCCGAGTGTAAATAACCAACTTGTGTCATAAAAAATAAACCATTTATTTAGGCACTCTAAGGATTTATCATATGTATGTAAATAATATTAAAAAATGTGTATATTTGGCTAGTCAATTCAGGTGGAGACAACAGTTTATTTTTTGTACCTGTTAGTCTTGTTAAACATCAATAAATTTTAAAAACCATTGGACAGTTATCTGAGCTTACAAAATAACTAACTACCTAACTATGCAGGGTAAAAAAGAGAGCCATCTTGTTTCCACATGTCGTTTTTGCTTCATGAAAGTCTCCATTCAAGACACAATGGCGTTGATTCTATTGTAACACTCACCAAACCAAAACCTGACTTAATTTCTTCATGTGAAATCAACCCTATCTTCTTCGCAACAAGGTCTATTTGTTACTGGCATCTATTTCTCAGCGCCACTAAATTTCACTAAAACCTGTCAACGATTACTCAACTTTATTTCCACGCAGCGAGAGTCCCCATTTATTCAAATGCCGTATAATTACCGTATATAAACTTGTTCAAAACGAACTAAGATGACGTTATTTTAATCGACACCTACGAAGACGTATACTAAAAACACAAAGCAAAAGAGATGGCATTCAACGGATAGCGGCTCTCGCTACGTGGTATTAAAGTTTATTTAAGCGTGTCAGACTTTAGTCGACAAATAAATTGCTATTTCGACAGCGACATATGTTACCTACTTGTTTAAATTTGAAATAAGATATTGTTTCAAAGTGTACAAGGTTTACAT
Source organism: Euplagia quadripunctaria (assembly GCA_963859945.1). Taxonomy (NCBI): domain Eukaryota; kingdom Metazoa; phylum Arthropoda; class Insecta; order Lepidoptera; family Erebidae; genus Euplagia; species Euplagia quadripunctaria. The sequence continues at coordinate 25,345,542 of OY982563.1, read as the reverse complement.
TTTGTATGAATAAAATTTTGGCAATTATAGTCAAGACAGTAATACAACAGAATTGACACCAATGTGTGCAAGACAATTTCCTTAAATCAAATATTGTACCAAATTTTCCATAATCGTAAATAAAGAATGGAATCATATTCATAAATAAAGATCTCCCAAATTAGCAAATTATGTGTTGTCAGCACTTAGTCCAGATCCATCACAGATAATTATCTATTGACTTTTGAATTTCTGTAAACATGCCATGAACAGATTCATTATTATTTTAATACAAATCTACTGACTAATTTTGAATCTGTCTTACGACCCATATTTTTTAATACTTTATGTAAAATAAATTCTAGAGAAATCAAATCACATGAAATAAAGTAATTCGCGTACTTCATTATTGTCATAAAGTATAGAGTACAATTACTCGAAATAACGTACAATCCTTTATAATAAAGTACGGGGTGGCAACCCTACCACCAACGCAAAGTAACTTTTGGAATTATTTTAAACCAAAGACTTAGGGCCCAGGTTTCTGTGGGATCGTTAGCGTGAGCGGAGGTGGCGGGCGGATGCTAGTTTTTATAAAATATCCTAAGATCCGCATCCGCGGATGTTAGCCTTCAAACATCCGCGTCCGTGGATGTGAAAAAATAAGCATCCGCAACATCCCTGGTACATACCTACACTATAGGTATTCTGTGTCACTTAACCAGGTTAAAAACACATTTCCTTTCAGACAACTGTTGTTACAAATCGTGTTAAGGGCTCTGGCCTACGCACATTTTCTGGGATCAAGCGCAGATCGCTTGTCAAAAATCCATGATTCAATAAAAAAGCGTTTCTTTTAAATAGTTCTAAGATCACGACAAGTCGAGGGAGTAGGGATGCTGCATGGAATTGTTCATCGGTTAGTAGCACTGGGTATCTTCTCTATCTGGGTAAGGGTGGAGTGATGTTCCAGGCTAGAAACGGAAAAATTAACACTAATATAAACCAATCCATGAATACCATAGTAACAGCACTGGGTGTGGTTGATACAGGCACCTCGCAATAGGATTCCATGGGGTCTTGACATGCGTCCTGCCGTTCCGGTAGTTGCTGGCCCTCGTCACAGAACCAGCGCGTCCCCCCTATAACTCTGGAAATCACATGGCAGCACTAAGTATATCAGACCCCTACAATCCGCAACTTTCAATTAACATTACGACCAGTCTTATTTGGTCAGTAGCAGTACAAACTGTACTTTTCCGCGACTTTGCGACTACGAATCCAAAATATCAGGGAGTGTGAGGGAAAATAATTTAGTTTGTCTATACAAAAAAAGACTTTTAGTAAAACTGTCTAAAGGCCGAGGTATAAACTAAACATAATGTTTAAGAGAAGGTCACTTTTGCGCATGCACATAAATAATGTCAGTGTAAATTTTAATGTACTACTTAACCTACCTATAAAGTTTTATAAGCACGCAATACACATATTTGTTAGCATACTCTGTAAACAATATTAGATTAGGTAAATGATAAGCCATTGATACTATAGAGCAGAAGCTATCACTTTTACGTCCGTTTATTTCCAGGTTAGAAATCATTCAAAATTATTAATACTTTCCAGTACTTAGTTTTAACATTATAAACAATATCTATATTCTATAAGTAGAGCTACACAAATAAATAATTAGTTTTATTAACAATAGACGGGCTACAATTTTATGAACTTATAAGAAAAGTCTTTTTCAGGGTGCCTCTATAGTTTTCTTACCAGAATTCCACAAGGCGGTTTTTTTCCTAAGAAGCCGTCTCGGCGGTGTCGGAGCCGACGAGCAGCTCGCAATCTCGTTTTCACTGGCGGCTAAAAGCTGTGACCGCCTCGCTTCCAGCCGGGAGCGACTACCTTGTCTATTGGACACCGAGCGAGGCGGCTCCTCGGTTGCACACATACACTGCATGCCGTCACTGGCTCGATTTTGGAGACGATCTTGGAAGGCAGCTATAATTTCGTCCTTCTCTTTGATTGTGTTTTCTTGCTCTCTGAAAGCATTGCGTTTTTATAGGGTTCACGTCCGTAATGTACCGGGTGGGAATCGAAGGCACAATCGCTCAATCGCAAATTTCGAAATCTTAGCTGATAGAGTACCGCCGCTTGAATGGTTGTTGCAGATATACTCGCAGAGAAAACTCAAGGTATTCCGGCTGTACTTTTTAGTGAATAAAGTGTGTGAATGTTCTGCGTGAGGTACGTACCTGCGCGCGTCCCTCATGCGGCGCGCCCAGTGCCTGATGGCGCACAGCACGCGCCGCACGTCGCCGCACAGCGCCGCGCCGCGCGCGTGCGCCTCCTCCAGTTGCGACTGCAGTTCAGATGCGTTGTTTTCTTTTTCGCTGACAATATTAAGCTTATATTGATTATAAAAAACAAACTCACCCACGCACTTCTGGCATGGAGCTTACGGCACTCTAAAAACTTTTAATTAGTAACAGAAGTAGCCAAGCGTCGGCGGGAAGCTCTTCGCTAACGTAATAGGGGGCGAGCCTATTGAGGTCAACCTAACACTTTGGGAATAGCAGATAGGGAAAATTGGGAATACATTGACATCGAAAGATAGGTAAGAAGGAAAGGCAAAGGAAGGAAAGGGATGTTACTTATACGGATAGTTTGGCGAGTGTTTCCGCATTCCTGTAGCTCGAACTCAAATTTGGCTGTTGCCGAGAAAACCCAGCCCTTTAACGGTAAACATTGTAGTGTGAATGTATATACCTGTAGCAATCTAGTGCGTGTCGCAGTTTAGTGTCGAGCTTGCGCACGCGGCGGCCGCTCGCCGTGAGCTGCGCGCGCCACTGCGCCACCTGCGCCGTCAGCGACGACACCTCACCGCCCAACTTGCAGTTCTACAAAATATCCGTTAACTCTAACTAATATAATAAAACTCAAATGTTTGTTCTTTTAGTCGAACTCTTCTCTGGTACTATCGGTCGGATGTGAAATTAAGCTTTAGCTTTTGACAGCCCAATTCTTGAGAAATATTCAAATCACGCGCTGAAACTGCGGAGAACAGCTAGTCTCTCTTCACAACTGGTCAAAATAGAGGTGTAATTTATCAGCATTCCCTTAACAATAGGTTATATGTACCCTTAAAATTAAATACAGACAATCATAGTCATCGTCTTACGTTCTTACCTTTTCATAGAGTCCTTCAGCTCGTTTCATCTCCTCCTTCAGTTCGTGTATTGTCTCCTGCTGCGTGTCGCACTGTTGTTGTATTCGCACCAACTCCTCACTCTTGTCTCCCAATAACTCTAAAGTATGTTTAGTCATTTAATTCCTTAAAAGAGAATAGGTAATCATACTAAAAAAAGTCGGACAAGTACGAATCTGACTCGCACACCGAGGGTTTCGTAAGCAAACAACCTTGTATGTAGATAGTAGGTCCATCTCGGGAATCAATTCTTGAAGATTTTTGCCTGACTTTTCCGAAAGACAAACTTTGCAGTTCTAAAAATACTCTCCCATACACCGATTTACAACAAAATCAACTTCCCAACCGCAAAATATAACTTTGTACCTAATCACAAAAACAATTTTTTTTATGGGATTTAAAAACAAAGTCGAATTCTTTTTTACTAACTTTTAAACTTTCGCGTTCCATGATATAATTATGTACTTATACGGGAATTAACGCGATCACGAAAAGGTATTACATACCTCTGAATTGCCTGACGTTTCGACCAGGTTGCACTGGCCGTGGTCACAGGCTGACTGGCTCAGCGGTGCACGCCCTCCGTCGTCGAGATCGTGAGGTAGAAGGTTCTTCATCCACCCGCACATTTTCGATATTTTTAATATTTTGATTTCGCCATGTACCGTCACATACTATACTAACAGTGTCCCTATTCTCTAAGCAAACTGATGTGCCCCTATTCTGGTGTTCACCCGACTGCGCATAAAAGCGAGGTGGCATGTTTTTTATCACTGGATTCCACGCTGTTGATAATTTGAAACCATCTTCCCGATTGAAAGTTTTGTGTTTTTTAATTTCAATCGCTTCACGTACAACTCTTGAGTAAAAGTGACGTTCCGTGGAGAGGACTTGCGTACGGTGAAACTCAATCCAGTGATTGGTGCCCGCTTCGAGTGCATGTTCTGCAATCGCTGATTTGCTAATCTGTCGGTTCTTTACAGTAGTTCCTACATAGGCCAAACAAAGCGGACTATTGCTGAAAGGGTCAAAGAACACATCGCTGCTGTGTTGTGCTGCAGACTCGCTTTTATGCGCAGTCGGGTGAACACCAGAATAGGGGCACATCGGTTTGCTTAGAGAATAGGGACACTGTTAGTATAGTATGTGACGGTACATGGCGAAATCAAATATTAAAAATATCGAAAATGTGCGGGTGGATGAAGAACCTTCTACCTCACGATCTCGACGACGGAGGGCGTGCACCGCTGAGCCAGTCAGCCTGTGACCACGGCCAGTGCAACCTGGTCGAAACGTCAGGCAATTCAGAGGTATGTAATACCTTTTCGTGATCGCGTTAATTCCCGAATTCTTTTTTCCTTAACTTATGCTATGAGACCTAGCATCCTACCAAATTTCATGATCCTAGGTTGATTTATTTATTTATTTAAAAACCTTATGCACAATGTGTACAGAGGTGGACTTAATGCCAAAGGCATTCTCTGCCAGTCTACGTTAGGGTGATGTAGAAATAAATGAAGTAGGTGCATTAAAATGTATAAGAATGAGTGAAATAAGGAAAAAAGGCAAATAAATTAATATATACTTAGATACATACATACAAGAATATTTAAATATAAGTATATATATTATAAATACACAATTTATATTTCTACTGTTCTGATGACCCCGTCAATTTACGGAAGAGGAGAGCACGAACCTTTGCTTTAAATGATAGGCGACTAGGTGCCATCCTGATTTCCTGCGGCAAGGCGTTCCAGAGAAGGACAGACTGAATTATGAAAGAAGAACTGACACAGGTTGAAGAGTGACTTGGACATAATAAGAGAAGATTATTTGAAGAGCAGAGATTTCGGCTATGATTGGAGCAGAGATACTGGAGAATGGAAGTAAAATATGTAGGAGAAGTGGGTGAATTGAGATTTACCTGCTAAATGTTTAAATTTGGTCAAATCTAAGGCTTAAGGCCGTATTTTTTTATTGCGTTGACTTAGAGGTTTGTTTTTACAGGTTCAAGAGACCGCAGACATAAATATTTGGTATTTCAACTTGATGCGTCCACGGGTGACTAAGAAGAAGGGTATTGACAGACAGATAGACAGGTGGACAACAAAGTGATCCTACAAGGGTTTCTTTTTTATTTTGAAAAAAACAGAACGGAACCCTAAAAAATATTTCTCTCGACCATATTGTGAATGTATACAGCATTTTGGTGTATTAAAATGTACATGCACAATATTATCAAAAGCACTATGATGATATCAGTGGCATCTAACAAAGATAAACCAAACTACTTCAGAACTTCTGATCCTGCATCGCACAAAGTAACATGTTGATTAGTATACCCTATAGAACTTACCTGCCACCAACCATACAAGTCCACCTCCCAGATAGCAAGTGAGCTTGCCGCAAACTTGATTTTTGTTTGAAAATCAATTGTCCCGTCAAATATGATAAGTTTTTGGACAAAGTCGCGTTCCCTAAACTCTACCCCGTCCATTCGCCCGCTTACCTTCGGTTTGTCGTAGCTGCGTAGACAGCTGCTCACTCGTGATAGTTTGATCTCTCGAACTTTCTAACATAGTTGCTAGTTCTCTTCTTACACATTTCAGCTGAAATCACAATTATGATATAATTCTTCGAAGTATTTTTTCGAATACATTATCTTAATCAACTCAAAGCTGTTATTCACACTTTTCCTTATGATCATTTTATTGAGACCGTTTTAACATTAAAAATTCTATCAATATGATAATTCTTCCATGTTTATCAGAAACATACTACATTATTATGGCAGCCTTAGGTGGTTACTCGACCGCCTTTGTCCGGTCGACCAGCCTTCGGTGCGGCCGCAGGCACTGGTGCTGACGTCTCCGCGGTATACGAGACAGTCATGCGGCCACCCGAGACGGGAAGAGGACTGATGCGGCCTTGCTTTTGTAACTACGCAAAACAGTACCGATAGTCGAACGCCCCACTCGAAGATCGGCAAATCGGGGCCGACCTCACAAAGGTGCCGGACGATGCGGGCAGGGAGGACCCTCTTATATACACGCCTCGTCCAGCAACATGATGGGCCTGTAGGCCGCGACCGAGTCGGTAGGCCGTCTTACAGCAGTTACAAAAATGCCCTGACGCCAGGCTCGCGTCAAACACTTCCCTGAGGACATGTGGTCAAGGACGAGGCTATCTTGGGCCTTCTTAAGGACGGCCGCATAGGATAGCCCGCCATCGCCCGGCGCCCGGCTATGAGGTAACCACCACAGTTAGTTGTTTTCGGTGGCTACAGTTTTCTCGGCCTTTTCGTGGTGGCCCCTGCCACGGACGGCCCTGCGGTGGAGTGGCTGCTTTCTATTCAGCCTTCTTGTTTTTCTTCCAGGACCGCTTTTTGCCACCTGCGACTTTCTGCCACCCATCGTTGGAGGGGGCATATGTGGAAGACACACAGTAGATGGAGGATTGAAATTACACTTTGCATTAAGCTAGAAAAAACTCACTTGTTCTTCTCTCGCTTTTACTTCTTCTTTATACTTCTTTTCTAAGATATCTTTCGCTTCATCTTTCGCTTGCAACATCTTTTCTAGCTCGCAATTCCTTTGCCATAACTCGGTAGTTTGCCTCTGTAATTTAAGAAAGAGACTAACTTAAGCGAGTGTATAAATAAGCTATATTTATTCAGTGCTCACTTCATTTTATCATTGGGCTGGCAACGTACTAATGTTACGGTAGTGCCTACAAGTTGAGGTCCCGTTCTTACCTCTAATGCTTCATTTTTCTGGTTTAATCTTCTAATTTCATTCTGCAATCCACATGTACATGGATCCTGTTAGCAATAAGCAACTGTTAAGTAAATATACTAACTGAGAAGTGAGATCAAATAGAAGACGAAAAACAGATAGTAAAACGGATATCAAAGGAATATCAATAGGTTAATTAATTCTTGAGCCCTATCAGTGAACATCTCGATATGAAATGTGTACAAATACTAAAATAAACAAAGACAACGCTAACGTTTTTCCTTCATTATTAGAGACAGTTCAATAAAACTGTGACTATTAGATATATTATCGCTTTTATATTTTCTTTTTATTGTCTCTAAATATCGTTGTAGGCTACAGTCGCGCCCATCGTGGGGCCTCACTGCATTGTAGCAATCAGAGTTTATTATTGTTACCTCCTTATCGCAATGTACCTTATGTTCTAATACAACGTGCTGGAATATTGGAAGTGTTTATTATTAGATTTGATTATTACATTCGTTTTATATATAATTCGTAGGTATATTAATATACAATAATACGATTAACATGGTATTACTGTATATTAATAAACAAGGATAAGCTAATATTAGTTTCGAAAAGTTTTTAGAATGTTCAGACATCCGAAAAACTGTTTTTGTAGAATTTACACGTACACTGAGTAACTCCCTGAGCCTCAGTAACTGTTCCATGACCTCCTGCAGTTCCTCATGCACCTCTGGGGCTGACGCGAACGACTCCTCACTGCGCTCCCACATACCCTGGCGTTGAATCAAACAGCTTTGGTACAAATATGCGTTTATTTTGAAGCAGTGATAAAAATGTATACACAATGCGTTATTTATTTATAATTTCTTGCGTTAACAATTTCTATAATTACTTTAAATTTTAAAAAGTAATGGTAGGTATAGGATGTACCAGTAAAAAAAAGTCATGGATAAAAAATAAGTAGCTTCTAATAATTAATTAACATGCTTGTTAGCGAGTTATAAGAAGCATAACATAATAAAAGTATGATTGCCAACAAAATTCAATGAACTTATCAGAAGTTACAGAACACAAAGGCTAAACCTAATTCACAAAATAAACCGACGATCTGGTGAAAGGCAGAGAGGAAGCCGCTGAATTGCGGTGGCGGAAAAAAAGTTAATTGTATTTGTAAATGTCAATAGTAAGATTTTAGTTTTTTTTGTGAAATGTATCTCAACTTTGCAATCGCATCATTCTCAGGAGTATTATTACAGACTGTACAAGCATGATTTGAGCTTTGGTATCTTGTTAATGTCTGTCTTATGTTAGTAGCTAACACTTCACAAATACCGAGTCATTGTTGGTAGATGTAGAACTGCTCAGAAAATTGGATATTTCCATCTTCAGAGTGTCCACTTCTAAAGCAATTTCCTGAAATTAAAAACGAAGAGTCAAGCGGAGCTTGATTGAGAATCTTATTATGATATGTAAATATAATAATATTTACATATCAAAATAAGAGTCTTGCGAACTTGGCAGTAAGGGTTTAAGTATTTACTAATACAAACGCAATTAGTGTGCAAAACTAAAGAACAAGCGATCACACTTGAAAACTTTTGGTAATATTTATTTTCGCCGCCGTCTGATCCCAAACTAGGCAGAGACTGTCCTATGGTAACCAGACTACTACACTACACTACTACTAAATACATACATATTTTATAGATAAATTACACCCAGACACAGAACAAATAATCATAATCATCACACAACTATTTGCCCTGGGTGGGAATCGAACCTACGACCTCTGGATCAGCAGTCAGGATCTCTAACCACTACACCAAAAGGACAGTCCAGAAATGTGCTGGAGTCCATTCATTAGTGACATCCATCTCCCCGTATGGTCCACTTTTGTAATACTAGATCCTCTAACAGTACAAAAGTGACTGAATTAAAACACGATATGCAAGATCCAGGCCCCGTCTATAAGACCCAGTGATGGATCACTGTGTGGTTTTAGTCGGTTCGAGTCCGACGTACCACTTTGCCGTTTGGCTCCGGTGAGGTGATGACCCGTGGGTTTCCACATATTAAAAAGGTAGTTAATTTATGAAAAAAATTAAATTGCTAAACTGTATTTTACTCAAGGAATGTGAAAAAATATTCCTTTTCCTTTTGTGTGAAGAGTTTGAACGGCTTTTGGCTATCAAGTGCCTAAGAAATTGCCAAAAATCTACCTGACACTTGTCCAGGGACAACTTTTGCGTGTTAATAACATTCTGAAGTCGTCCGATTTGATCAGCTTTCTGTTTTTCCATGAGACGCACGTCCAGGTATGATTTACGAAGCAAGTCTATCAAGTCATCTTGTTTTGCTGTCTGAAAGAACATACACATCGATTTTAAGGATCCAGACATGACCTGGTACACAATATTGTAGTAAATTTCACCAGTACATTCTAATTGGGAATTCATATACCACTTATGTAAATAATGTCTTAATTTATTTCAATGTTTTTGGAACTTTTCATTTATTGCCTTAAATTTAGGTAGGTAACTCGGTAAATATTTTCAACATATTTATAAATAATATGGGAACATAAAGAAAATCTGATCTCTGATCATTGTAAAATGATAATTATTTAAAAATCACTGACTCACCTCATAAAAGCACTCCCTGTACAAATCTTCTATAACGCTCAAGTTACTTTGTAGGGTTCTCATTATATCACTTTGCTTTTCGATCTCCTAAAACATCCTCAGTCATACATTATAGGTTCAGCAATTTCACATGAATCATTTTCTTACGAGTTTTATTAACAGCTATTTATAATGTTAAATGTATTGCTAAATCAAGGATTAGTCTTGCAATATTGGATCTTATTTATTGGTAAATACGTTTAAAGTATGATTAGTTCGCGTTTTCAGGTGGCATTGTTAGGTGTTAAGATATCGAAGAAAAAAGGAATATTTGCATTAGGATAAGTCGATCAACTAATTATGTACAACAATTATAAAGACAAGGCAAACTTAAGCTTATTATACGCAGATATTGATACAGACATGCAAAATATTTAAGGATGCAAGCAAGGGCAAAATAAGACGGTGTGATGATACAGAATTGAGGAAATGTGAGATTTATACACTACGGTTGAAGAAACGTAGTTAAGATAAAGACATATCATTGGCATGAGTATGCTACATTCAGAAAACTAGTACTACAAAGTGAGGACAAGACAATTCAATCGAAATAATACTTACAATGGATTCACATTAATGAAATAGGACTGAATGAAGCATTACGAACAAGGAAAATTTATAAAGTGTTTATATCCCCAATATTGACAATGACGTCAAGAAATGTTATAAATAGAGTATTTATGTTATTCCGGTCAAAACGTATAGGTAGGAATATAAAACTCTCTAACCGAATCTCCTTTGGCTGTAACGGAAACATCCACCTTCTCGACTTTGCAGCATTCTAGTGTCAGCTGTAGAGCATGCATCTGTAAACATAGACAGAAATGTACAACTACTATTCACATCGATTTTACAAGCAGAACCTTCATCCCTATGTTTTCATCTATTTACTGTCCTATTGTCCATCCAAAGATTGCCTGTAGAGATTGCTTTTGGCGATAAGGTCGCCCTCTGTACATATTCACTAGATGTACCTATTCCATGTAAAAAAATATTTTGGTGTACAATAAAGTTTATTCCATTCTATTTTAATATTATTTATTGCTGCGTATGGACAGACCATTATTTTATTTCATACAATTACAATTATACAGATATTTTGGAGATTTCTCGTGAAGGCTCCCGTTTTGGTCGATTGATTTCTGGATTTTGTAAAATTATAACTTTATTAGTATGAGTCATTTAAAGCTGAAGTCACGTAAAATTAGTGTTTATTTTTAAGTATCTTTCTAGCTTTACAACTGTTAAATCACTTTTTCTTTTACAAAATACAGAAATCGGTGCACCAAAACCGGTCCACCATCTTTCATTGCTACCTACAATTACAGTATGCAGCGCTGAAAACTTGGAAATACGTATATTAAAATATATATTACAAATACAGTTACTCTACCATTAGAGACCAAGTAACGTTTTAATGTTAAACCAAGACTATAGGCATGAGTAAAATTTCCAGACAGAAACGAAAAGCACAAAAAATTACAACTTTCTAAATTTAGCTTCAAGATTGCTAAAAAATAACTATAGGTACCATATGTTCCCACTGGCGAGACAAAAAAAAGTGTGTCAGTGGACAAAAAATCCAACCCTAAACCCGTAGTAAGTACTTTGTTTTTGAGCGGCTAAAATCTTTTTTACATTTGCAACAGAAACATCTTTTCCTTATTGTTCGGATAGAATGTTGAGCGACAAGACTGCTTTAGATTTTGTGGGTGATGAGAGTTGCAAGTTGCAAGCCATGAGCAATTTGTTTGCAAAAAATTATTGAGGCAAGCCACTCGAATGGTTTTGGCGTAATCATGTAAAAAGTATTACCTCCTTAGATTTTCTTTCCAGATCTCGCCTCAGCTCGGAAGCGCGTTCTGTGAGCGCTGATATCCGCTCCTCAGCCACGGCCAGGCTCTCAGCTTGCACCCGTATCGTCTCTTCTCTGTTTTGTAACTGCAGAAAAATTAAATAGTAATTTTAATCATCCTCCTAGCGATATACCTACTAGTATGTTGTGTCATTTTTTTAGGACACATGACTTCAATGATAGCAAAGAGATATGAGATTTACTTGGTTTATGACAATTATTGGCTAATGTCAATCGATGTGAGAATGTTAAACCTTAAAACAAAATTACTCTAATACACACTAGTATTATTACATTGCTGTCGTAGTGCAGTGAGGATTTCTCTTCTAAATTGTACAAAGGCTTCCTGGAGGTTTTCAAAAACATTCTTGAAGTATACCTAATCAGTTTAAGGGTTGACAATACCGAATTACTTAAGTTCGATTAAATAAAATTCAATAGATTTTAATTAGGTAAGTACTTACTGCGTTCGGTTCGAATGAAACGTTTACCAAGTTTAAATCGTTAGACACAAAGAATCTACTATGTGTCGGATCACAACCCACGACGTGAGATTTTGCTCTGACTACGGCCTGTACTCACGTTGGCATTACCTCACTGAGCTGGCCTAAATAAACCTACACTGTTAATAGTAACAGAGTAAACCATAGAATAATGAACTCACAATCTGTAGCGTAGAGACCAGCTTGCTATGATAGTATGAAGCCTGTGCGTTCGCATCGCACGACCCACTTGCACTGCCCATGAGGCTGCAAGCTCCGCTGCTATCCTGTCAAGCATTACATAATAAAGAGCTAATTTCTGCAACAAAGTATTTAAAAACTGTAGGAAAATTTGCTAGGTATTTAACGGCAACAGGTTTTTCTGTGACAAAAATCCCCAAACAGCCTAGTAAGGGAATTGAAGCCCGGAAGGAAAGCGGCTCATTCATTTCTCAGGCGCTCGTGGACGGCCTAGACAGGACAGAGACGGCGGTATCTGTCTGTCAGGTCTCAGTGGTTAAATCGCCACGTCGCTTTTATACACCCTCTTCTGGCAATAGATTGATCTTAGAAACACTGTCTCCTCTTAGTAGCCGAGTCGAGCTGGTAGGTTTCATCATTACGAGAAGAAAAAACCGCGTAACAAACTCTAATAAACATAGCTATAAAATCTAATAATTTCCTTCAGATAGATAGATAGATAGATAGATAGATAGATAGATAGATAAATAGATAGATAGATAGATAGAACATTATTTATTGTACACCACGCTTGAACAGGAATTAAACATAGTAGCAGTTTATAATAGGCGGCAAGTACAATGGGCGGTCTTATCGCTAATAGCGATGTCTTCCAGACAACCTTTAAAGATAGTTCTAATTCTAAAGGAATCAAAACGAACTGTGTTGATTAACCTCTAACAGCTTCTGACCATCATCCTAATAATTATCATCCCACTGTTGATACACAACTGTCTGCACAGTGTCGACGAGTGCTTTTACTAAATCATTCCACGCCTTTATTAACGCTGTATGGGATCTCTCAAAATGGAGTAGTTCAGACTTTATTTATTTATACTTCAACACTGGACTCACTGGAGTGTGTAAAATATATTTATCACTGGCAATATGATACTATCAAGAAACAAATATTAACAGATATACGTTTATTGGTAGGTAGATATCGTTAGAAAAATACTGTATTCTATCAAATACATACATACTTTAACTCACGCTTTTTTCCTTCAGGGTAGGGACAGCAGCCCTTCAATCCTTACATACGTCACGCGAGCTTCAACTGTCATTAAACTTTTCCTACAAGATTGTATAAAGTATTGAATATACACTGATATCTAAGGACTATATTTACAAGTTTAAGAGGATCTTTTTATCTTTTGTTCTTAGGTGTGTCGGGAAGAAATCAATCCTTGAAATATTAATATCATTGTACTTTTACATGTGATATTTACGTCCGAATTTCATCTAATGTGAATATTATGTGAAAACGTGTGTTAATCCTCGCTGCTCTAGACAATCTTCGATGTTACTCTCTTCATACATCTCACAATAAATTCACTCCTCTACTAAATATATCTAAATACTCTAATTTACTCTTCGTTCAAGTATTGTATACTACTTCAATAAAAGTCCTATCAAGAATTAAGACAGCACTCAACCGGTTTGATCTCCAGACCAATATTTACGTTGAGGAGTAATTTATAATCATTTCGAGTGTGTTGGTTGTTAAAAGCAAAAATATTTTAATTGAGGTTGAGATAAAAATGATCAAAGGTTAGTTGGCACTCGGCGGTTAATATAAGACATCTATAAAAGGCAATACAAACACCAGAATAAGTACGCAGATATTTTCCCGTTCCTCTTCAAATAAATAAATGTATTAGCAGATGAATTATCGTCGGAGAGCCATGCTTCGGCACGTATGGGCCGGCTCGACCGGAGTGATACCACGGTCTCACAGAAAATCGGCACTGTCTGTCTGTTCGCGATAAACTGAAAAAATACTGAACGAGTTTCATACGGTTTTCACTAATAGACAGAGTGATTCATGAGGAAGGTTTAGGTGTATAATTTGTTAAGATTTTGTGTAAATTGATTGAAATATTATGTGAAGATGTCTCTGCTACCCGTGCGAAGCCGGGGCGGGTTGCTATAGTTGCTAATAATACAAAAAATGTACTATCGCCTTACTCGCCAGTGAGACTTAGAGAGTATTTTTTTATGTATGTATGTTCACCGATATTTTCATCATCTATGGACCGATTTAAAAAAAAATCTTTTTTTGTTTTATTGGGTGTACTCCAAGTTGGTCCCATTGTTACCAAATCTAGATCTGGGGATAGTATCTGAGGAAAAACGAGGGGAAACCCATAGAAATTAAGACTAAGTGCAATGTAGTTTTAATTGATTTTTCAACATTGAAAGTGATAAAATAAATGTTATTGGTATTAACCAACTTTAAAAAAAGGGTAGGTTTTAGATGTGTTACATTATAAAGGCACTAGGTCTGTTCGAAGTTGGTGCCAAGCCCGAAACGTTAGTGCTGTTAGTGTTTTTTGAAGTCGGTTAAACAATTTTTTAAATGTTTAGAATTGAAGATTATAAAATAAATTAAAAACGTTAATGTAAAACTGGATGACAATTTGCACACTATTCTACATTATTTTATTGCTCGACTTAGCGAAATTTAGTGAAGATAGATCTATCTACCCAATTGACAGATATCTTTGACACACACTGGAGTTTCTCCCCGCAGACACTTATATTAGGAAAGGAAGTTCCTGCTTTTCATTTTTACGAAGACACTAAAGGCAAAAAAAATATTCTCAGGATCTGAAAATCGCGAGCAACATATCTGGTGTCGACCATCTCATTGGGCTTATGGTGTCTGCAAATCAGCGTCAAGGCATATAAAAAATTACAAGCAATAACAGTCGTAGAAAGACGTTCGCTATGGTAGTTTAGAATCGTCGTAAAGCGTGTCCCTAACCACGTTAGAAAATAAACCCAACGCGCTGAGCTACCACAGCTTATGCAACGGCTCATCAAATTCTTGATTGGTTAAATAAGATACCGCTCAAAAGTGGTCAAATTCGTGATTCGTCAGCAGCTATTTATAATACAGACTTCTGTGTAGTCTATTGTCGAATTGATAGGCGCGACATTTGAACACTAGTCTCGGTGACAATGACTCGTTTGAGTTTTCACACGAGAAGCCTGATGACTTATTTTGTAAGAACTTTGTACCATAATCATGCAAATAAATGTATTGATTTGATTTGACATTTAGGTCGATAATAAATCTATACTAATATATTAGTATAGATTTATAAAGCTGATATTTTTTAGTTTGTTTGTTTAAATAAAAGCATTTAATCCCTGGAACTACAAGACGGATTCGAAATTTGTTTTTGTATTGGATAGAGTATTCATTGAGGAATGTTATAAGGTATGTAACATCACGCTACGACTCTTAGGAGCGAAGCAGTGCGCGAACCATAAACGGGAATGAAACTGCGGAGAACGACTGGTGAAGAAATAATTCACGCAGTGTCTAAACACCGAAAGCAAGATGTGAATAAGCCATTATGTACCTGCCTAAGACTACTCTAAGACTTATCTATAGATTTTTGGTAAATAATCTTTTAAAAGTTATGAGGAATCCCAATCAAATCTCAGAGGCAGTGCTGCGGGGAAATGTCTCTCTACCATATTTTATCAGTAGAGAAACTCATTTTCTTGGCTTTAATTTTCTATGGTTGCAGGATTTTTTATGTTTCCTTGTATGTAAATTCATTTTATTTCAAGATGTACGCAAAAATAATTGTATCAATAACATATCCTAAAATTTCATATTCTATACCAAATTTTCTATATGACACTCCTTATTTTTCAACAACTTTAACTTCAATGATATTATAAATGTTTTAACGAATTCGCTAAAACTTTTCTTATTTCGATAACATACATACATTAATTAACGATGACGAATATACGATAAAACAACAGGTGAATAAAAAAAAGTGTTTTGTTTTTATTATTGTTTTTTTATTTTCGAAAAACATGAAACATAATATAAAAAAAAGCAAACTCACTTTGGTGGCATCACTATTATCGGAGTCCCCGCACATCAGCAGCCCGTTGAACATCATCACAGAGTCACTACACAACATTTATAGCTTACACACGCGCATTTGTTTGTAAACGAAACGGCGAGACATGCGCGTGCTGCGGCTGCGCGCGGGTGGATGCTGCTGCAAGCGCCGCGTAAGTATATTTAGATCAAAGACGAAAATAACATTTTTGAAGGAAGCGCCGGTGGCCCACTTGTATTCTTTATTCTTATGGGCAATGCCTTCTCCAGCTATTAAACAGTGTGTTAAATTTTAACGACGTGTGTTTTGAGAAAACATTGTAGGTAAACCTATATAGTATATCTTTTGTATGTTAATTCTAAGTACCTACAAAATTACCATTATTTATCCTCAAAAAAGGTATACTAATCCTTATATATAAATAATTCGTGTCACGTTGTTTGTCCGCCATGAACTCAAACTAATGGACCGTTTTTAATGAAATTTTCTGTGTGCAGTTTGGTTCAAGTTTTTTTATTGTTTGTGTATTTTTTATTGCAAATTACTAAGCCGTAGCAACGCGTGGCCGGGTCTCTTGTATAGCTAGTCTCTTATAAAGCTTAATTTTATCAACTTCACTTGATGTAGCATCTGTTGCATTTTTACAAACCTCAGTGGTTTATAAATGCACTAAAAGTAATATTTGTAATTATCTTTGTAAAATGGTAAAAAAAAAAGATACAATTTTACAAACTGTACTCAGTGGTGAATTTTTGCGAGCTTTTTGTGGAACCTTGAATTTTAGAAATCTGGTCCACAGTCAAAAACTGACTAAAATATGACGTAATATAAAGTGTTTAAACCAGCCGAATGAATAAAACTCCGTCGTTGGTGATGTCGGTTTAAAAAGAAGTAAAATTTCCCATGAACATGGATAATACAATGATGATTTAATTATGTATTTTTTGGCGGTAAATATGCTCAGCTTGACGCCCATCTCATCAAAAGCTGTTCCTGTAGCCTGGAAATAACATGCGTTCCTTCTCCTAGCTATACGTGTGGCTTTAATCATAAAGATATAACGAAAGTTGGGTGGTCTACAGACCTCGGGTATTGCAGATTTTAGTTCAGTCATACATAGGTGCATCAATTGCGCGGGATGTGCAAAATTATGAAATTTATTCGTCTCATATCCTGCTTTTCAAAAGTAGATCAAGGTCAGCCTCCAATCTAACAACATGAATGTAATTGTCTACTTAGTTTTAAATAACAACAATAACACAACAAGGACAATGTCAAGATTTTTTCTTTTTGTAGGTTTTTAGGATTCCGTTCCTCAAAAGGAAAAAATAAACTATTATAGGATCACTTTGTCGTCCGTCCGTCTATCTGTCTGTCAGTCAAGACTCTTTGTCTTAGGATCCCATGGATGGATCAAGTTGAAATTAACATTATGTCTGCGGTCCCTTGAAGCTGTAAAAAATCAAGATTCTAAGTCAACGCAATCAAAAGATACGGCCATTTAAGCCTTAGATTTAAACAAATTTGAACATTTCAGGTAAATCAATACCTATAAGTAGGGAACTTCCCATTGATCTAGAAGAATGAAGTTTAGTAAGAAGCAAGTTCTTATAACACAAGTAAAGGAAAAAATACGAAAGTTGTTAATTTCTTGTTATATCACAAAAAAAAATGTGATTACAAACCTATATTTTGCGGTCGCAAAGTTATCTTTGTCGTAAATCGATGGCAGACTATTTTTTAAGAAAAAACGGTCAAAATTTTCGGGAATTGATTCCCGAAATGGACATACTATCTACATGCAAGTTTGTTTGCTTACGGAACCCTCGGTGCGCGAGTCGAACTCGCACTTGTCCGGTTTTTTATCCGATTTGCATAGGTTAGCCAAACTCTGTCTCTCTGGCCTTCTAAGCGTCAGGTAGTTGTTTTAACCACTTTCTTTAAAAAAAACAAAAGAAGCAATGCAAAAATGCATTTCCGATTGCACTTTGAAACTTTTCGGACGGACATTATTAATTTAAATGTTTATTAAATTGCAAATGCTTCTCAATGCAATTATTATCTTTAGTATCTCACCCTGTATAAACAGGTAGTTCATTAGTAAAAAGCATATATCTGCGTTTCCGACGGCCACGTCCGCCCATTTCGTCATCAACGTTTAAACATAGATTCCCTCTTACAGTCCGCTACTTCTTGCCGTTATACCCCAATCATTGTGATCGAACTGGACAATATCCTTACTAGTATATTATTAATGCAAATGTGATTGGTGGTATACGCAAGGTTTGTTTGTTGGTCACGCTTTCACGCTTTAATTACTTAACCGACCATCATGAAACTTTCGTAATTTACGTTAGGTGAACTGTCTGCTCGTTTGGCCTCTATATCATAAAAATCCAGATAAAAATACTGTTCTCTAGAGATATCTGAGATGATTGACACAATCTAGGTACCTTAAAGTGAACGAAGCTAGTTCTAAATAAGACAATTTGATGGTTACCTTAAATATTCCCGAACAGGCGTGGTTGACCGCATTCGTCATAGTCCTGCAAAATGATTATTTTGTATTATACGATCGGTGGGTCGGTCGTGGTTGGTAGTCGTTAGTGAACATTATTTATTGGATGGGTCTGGGAGAGTACAGAGTAGGCAATCAATGAAACCTGGTCCCTTTTTGTTATGCAAAACTTTTAGACTGAGCTGTAGTTATTAATTCCTGCAATAACAGGGTTTTAGATTTGTCAGCGTTCACGACTAACTAGCCGTTTCAACCTCAGGTTAAAAAGGGGTGACACGTAACTATGTGTTTTAAAACATCGAATTTTAATTAAGCCTTTGGTTGTTTTTGTTTTAAATCGCACCCGCATAGGATTATCTGTCATATGTAATACCTAAAGAAATGGCTAAACAGTCGAAAAGACATTTCAATACGAAATAACAAAGCTATACTTACTGGCAAAACCTGGTATTCGCCGACGTGTCTTTTTTCTGAAAACATACGAATTTAAAGAATTATTTTACATCTACTATCTATTTTATTACTAAGACTGATCACCACCGTATACACCTTACACTGAAAGGTTAGTCCATAAATATTAGTTTGAATACATTCCTTTATGATCCTGGTAGCCTAGGTCTCCTACCGATCCGACTATATTAGTCTTTTTTACAGTAGGTCTTTTGGCAAAGCTACACACATCAAAAAAAAAGTCTAAGCAACACGCATCATTTACATAAACTGCATTTTATTTTATTTTTACTTCGATATTTTATTTTTTTCTTAGTAAAGTAGATTGGTATATAGTGGTCTTTTTGTTCTCGGAAACATATACTATCTGATTTTAACAACAAACTTTTCGATTGTGTTTTGTTTTCATTAAAATAAAAGCTAATTATTTTTTTACCCACCTATACGCCATGAGCATCGCGCCCGTCGAAACGAATGGTGTAGGGCAGGGGTTCCCAAACTTTTAAGGCTACTGAACACTCATGCAATCCCTATAATTTCATGGAACACATTCATGGGCATACTACCCGCTTTTTTTTTAATATCTCCGGCGTTTGTTTAGCCTCCCCGGGGGAGAGGGGGGGGGGATTAAAGATGTCTCTTAAACGTATAATAAACTTAATTTTAACGTAAGCATATGATATCAGGGGGGAGCGGGGGTGGGTCCGCTGCTCTCTTATGTCCGACAGTTGTATGAGCATATCTGAGGTAGCATAGTCTGGGCCACGTATATAGAAATGAGTCCCCGCAGGCTGAGAAGAACTGATTTAGTATTTCCAGGTTAATTTGGCCTTACCCTCCAAGTGACCGCGAAACTGGACTTCGCTCAATATATCGACGCCAAGGATTCCCTTGCTGGCTGTGGCAGTTAGCAAAGTACTCTCAAAGCGAGGTGATACGACAAATGGTATCTTTTTGGCGATGAACGCACAAACCTGTGCCATCGTTGAGTTAAATTGGACTAGATTAAGTCGACCCTAATCAGGAACTCCTTCTAAGGAGGCTATGATTTCAGACACAATTTTGGATCGACTCTCAGTGACGTTTTCCCGAGAAATGTTAGATCGGCCGGTATACAAGGCATCACTTGCGCTATCATCGGCATAGCAATGAATGCTGCTGATTTGCTTTCATTTTTCATTTCATTGATATGCAGAAGAAATTAGCGTGGATCATAGCACACAGCCTTGTGCGACACCAACATTTACAAAGTTGAAGTCGGAGCACGCACCGTTGAAACGACCTTGATGCTTCTTTCTGCGAGAAAACTTTTGATCCAGTTGCACAATTTCTCGGGAAGCCTATAGGAAGGAAGCTTCGAGAGAAACGCTTTGTGCCAGACCCGATCGAAGGCCTTCGCTATGTCCAAACTGTCTGACAACGCCTCCCCCTTGGTCTCCATCGCCTGTGCCCACCGGTGAGTCAGGTATACAAGAAGATGTCGATGATGATGATGTTGTCGGTCATTGAGTAGCTGGTGGTTTTCTAAGTACCGAAGGAGCTGGCGGTTGATAATGGATTCCATCATCTTGGAGAACACGGTGGTTATGGTATAGGTCTATAGTTGGACGGATCCGAGCGGTCACCTTTTTTAGGGATCGGGTGCACTAAAGCTGTCTTCCATGAGTTCGGGACGACGCGACGCCTATGGAGTAGGAGAGCGGATAAAGGCGCATTAAAACTAATGCCAATTCTGGAACACACGTCTTCAGCACGATGGGGGAGATTTCATCGGGCCCACTCGACTTATGAAAATCGAGGGAAAGAAGTGCTTCACGCACCGAGCTTTGGAAGAAGCGGACTTCCGCCATATAGCTGTCGCACCGCGGTATGGTCGGCGGTACGTTTCCCCGTCATCCAAAGTCAAGTTGGACGTAAAGAGTTTGCCCAAAAGGTCGGTTTTCTCGTTAGCGTCGTGGGCCAACGAATTATCTCTCATTTGCAGGGGTGGAAGGGATGATCTATGGAAATTCCCCTGGACAGTTTTGGCAAGAGACTAAAATGAACGAGTTCCAGAAGGGATGGGGTTCTCACCAATTCACCCTGGCAATGTCTCTTTTGAAGGACCTGGAGGCAAAGTTGAGCTGCTTTTTTAATGCGTTGGTCTTTACATCCCGTACTGCCGCTGCATTTGCCTAAGCCTGGTAACATTCCTGCTTTCGTCGGGACGCCAGTTTTGCAGGATCGACAAAATCAAGGCAGTACCAGCCGTACTACCGTAGGGTATCTAAGTTAATAAGCATTAAGATGTACTAAAAGCCCTCATCCTTTTCGTCCCTCGAAAGACGTATTTGCGTAGGATTTCTAGTACTTAACGAACAAAGTCGCACATATTTTTTTTTGTTCGTTGTGTTGGTTAAGTACTAAAAATCCTACGCCAATACGTCCCGCCATGCAAGCAACGAATAGAATGAGGACCTTGAGGATACTTAAAAACCCTACTGCAGTACGTCATCGTCGAGGCGTATTGAAGTAACATTTTCGCGTGTTTATCGCCTGGAAATACAAATCCAGTTCGTCACAGCCCGCGGGGACGTACTGAAGTAGCATTTCCATAAACTCGTTCCGGGGTTCCGTAAGATTCTCGCCAACTACCGCCGTTACCGATTAGCCTACTGCCATCAAACGGTCACTTTGGGAATTAAAGATGACAGAACTGGAAATATGTTAAAAGAAAAAGTAGGTACGAAGTTACTTCTTACCTACATTTTCTTTTACTAAGGATATAATAAATAATTTGGCGGAACCCTGGTGACTTTTTCACGGAACCCTTGGGTTCCGCGGAACCCACTTTGGGAATCGCTGGTGTAGGGAACACTTGACATGGGCCCAGGAGCAATGGGATAAAATTTTATTTTGCGATGAGTGCCGGTTTGCATTTAGGCCTGATACGAGAAGGGTAAGAGTACATCGTCATCCCGAAAATTCTGAACAGCTGAGATGCGTCCAAGAAGTGCACTCTTACAGGGGCTCCACACTGATGGTATGGGCGACTATTATGAAGAACAGACGAACTGAGCTCGTTTTTGTAGATGGCAATATAAACGCTGAAACTTACGATAAAGATGTCCTCTGGGCTTATGTTCACCCATTTGCACAAAGTCTTGGCTCAGATTTTACGCTGATGCATGACAATGTGCATTCGCACACAGCTTGGAGGACCAGAGAGTACTTGGCAATGGAAAACATCCGGGTTTTGCCGTGGCCTGCACAATCGCCAGACCTCAATCCCATCGAGCACGCATAGGACATGCTCCAGAGACGTGTTCTAGAGAATGTGAACGGAGTGTCGACAACCCAACAACTGAAAGACTTGTTAAAATTACATTGGGAGCGATTGCCCAAGAACCAGATAAACAATCTTATAAATTAACAACAGAGGCGGTCACACTTTGTATTGAATTACCAAATAATAAAAAAAAACTGTCAGTCGTAGGACTGAACATCAGAAGTGAAAACATAACTGACACATGCGTGACATTCACACGAGTTCAGTACTTTTTCCCCATAGCAAAAGTGCCTAATTTTGTAAAACATGAAAAGTTTAATCTCGGTACACATATTGTTAATTATTGTGATTAAATGAACAATTTAATGAAGGATTTTGTTGGTTTAGTCACTGATGCATCAAATAATGCTTAGTTATTATTTATAAAAGAAATATAAATATATTAGAATAGTAAAAACCGTTAAAAAGTTGAAAACCGTACAAGTTGCTTCGACTTTTTTGATGTGTATATTAATAGGCTTAGCTTCGACCATCCTTCATAACCAAGAGGCAAGATCCTATTTAATTTGGGACTAGAGATGTTTCTAAATTTTCTTTCACAAGATAAAAAATAATGCAAATGTATCAGAACAGAACCTTGGTGAAACATACATTGTTGGAATATTTGTTTCCAATTTAAATAGGACCGACCTACAGTATAACCAATTCAATAAAATAAAGAGTTATTAAAATCAGTTCACAATTAGTGAAAATATCACGTAACACAAAAAAAATCGGTCAAAATGAGAACCTAAATGTACGAATTACATTAAATAATACTCAAATTGCAATAGGTGTGCCTAATATATTTAAAGAGTTCCCTCGATTTCTCCAGGACCCATCATGTGATTCTGGCTTGATGACAATATGTGTTTGTGTTCGAAATTCGGAAGTTCAAAAGTCTATGTAATATCTTCACAACATTTACAAATAGTAAATTAGATACCTATAAGTTCTCAATATTTAGCTCAAGTATAAACTCTGAGCCTAAGACGGGAAAGATATTCATACAAGCTGAACAGATTCAGTAACAAAAAAATATACAGAATTTCTCACCTCAAAATTCTGGATACACTCCTTGATGTTACAATGACCCCTGGAAATGGGGTCACAGCTATAAACAACCCATTAACTCGTAAAATAGTTCGTAACACGCTAACTAGTTGCCAGACAGTATTTTTAGATGGCAATAAAATATGAAAGTGACGCATTTATGGGATTGTCTTACATGGGACGTTGGTTAACCGTAAAAGTGAGGGAACCTTTGATTAAACTTTATTTAACTTTGATTCATAACTATGTACTAAATCAAGTAAAACAGGCAATTCGTAAAAACTAGGATTCGAAAACACGCATCAATTTACGTTCAAGTGATAAAAACACAATTCTGATGTGAAAGAAAAAAGATTCTGCTCCAAATACAACCACCGGATTCTTTAGACGCATCCATCTCAATTAACATACTCCACATTGTAGTCACTGAACGTTTTTGTTATTTACCCCTTCATTAGTGAGAATCAAACAATCTCGTAGTATTTAATATTATGAAAACTATTATCTAAGAATGGTGTACAAATGCTCACTCATTCTGATCTTTGTTGAACATCTCCGCAACGCACTCCTGGCTTTTATTCCTCAACTCTGGCATCTGTATTAACACACTCTTGTGTGTCAGATGTGCAGCCTCAACCTTTAGATAAGATCTTGGTGAACATTGAACTGAACACGTCTCAGGGGATTTTAGAGCTGGACAGATCTGAGGTGTATGTAAGTCAGAACAGATGGTAGAAGTACTTGAGTTTGGACAGACGAGCATGCTTGGTCCGGGGCAGGAACCTGAGCAACTGGAAGAAGAGTCCTTAGGTAGGGGACAGTTAAATGGTGTGTATTTCATTGTGACTACTTTCAGTTCCTCGTTGGAAGCATCTGAAGTCAGGATCGGAGGTGATGGCGGCTAAAAATTGAGAAACGTATTAGTGAATGCATTGTACATATTTGTGATTGACTTAGTATGAAATACCTACAGTATTGTTTTATTGTTGTATATTATTATTTCAAAATTGTCTAACACCATTGCTTTAAAGCATTCGATGCATTATTGAACCGTAACTACCATGTTGCAGCATTTATTAATAAGTTCACCATTTAAAATACCAATATGGTATTTTAAAGAATTATTTTAGTGCCATAGAAATTACCTAAAACGACTCTAAAATACTATTATACATATTAAACTCACCAATTTTTAAAATGGTCGATTAACATCTATATAAATAAAAATGAATTGCTGTTCGTTAGTCTCGCTAAAACTCGAGAACGGCTAGACCAATTTGGCTAATTTTGGTCTTGAATTATTTGTGGAAGTCCAGAGAAGGTTTGAAAGGTGAATAAATATGAAAATGCTCGGAATTAAATAAATTGTAGGTGATACGAAGTTCTTTTTGAGGTCACGTTTCAGATGTCATGTTATTATAATTTGTATTGCATATTAATCTGTGAATGTCACGTAGGAATATGATAGTTTTCATGAGAATATTAATTACTAATCACCAGCTAACACCTAATACCCCCATTAAATCATATATAGTATATATACCCTAGTAAGGTGGGGCAAATGTAAGTACTATCACTAGAAAGACATATTTAATCAATGACAACATTTTAGTTAATATACTAAGTACCTGGGAGACCGAGCAGTATAGCATAGCATTTTGTAAAATCGTTTTTTTTTTTGTAAAATTGCATTTTTACAATAAATACAACTACGCAGTTGATCATCAAAATCTTTGGAGCCGTTTCCTATTAGATAGATAGATAAAATAAGCAATTGAATGGCTAACTTTTAATGTTATTTATTAAAATAAAATCACTTCGACTACGGATAATTACGGATAATTCATGTTAAGAAAA
Source organism: Euplagia quadripunctaria (assembly GCA_963859945.1). Taxonomy (NCBI): domain Eukaryota; kingdom Metazoa; phylum Arthropoda; class Insecta; order Lepidoptera; family Erebidae; genus Euplagia; species Euplagia quadripunctaria. The sequence continues at coordinate 25,320,297 of OY982563.1, read as the reverse complement.
GGCTCACTTATTACATTTACCCGGTTTACACGGCCAAACAATAGTCTTGATAAATTTCTAAGGCCTAGATAGTTTCAAATGAGGGGTAAGTATGGGTATACATGAAAATGCGATTGTTACCGTCACTCAGTACTATTTACTACCTACTAGTAATCACGTTTCATTCATTCATACGAAAACTGTCTCGCAAATTGGTCGGCGCAAAGTTAAAAAATATATATACCTACCCAAATTGGGCAGGTATATATTTTTACACAATTTATATCAGAGATGACAGTTACGATAAAACTATAAACTCATCGTGTTACATTTGCACGCCTACAATAACGGTCGTTTAAACTACAAGGGGATGAAGAATAAAATATTTCTGTCCTGAATTTACTGGGAACACTCCGATATCTATATGAAATTTTATCAAGTGCACACTTAAGTAGACCATATAAAATAAAAAAATTAAAAATAAATTCACGCACTCTCCCTATGATAGAAATACCGGGGGCCCCTATCACGCTCTTGCAATATACCTCATTTTTTTCTGTAGTAGACTTAAGAGCAGACCACTGGCAACACAGCGCTATCTGTGATTAGGATAAAAACATATTTTAGTTAATTTTACTGGAAAATATGAATAAAATAAAATATAAATAAACAGACACGCACTCCATTTATGGATACGTCGGGCGAACCTGTGTCTCTTGAACACAAACAAGTAACCTTAGTATTTCCTGATGTAGAAGTGGTAGCAAAATACTGGCAGTACACGGACATCTGTAGTCAGATCAGAAAAAAAATTAAGACGCTTCCATTTTCAAATGAAGATATTAAAAAGGTACTCACTCTCTCTGTTGTACACACATCGGGTGAACCCTGATCTCTTGCACACGCACATGTCCTTTTATTATCTTCTGAGGTATTATTCGTCTCACCTGTGGTCTGGTGAGACACGGCCATCAAGCAATATTTTAAAAAAATGTATAATTTAATGCATTAAAAAACAAAACTTATCTTATGGTGAATGTTGTCCTTTACTATGATAAAGCCTTACAATTATTTAGTTTAACCCTCTGGTAAGCAGATCATGTAGGTCTTGACTTACTCTCTCTGTGTTGATTGCATCTGGTGGACCACAGCCTCTGGTGCACACGCATGTTGTCTGATTCTCCTCTGGAGCATTTGTAGCAACAGAACATGGACACAATTCCACCATCTGTCATTAAAATAAAAATTATATATGAATTAGGATGAACACATCTATGTATATATGTAATTGATTTAATATTAAATAGAGAAATGATTTGCCACCCAGGTCTGCAGCTACTGAACTACTTGGAAACAGCACTCCGATTACGAGTTTACATATTAATGAACCGAACACAGTTTTTTGAGAGCTCGCCGAAAGTCTTGAAAGTTGCTGGAAATTGTTTTTATTAGCTTCACTTAACTAGGTGAACAAATCTTAAAAGTAAATTTTAACCTAGTTCTAATTGTCGTATCGAAATAAAACCATGTATGTATATGTAGTTTGGATGACAATACTATAATTTGGAATCTTCAGTGGCTAGTAGTAAACCCTTCGATTTCGAGTTTGACGAGTCTGACATATTGGGTTTAATAACGATGGTCTGATGGATCCAGGAGATTCGATAGTAAAGCGGTTTTAATAAACTATAATTTATTATCACAGTAGTGAGTTGGCAAACAAGCAAACGAGTACATCGGTGCATATATCAGCATTTAAAACACCAGGAATGTCACTAACGCGTAGCCGTTGGTATAAACGGTTCTGTTGCTCTACTCATGAGCGGAAATACAACTCTTCCTCCTCTTCGTTAGAGTGCTCGTACTTCCCAAGTGAGATGACAACGAAATACAGAAAACTCCTGTGCCCTATCTTGCTCATATTTTTTTATTTCTCATAAACAAAAGATACAAGCATTCAGCTCAGTCGAAAAAAAATCTTCAGTCACTGAGAATAAAATAGGTTTTTGTGTGATCTCTCAAATACTGTGGTGGTTTCGCAACGGCTAAAACGAGTCTAGGATGCGGACACCATATTAAAATGTGTATAAAGTAATCATAGAAAATGCAAGTCCTTAATTATATTGGTCCAAACAAAAGATACGGCATTAGTTATAAAATATACAAGCACTTACTTACCTTGCCGCTAAGTTTCCACCCGGTTAAATATGTTCCACCACTGTAGTATTAAAACCAAATTTATTCGACAATGATTCCTTGAATTTTGCCAAAAGGACTGCAGCAACGGATTCATCAAAAGGTAAAAAGAGGGGTTAGAGAAATCGACAAGCTGTGTGTGTTGCAAACATCTGTAGATACGTAGCAACCATATACATAAATGGCTATAGAACCTACGGTCACCGATTATAAATATCATCCGATACCGTATGTTTCTTTGACACGTTTATTGTTCAGAAGTTAATTAACATCATACAAGGGGATGAATTAGCGATTAGATTTCGTCAGCGGCTTCACGGCTAAAAGTTTATTTTTTATTATTCGGGATTAGTACTTTTTTCTAGATGAAAACCCTTTCGGCCAGTCGTACGGAACAAGACAGGGTACACACCCTGTCTTTCCGGTACCCCTGAGCGTTTATTATCGGTTATTATACAACCGGTTATTATATATATTATAATCGGTTGATTAATTTGCCGCGAAAGCGAAACAAGTAAACAACAACTTTTGCATTTACCTATGATATTTGTAAGGATAGAAAAAAAATTCTCTTTTTTTCCTTAATTTCTTCTTTCTGTTCTTTGTATTTTGTGATAACAATTCTGTACTGAAAATATTATTGATAGCTCGGGATCTTCTCAGAAAGGAGATCGGTGTGTGAATTTTCACGGTTACCTATTCATGCTATATCTGTACCGAGTTCGTTTTGACTACATGTTTTTTTCATTTACGTGTTTCGAGGTTATTGCACAACTATTAAAAATTTACTCCAATTACTCCGCAGTTAAAGTACAATCAACCCTCAGGGATTTGCAAGAGCTCCTCTTTTTACCTCAAAAGGTAATGTCGCTGTAAATGAATGAGATGCAGGCTTCTTATTGGACAAAAATAAGTAACTGTTTTATATCTAGAACAAATCGTTTGTTTGTCCTGGGTGGGAATCGAACCCACAACCTCTGACTCAGTAGTCAGGATAACTAACCACGAGACCAACAGGCCGGTCAACAAAAAACAGTAACAAAATTAATAAACTTTGCTGTAAAAATAATAATTGAAATTTACGTGAAAAATATGAGACGCTGTTTAGAAATGTGTTTCTCTAAAACTAAAAGGATTTTACTTAACACTTAACCCCAATTTATTTTAGGACAACTCAACGATTTATCGGCTATACATCAATCGATCAATTAGCCTATTGCAGTCCACTGCTGGAAATAGGCCTCTTCCAATGTGCGCAATAGAACCCGGTCCTCTGCCAGTTTATCCCATCTTCCTACCTTCCGTTTACCGATTCCCGGTCTCCACTCTAGGACCCGTTTGATTCAACGGCCATCGGTTATTCGACATACGTGACCAGCTCATTGTCAGCTCATGTTCTCATTGTTCATTGTTCATTCAGGTCATTGTCACTTTAGCGTTCTTATTCTGCTATGCATAACAATCCTGAATGACCACAACTTTCTGCAACACCTTGCATAAAATGAAAGTAAAGGAAATGTTCAAGTTTTTACAATATATAGTAAAGCGTGCCCAAATGATTACTAAATAAATCATTTAATAACATAACAATAACAAAATCAGTAGATATATCACTCTCTATTAAGGAAAGCATCATCGTCGGACTCATGGATGTGTTCACACTCAAACGCTCGCATATCCTCACACGCGGTGCGATCGGAGATAGCATTCAAGGTGACAGTATTCCCACGAAGGACAGTACCACGATCTGTGTCCGTATTCAATAAACTATCAGGTCCTGTAGCGTCACGATATAAAAGACTGTCGCGCAAAGGAACGTCTCTTTTGCGCCGCGGCTGTGCGCGTACGCAGGCGATCGTCACCGAGTCGTACGACGCAGTCGACCCGCGAGGACACTCGCCGTCGCCGCTCACGAAGTCCTTAGGCTTTAACTCTGTGGCTTCCGATGTTTCCTTCAGCTGAAAATGTTTGTTCACTTAACATGAGATTATCGGGACTTCTGTTCCCGTGGAGATTAAAAAGAAGGACAACGCGACGCGACTTTTGGGTTCTAAAGAAAAGAAAAAACGTTACTTATTCCATGTAGTTGATTGTTATAATAGTTTCTACAAGACTTTTAGTTTGTAGTTTCTCTTGTAGCAAAGTATGTTTATCAGACATTAATAATATTTGTTGATATTAAGATCGAATTAATGAAATGAATGAATATTACTCCTCTCACTGAACATTTTCTTTGAAGAGGAAACAGAAATGTTTTTGGATGTTTATAATATTAAAGCCCTCTGATTCGGCGTTTGAGTGAGCAGACTAGTTCCGCTTATCTTCAGAAACTTAATTATGTTTAGGTGTAAATATATAACAGTCCCTTCCAAAAACTAACTCACCTTAGCTTTAGCTTGTTTGAGCTGGCGCCGCATCTCACGAATAATGTCATCCTTGAACTGGGCGCGAACTGAGGACGCCCGATTCTCTTCAACCAGGGCCGCGCACACCCTTCGCATCGCGTGCATCTCTTCAGTCAGGGATACATTCACCTTGCGAAGGGCCCGGACGCTGTCGCTGCTTGACTGGACAAAGAGACTCATTGTAATAACATTTTCCTTCTCTATCTACCAAAAGAAATGACGCTCTCAAAAAAGAGGTAGGTAGATACATATGCTCTAAAAGGTGCATAGGTACCGCAACTGGCCAAATATGAATAGTATATTTCTGTCCATGAAACTGTGACGTTATCTCTTCATAAGTACGTGCAGGTGGCAAGAGGAGGACAAGCTCCCAGTGGCTTTTGTATAGGTACTTATGTAGCTTCTGTTATCGACAAAAGTTATCGTCAGATTTACGTTATGTCGTATTGAACAATACACTACCTAATGATTCTTGTAAGTGGCTTAGAGTTGTGTAAGACAAAAGGAATTTTTATTCTGCTCAACACTTCCCCATCCTCCTGACCCATACTTCTCCCTGGGCCCAAGCTGGGTACGCTCATAAAATACATTTTTGGAAACGTATATTGTCCTCAAATTACTTTTGGGACAAAATAAAAACCTCATTAAAGGACTTGTATAAGTTTTGAGTTCAAAGAAATAATCAGTTAAAAATAACCTTAAGATTCGACTCCATTTGTTGTATGCGCTCCTGAAATTGCAGAGTTTCATCATGCAACATCTTCGAGAAGTCCTTTACAGGCTCCCAGTCGCCACACTGTCAGGTTGCGGATCAACCACAAGTGTACAAACAAAATACATTTCAACCATCAATATAATTACTGCGTACATTGCCTGCATTAAAATTTAGGGAAAAGAGCATTGTTTTCTTTTAAGTATAACTTATCAGTCTTTACTGAATCGAACTTTCTAATCATCATCATTATTTTATTCTGATCACTAAGCAGTAAGGAAAATTCCTTGGGTTGAGAGAGAAATGCATTTGCATTTGCAAAATATTAGCAAACGCGAACAATATAGATAATGGGTACCTTCTCCTAAAAGTAAACAGTATCTAAACACATGTGCAATAATTGTTTAGAATTTCATGTGATACGGCAACTTGCTATTTGTGTAGGTATCTTATGTTTGGACCAACTCTTAAATATATTTAAATAAACTATATTTAGTACGGTAACAAGTGATCTACCTCAGTTCCGGTGCAGCACATGCCGGCCATTACCTCCGCGTCTCTCTTAGACACATCGCTACAAACAGAAAATAGAAATTAGCTACCGATTGATATGTGCGGCTCATCGTATTGTGATGGTCTTGTAAAAACTATTTAGTTTTTATGTTACGCTGTATTCTTCAAAAATAGAACCATTTTATTATGGAAGAAGAAAGAAGAATATCTCCCTTGTCTATAATAATTTAGACTGTCAAATTTTAGTTATGGTTTTTCAGACTGGATTCAATACTATTGAATTAATATTATTTGTAGCTTCTCTACTAAGTGATATCTACGAAAATGCATTCCTATCTTCACATTTTTATCCTCAGACATTTATTTTGTGCCTTTCCATGTTGTTTACATTTTTGAATAAATTTCCGCCATAAAAAGTGTTTGCTATCAGTTGTGTAGTGTCTAGAGTTAATTGTGAATTCTAGGAAACTTTCGAACATTATAATAAAAATACCGTACTTGAAAATTTTAGAGATTAGGTCCCGATTTACACATTATTATGCACACTAGTCGTGATGTTTTTTACTTTCTTCTTTATAAAGACAACTCCATCATAGGGAAGGATTCCTGTGTCGCGGGGTACTTTACAAACATACAAACAACGGACACAAAGAACGCCCAGGTCCCAGGCGCGAGACACCTATTTGAGGATCACATAAATTTTTATCCCGTGCGGGAATGGAACCCACAATACTCGGCGCGACGTAGCGGTGAGACGACACTTTAACCTTTGCGCCACCCGTGCCACACATTAATTACTAAACATTAAATATACTATGTTACTACATCATTACTCTATTTATTAATGAAAGCAGAGATAGGATGTTATGAGACTATATTTTATTACACGGGCTACAATCTGGCCAGTAGTAGGACAAACACAAACTGAGGATATGGGGGTTTCCCTCTCCAAATCAAATCAAAACCATTTATTTCAATTAAACCAATAATAGGTATTTTTGAATTGTCAGGAGTAGGAGTCAGTCGGACTAAGTCAGTCGTGAAGCTAATTGCCTGTTCCAATACGTAGATCCTGTGGAGAAGAACAGGCAAGAAACTCCAAGGACACATTTTTAAAATGTTTTTTACAAATTTCTGGTTACATTGCTTATAAGCGTAAATGAAATGTGAGGGCAATGCAACATACCTATTATTCTAAAATATAAGTAGACGCGCTAATTACTACTATAGGTACATATTTAAGTAATAGCAGTTCGGAGATGACCAGCCTCGACTAACGGCACCCGTTCACGAGCATGACGCACACGCCAGCCATCGTACAGATCAACCATATATATATATATTTTTTTTTATGTTAAACGGGGCAAACGAGCAGACGGATCACCTGATGGTAAATGACTACCGCCGTACATGGGCACCGGCAACTCAAGAGTCACAAGTGCGTTGCCAGCCTTTAAGGTGGGAGTCGGGGAAGATTTATAAGATAGGATTGAGATTTCTTCTTTGTAACACCGTATATTATTTGTTTGAGCTTGTATAATACAATGCCACAAATACTCACGGAGTATTAGTACACTTGGTGAGTGAAATCTCTTTCCGCAAGTTCATGATTGTCTGTTCGTATTGTTGAGCATCTTTGTTCAGCTGTCTTATCTCCCTGGAAGGAAGTTACGAAAAAATAGATAAACTTTATATGGTTTGACAAACAAGTATCAAAACATTAGCCAAAAGTGTTGTTTAAAAGAAGTAATTTGGACAAAATTTTTTACTCTTAATTTTTTTAAATTATGTAAGTACAACTGCCAGAGAACTTATTTTAATGTAGTAAATGATTTGATGACAGCAACGTATGACGTCACAGTTGTCATTTCGAATACAAGTTTCTACAGAACGTACAGTTTTGACGTTCCATAAAGAGAGACATATTTGACTTGACAGTCGGCTACCGCATTCATACGTAGGTATCATTTAATGTTTACATCAAATGTAACATAATTTCGTGAAAAATATTCTAACCTATCTTTAGCTACATTCTCCTTCTTCAGCGACTCATTCAGCTGTTTCAGTTCACAAACCTTGCCGCAGCCCTTCTTCGAAGATCTCTGAATAAAACATTTAAAATCAAGCTTTTTGAAATATATTTCATGCATACCTATTAATTTCATGTAGGTATGTATACCTACTAAGATAGTTCATTTCTATGCAGAATTAATTGTAGTCACTCCACCCCACTAGACAGCCTACACATCACCAATGTAATAGGTATGACAAAGTAGTCATGTTCGACTTGAAGCAACTAAAATGATTTGATATGCTTTTCGGAATGTTTAAACCTAAACTGATTAGTTCGCGTTTTTGTTAAGGCGGATAATCGGTCGCCATTAGCAGTATGATCAGGGCGCGACTGAGCCGCTACTTCGCCCCTCTACGAGACATCAACCAACCAACTTATGCAACGATTGTATCACGAACCAGAATAGGGCTAAAAACTTTTGTTGTTGGCAACGATTTTTGTAAACCAGAGCATCGGTTATTAATGGGATAACGAGTTGCACTTGCACATCATATCACTAAGAGGCAATCTGATAAATTTTTATATAGCTATTCTTCTGTTCTGTTCCCATCAATTATCAGTGAGGATTTGGAATATGGGCGGAATTTTGCAGTCTGTATAGGTTTTTATTTTATTTTTTTATTATGACACGTCAGAATGACCTCAAACCGCCTGATGGAAAGCTAGATTGGTCCAAAGACTGAGGACCACCATACGGATGATACTAAAATGGTGGCCTCAGCCTCGAGAGATACTTTCTCACGCCCCGCTGAAAGGACCCGGGATTATATGACGAAGAGAACACGTGTGCTGGTAATGCATTCCACTTGCATTGGTTTTTAATATCTTGTACTTATTTTGAAAAATAAGAATAGGTACCTATTTAAGATAAAATATTTCTAAATCCATACATATTATATATCGAATAATTATACCCAGACACAGAACAAATAATCACGCTCATCACACAACTATTTTTCCTGGGTGGGAATCGAACCCACTACCTCTGGCTCAGCAGTTTCACTAACCAGTAGACCAACAGGCCAGTCGAAAATTAATTTATACAATGACGTGAACAACAAGAACGATGATCAACTGATCTATATAGGTATTTTTAACATGTCACATTTAATATTATACTAAATTTACGCACACGCCGTATGTTTACACTGCGGAGACAAAAGTTTCAACACAACTACCACAAAAATATGAATGGAATTCGAACACGTCTAGCTACAACTACGGATGATTCAAGGAAAATGAAAGACGAAATGATAAATGTGCTGTGCAATAAATGTTACTAATGTATAAAATGTTTGAATTTTATATAAAAATACCGACACCCTAATAGAAAAATAAATGGCCGGTGAGTTGGCCACCGATGCATGCGTCACTATTAGAGCTGAATTTCAAAATGATATGTTTTTGAGAGGATATAGCGTTAAACTTCGGACTCGATCGCAATCTGAACAAGAGTTGGCTTCATTGCTTGAGGTTGTAACACTAACATTAAACTAACAAAATTTACCGATTTTAATGATATCAAAAACAGAATTCGCCTTAGAGCCATGAAGGTTCAGGAGACATTAAAAATGCGCTAATGTGACAGTGTCAATTTAGTTGTTTCTAGACTATTTAAAATTCATGGTAGAATGGGATTTTAGCTAGCTCTTTTAATGGACTTTCATAAAAAATGTAAGGAAGTCTGGCAATGCAAAACGTAGATACTTCATCGTAATGCAAAACACAGACGCGACAAGACGCAGACTGGGGGCGGCAACAGACACCATAGACGTGGCGAGCGTGCAGTTAAGGCCCAGGTTGCACCTACGTGCGGGTAGCGTTAATTGAGATACCATGCGTTTAAAAAGCCGCGGCCAAGCCCCTCCGCCCACGCGTGTTCGCCCTACGTCCAGTAAATGTTTTTAGCACCAAATACACCTTAGTATATACAGCATTTACCACCAACCTTAAAAATCATATCCATTAATTTAATAATTTACGGCAAAGTTCGTAAGTTATATACTGTCATTGGGGGTACATACTGACCCCTACTTAGAGTACTACCTACTTAGAGAGCCATTGTTGTATTTGACAAAACAGAGAACACATTATGGATATATAACCGTATGGTATGATTTCATACAGATACAGGCAACTATGGAACTAATCTCCATCAGAGAAGTGAGAAGAACAATAAATGGATATATGTTATACGATATATGTTAAACAGTTTACCCATATTAAATAGGTGGGGCATTAACCCTCACCAAATATCAACGCTCACAACCTATATTCGTATATTCAGCCATCCATCACTTCAATAATTACTGATAGGTATGTTAAATTCAATTTATGTGTTTAAAAAGTCTACAGTTAAAGTAGTCATGAATAAATATATTCTAATAACACTACACGGGCACTATACGTATCTCAATCAATTTGGATCGAATCGGAACTGATATGATACACTTTTTCGGTATTCAAATATTTCTAAAGTTTATTTTAGAGAGTAAAAAGAATTCACACGATGCCAAATCAGAGTTTTGAGGAGGATAACCAATTATTTAATCAGTCATCTGTCCAAGAAGTCGCAAAATACATGGACGCCTTACTTATTGACAACAGCTGTAACTTCTGGCCGGACTTGGTGGCATACCATACGGCAGGCATGGTTACTTCTCGCGTCTCTGGCGCCCTCAGAGGGTTATGACGGTTAAAGCCATACGCGGATACCGCACCGTGTCAAGACTCCCCCGTGGGATTTGGAGGCGGAAGTGCTCGCCGAAGTATATCGGCGAACGGCTGAGTTCCCGGCGGGAAGCGGCAGTCGGCCCCCGCCCGAAGAGATACGCAAATGGCATGAGGCCGCTCGCCGAGCCACCATGGCTCGTTGGTCGTCCCGGCTGGAGGCTCCACGTGCTGGCTTTGCCGCCGTGGAGGCACTCCAGCCGGTCATCATCGAGTGGGCAGTGCGGCAGCACGGGACCCTTTCCTTCCGACTGACGCAGGTTCTTTCGGGGCACGGCTGCTTCGGGAAGTACCTGCACCCGGTCGCTAGGAGGGAACTGAGTCCCGCCTGTCACCACTGCGACTGCAGTGAGGACTCGGCTCAGCACACGCTGGCGGTTTGCTCCGCCTGGGCGACGCAGCGTCGGGCCCTCACTGCAGTCATCGGAGGGGATCTCTCGCTACCGGCCGTCATACGCTCCATGGCCGGTAGCGACAGGAATTTTACCGCGTTCGCGACCTTCTGTGAGGACGTCATATCGCTGAAGGAGGCGGCGGAAAGGGTCCGGGAGGACGATCTCCACTCGGACCTAATTCGCCGCCGGCTCCGCGGGCGGCGGGGGCGCGCATACCAGCGCCTCTTGCCGCCCTGAGTGTGGCCGCAGGTGGAAGGGACGGGTTTTCCCCTCCACCCGCGATAGCGGCCCCCCGCGAGGAGGCGGCGTCCGAGTGCGCCTGGACGTCGCCTAATTGAGAGGTTATTTTACCAGACGGTGGTGGTGGTGCCCGCGCTTTTGCGGGCAGGCGCTAGGAGGGTTCCGGATGTCTTAATAAAAGCTGTTCCCGGATCCCTCCTACTTAAGGCGCAGTACGGCACACCGTGTGGTTTTAGTCGGTTCGATTCCGACACACCGCCCCGCCGAAAACCCCGTGGGGTGACGGCCCGAGGAGGTTTCCACAGGCAAAAAAAAAAAAATGCATGGTTACTTCTTCTTATCTTCCGTGCTCTTCTCAATCACTAGTACCTAACATTGGTTTCATTAACTTTAATTGGATTTAATTACAGTCAGAGCAATTGCATTTAGCTAAATAAAAAACGTTATGATAAATAAAATCGTCTATTAAAAAAACAAAAATATCCAACAGTAATCACTGCAAAAGCTTGTAATATCGATTGGCTTTGTGTTGTTTTGATTCTTTCAGAGTACGTTGATTTACCGGATAGCCCGTCAATTTCTTTTGTCGCCTGCGAACAAAACGCCTAATATTAAGTCATTAAATTCTGAAATGGTCTTCAAACAAGATACTTATTTGGACTCGTCTATCGAATGTTCTGATGGATAAATGTAAATATATAAAATTAACAAATGCTTAGTCTTGTTAGTAGCATTTATGGCTTCATTGGATATCTAAATTATTTGGTTTACTGACGTTATCAATTTACAATGACGCAACAAGTTAGCGTGCATAGTGTGGACTATCATAGAACTTAAAACTTTAAAATATACACGGAACAAAACAGTTTAGCACCACCTATAATGCGACCGGCGCCGGCAAGGTAACAAATAATCACGAGAACCAAAGCATGAGTCAAATGTTCCTTGGGTTTATTAGCAGCACTTGAGAACGTTTTTTCATTTGCCACATCAATTGTGTGTAATTTTTAAGTCTTAACCTCATTTTTTTCACATTAGTGTGGTTTTAACTAACGTAGTGCTGAGATAAAAATTTCGTTGTAATGACTTAGACAAACTAATTTTGAAACATCATAGTGTTTATTCAATATTTTAAACACCAAAAACAAAACAAATTAAAAGAGAGGGAAGATATTACATTGCATATAGGTAAATAGTGCAAACCTTTTTTTGTTTATTGTATTTATCAATTACAATCAACATTTCATGGCTTAGTGACATTTGTCCATAATCTATCAAGCCAGCATCGGTTGGAATAAATATCAATGCTCTAATTTTTCGATGGATATGCTCTCACTGGATCAAAAAACTCAGTAGTCACACTTTGGACAAACAAAGGGCCATGCTTCGACATGCTCCTTGTCAGAAAAAAATACATATTACAAAGAAGATGAAATCAACACTCACCACTCAAATGAGCCGAAGATGTCGGACTCCGTGATCTCGAAGAAGTGAATGCCATCAAGCGTGCAGTTGTCGAACTCCCTTAGTCGCCTCAACACTTCGACAAGCCCGCGCAAGTCGGAGTCTTTTCGCGCCAGGCGCCGGCGCAGAGCCGCGAGTTCCGACCGGAGCTCGGACACCACCTGATGAAGACCCAAGGCATTAAATCTAATAAATATTCATTTTAGCGTTATAATTCAACTTTCATATTTAATCTGTTTTAAGGCAAATTGCTTTTAGAACATCAGGTGGTGTGCAAGAACTCAACATTTTGTTAAATTCGGCTTCCTCGTTTGAAGGATTCTCGCCTAGTTTTACGTATTAGGTTTTGAATAATAAAATAAATCTAAATGTGCAACACAATATTCAGATGCTAAAACAACACGTTATTTACAAATTTCTTTAAAAGACCACCAATATTCTCCTCGTTGCCTAATATTGAATAGATGTGACACCGTCGCTTTATTGTAAAAATTTACTAAAATAAAGGCAAACCTTCGCATTGATTTGCACTTTTGTACCCCTGGTGAACTTACCTCGGAGTGTCTTTTCCGTTCATACACCAATTTAGTTGTGGCTTCGGTTTCTAAATCTTCGACCGCACGCACCAATAGCGTGTTCTGACCAACCAGGTCGTTAACCCACGCCCTGAGTACATCAAGTTGTAGCTGGTAAGAAAAGGAAACCGTTTATAACTGTATATTGACCAAATTAATCTGATACTAGGTATAACTTGGCAGAATATATCGGTAGAATGTATCACCTCTGAACAACTTGATATTTTTGGCTTATCACGGTCATTGATCACTTTATGGAAGTCAATTCTACCTAAACTCAAGTCCACTTAAGTTTAGGTCGAGGCTAGGTCTAGGCATTGTGAAGAGGACGACACGGGTTTCAACTCAGACCGGTATAACTGACGCAATTTCGAATCGCTACTTAATGTTCTAAACTGCACACTGTAGGTGACCCTTCTCATAAGCAGAAAAGCATGTTTAATGTTCGAGGGTAGCCTATTGTCAGTCTCAGCTTTATTTGGAAATTCTATTCTTTTGTTATAATATGGGGGAAAAGCTCAATTAAACTGTCATTTAAACTAACTTTATTGTCGATGTCTGCGTCAGATATGTGTAAAAAGAGGTTTCAGTGATATCCGTGAATACTGTAAGGACTTAGCGATGTCTGCAGACACTCGCCTTATCACCTAAACCTACCACTTCATTCAAAAGTATTCTCTTGCAAAAAACTTATGGCAGAAAAAATATTGAGCTTCTTCGGTCAACCGTGATTATCAACATCTGTTACCTTAATGGAGCTAGTGAAGCACTCACCTGCAATTTCTTAGACCCTCCAATTCTTTCAATCAAGTCCATTTTTTCTTCATACATTCTCTGGACATCCTTCAGTATGGACAGGGTGGGCCCATCCTTACACACGCACAGCCCCGTGTCCAGCTCCGCTTCCTCGGTCTCCACTATGTTCTCATTCATTTTGTGTTTAAACTATCTGATATAAAAATAATATTTCATTGTATATTGTGGTGATAAAATGTAGACAGTGACATTTGGTACATATTATTTTTCTGTCAATTACAGCGTTCTGTCACGTTTTTAGAGGAACTGCTAAAATAATAGCTTTTGAGTGAAAGAGGTTTTAACTTAAAGTAACAAAGCGCCTTATTACAAAAGACGTGGATTTCAAACAGAATCAACTATACACAAGTGTTACAAAAAGGTGCAAGAAGAGTACTTGGTACAGAGTACTTTTTCATAACTGAAAGACGAACAAATAGTTGATTTAGCTTGAAGAAAAGAAATTCCATATTTTTTCCTTAGGAAAAGGTTTTTCCTGGTGGGCAGGTGCACATTTTTCTAAACAACATTTATTTATTAAGGAGCTTCAACAATATACATACGATACGCACCAGGGGAGAATGTTTCCCAACATTGTTTCTGCCAATTATGGCATCTTCATGACATGTTCAACATTTTGTTAAATTTATTTTTTCATGCGGACATTTTCACAGAAATCTCATCATTTCAATATCCTTGGTATTAAATACCAGTAGTTACATTCATGTCAGCCATGTCTCTTACGAGAAATATTAGCTTTATCGCTCAATTATGAAGTGCAATTTGTCAGTTTCATAAGATTTCTGTATTAAAAATCACGAATTTTCCTAAATTAATAGCCCTTTAAATTATTCACCGGGTCTACTATATCTTAAAATATGACCACACCTGAACATCCTGTATAAATGAATGCCACTATAAATATAAGAATTCAGTGTCTTCCGACACCGTTTGACCAAACACCATATAATTTTTACACAATGTTTTCGATGAAAATTGGATTTGGAAATCGCCACTAAAGGACCATGCCTTCAACTGCTACAGCGTGAGAACTTAATTTCACTGTTCCTTTTACCTTTATCAGATACCCACCTGATGTCATCCATTATGGAAATTTCGCGGTAACTGCTGCCCACTTTTGTTTCCAGTTTGCTGCTCACAAAAAAGTACAAAATGATGCACCCAAAAGAACGTAACTGAGTGCGTTGTGAGATAAATCAAGGGTGTTACGGATATGAAATTTCGGATCTGGATACGGATATATGATTAATATTATACCGGTCTCGGATAAGCTTACGGATATCAAATTGTTTCTGATAATCCGATAGTTTCGGATACGCACTTACGAACGTTGGATTATTAAGGAAATCGGACATGTATTTTCCTATTTATTTTATTATCTGGCGTGTGATTTCAAAGCTTTTCCGTAAAACATTTACTATGCTGGCCGATACTATAAGTAAATGGTGAAAATATGGTATGCCATGAGGTCCTGTCCATTACCTGTCAGGATTAGGTACGTGTAATGTATGTAGGGTAGAACTAAATAATAGTTATATGTACCATCTCATGCTTACTCTCACTGTTTAGTCACTGATCACTGGTTAGTCAGTATTGCATGAGCCACAAGCGAGTGCAGACGAGCCAGTGAAGTGTACATATGTACACGGGGTATAGTGTGTAAAGGGATACACTACTATTATTATTATTATTGTTTTAAGTGCCTAATGCCACCTCGACCATTTCTGGTCTTTTGTAGCGCAGTACGAGTTAACCGGACAGCGAAGAGCCTGCTCCTATTCTTTATCTATCAGGATTACAAGGTAACCATACAGCGAGAAGCTAGTTACTCTCAGTTACCTGTCTGGGTTACGTGGCGAGAACGGTATTACGGGACAACCGGACAGCGTGACTATCTCGAATTACCCTTGTTTCAGGTTATAATTTCAAAATGCGTTAAAAAATAAAACTTGTTTTTGATTTGAAAACATGTATATTTTATAGATAACAATTTGGCTATTTCTTTGTACCTAGAGTATATTCACTACTGTGCTTCAGCTCCCATACAAATTGTGTTTAAAACGATCATATTTTGTAGAAAGCCTGGTCTACAGTGCATCCATTAACAGGACAATGTGACATTAGTTTTTATCCTATTTTATTAAACGATCTATCCAGATGAAATACATTTATAAAAGTAAACAGCCTGGAGACAGTACATAGATAGGCTAGTTATATAATAGTTCTGAACGGCTGAACAAACATGTTCAACAATTCATAACCGAGTGATTTTAATAGTCTATCGAACAATTTGTTTTTTCTGACACTTAAAATGTACATCAATGACACTTAGTCGTGGATTGTTATTAATTTAAATACAAAAATAATGAATGCAGACGACGCCCGACTAGTTATGAAACCAACTGGGGTCCTTCGTCAAGGAGCGCAGCGGCTAATATCGTCGATGCAGCCTACGATACCTCAGTAGGATATTCTTTAAAATACATCATTTATCTCAAATATAATATAGTAAATTGCTCTTATTGTTATATTACGTGTATAGGTTTGTCTCTACGAGTAAAATAAAGTCGGTGCCTTATTAATATTTAACACAGGAAAACTAATTACTGCTAAGCCGACCTGTGACTGACCAAATTATTTGAAATTATGGCACCGATTAATCCATAGCGGGTATATAAGGAGGATCTATGGATATCGTAAGGGAATTTATTTCTTGATTTCCATATTTTTATGTATATTTATAATATAATGACATATGTTAGAATCAACTTAAGTGTTATACAAAATTGGCTACTTACGAACTAAAGCCTCGACTATAAAAACAATTCAAAGTATTTTGTTTAAAAAAAAAACACTCGAAAGGCGACACTTACATTCGATTTTTGAAAAGCGGATCAAAATATTGTTCAACGAACAGAGCTGTCAAGTTAACAGCGGTGTCGAATCGGTACTAGTTTTTGAAACGGTGAACAAATAAAAAATTACTAACAACATTCGAATAGCATTTGACATAAGATTCTGCAGTAAAATTAAACAGCTATGTTAATTAATCCGATGATAAAATCAAAGTGCCTAATCATGCTTTTGGCAACTAAATATTATTTTATATACTTGACAAGAGGTTTGACATAAGAGTACTTAATTTTTGCGTTAATCAGCCTTTCAAAGAGCGGCCGTAGGTTGTGCAAAGCTCTATAATTATTTATTACGAATAACGATTATTCGTAAGTGTTAATAAGTGTTATTTAATAGGTACAGAAAGTAAACTCTTGGTTTGTGTACACTAGTGTGTACAAACGAATTAATTATATAGGTACAATTTGTTACAAAAATGTCATATTTGAGGATACTTATGTATAGCTAATAACAGCTGAGTCAGATAAAAAAAAATTAAAAAAATGAATATTTTTTCTCGGGTAGGTAAACAATTCTAAACAACGTGTTATTAATATTCAGGTCAATTTCAATTATTGTTTTTTTTATAAAATGATATATCCGGACAAAAACCGGATATTCTATCAACATCCTTAGCATTGATTACCTATAGCTCCATATTACCTAGTTTAGGTTAACAACCTTCGCTTACGAAATATTCGCTTTATCGATTAATTATGACGTTCATATCGTGAGTTTTAAAATTGGTTTTTTGCATTAATTTTTTTTTTTTAACATTTAAGTGCATTTTTCATGTTAAGTCTACTATACGATCTAAAAAAATATATGGCCACGTCTTTCTGTGATTAATATTTGAAGGCAATCCACGACACGACGGATAAATAATATAATATATTTAATCGAATGACGATAACAACTTATAATCAACTATGCAATAAATAAATCTAAGAAATACATGTCTAAAAGCGGGCACTTTGTGTCCTATTTACACGATATGTTTGACAACTTAAAACTAAATAATAATTTCAGTGATAATTCCTTCTGTACTAATAACACAACAACTTATAAGCATAACACAAATTAATAACAATACACACATTTACACAATCATACATACATATTATCATGCATGCATACATAGCCTTACAGGCTACGCATTCGCTTTATAAAATGTTGTCGATTGTGTTACAGCGGTTCAGAAAAAGCGAACAAAATCAACAAGTTTTTATAAAAAAAGCATTCACACAGAGACATTTTGCAAGTTTACAATATTTTAATACAAAATATCGAAAGATTTCTCAAAATATGCTATTAAATCGTGTAACAAATTCAAGTCTTGTAAATTGGCTCCTCTCAAATGTTATTGGCATGTCTTACATGCAACATAAGAAATTATAAACTATTGCCGTTAATTTAAAGTAACTATGGGACTCTGGACTGGGTCTATGTACAGTAATGAACGTTCGGCTTGGCCACTTTTACAACTCCTAGACCTTCACGAACCCCGAACCCATACACAACCGTGGCCGTGGGAGAGCCATGCTTATGCATGATATATCACGGCCTCACAGAAAACCGGCAGTGAGGCAATGCTTGCATTGCTTTTCGCCGAGTGAGTGAGGTTACCAAAGGCCCTAACCCCTCCCCCCTCTCTTCCACCCTTCTCCTACTCCCACCTTAAAGGCCGGCAACGCACTTGTGACTCTTGAGTTACAGGTGCCCATGGGCAGCGGCAGTCATTTACCATCAGGTGACCCGTCTGCTCGTTTGCACCCTATAACATAAAAAAAACAACCCTCCACTTTAAGGTTCCTCCACTTCTGGGTCCCCTTCACTCTACTGATATATCAAGCCGGCCAACCAATCTGTAGTCGCTAAAATTGTATGAGCTGTGATGGATACATATGTAAACAAACAAAAACAGAGAAACTGAATGAGATTCAGAATCATAATCTCTGCCTCCAGTAAGAAGGCAAAGCAATCAACCAAACCGTCTCCTCACAAATGCTTACCATCGGCTATAGTGTGGCTATAGTAATGGATTTTGGGGTGTAAAGAGTTTTGTAATTTATTTTCTAAATCCATTCGAAATAATAATTAGGTAACAAATATATTAAAACTAGAAAACATATTTTTATAAAAAAATCGTAACAAACTTGTAAGTTTCATTCAAAAATGAATCAATTGCAAAAAACGGATGGATGACGTCATAGCTTAGGTGTTACCATAAAATATACTTAAAATACCCTGTCTCAAGTAATATGGCATACGTTACGAAAATATTTTTACTTTTAATTTTGCATTAAATACAAGGTTTTTTTCCCTTGTTTTACTGCATCATGACCGTCATTTTGCGAGATGATTTAAAATATTCTTTACGTATTCTCAAGTATAAGTATGTTTTCTTATGTATGTCGTAAACTATTGGCAGTGTTAAACGATTTCCAAGTCCAAGTCTGTTGCCCGCGACTTCGCCCGCATGGACCTCGTTTACTACGGCAATAAGAAACCTATATGTTAATCCAAGTTATAAAGTATCTGTGTGCCAAATTTCATCCTAATCCGTTCAGTAGTTTTTGCGAGAAAGAGTAACAAACATACTTCCATCCAACCATCCTCTAAACTTTCGCGTTTATAATATTAATAAGATAATACTCACATAATCTAAGGATGATACCTAGAGTAGCTGAGTTTTACAGAAACATGGGATAAAAATATACATTTTACTACATGTAGTTAAGAACTATTCATATTCGTAATTTCAGTAAGCCATTCTTTGTTTTAACCATCACTTATCAGAACGTAGTACTGCATTATAAACTTAAACTTTATACAAATAACGCCTAAAGTCGTTAAAACACATATCTCAGTTCAGCTCTTCACTTGGTAATGAGAAGTCGGTCAACAATTTGGAAAAGGTGAAATGCAAACGCAAATTTGTTTCCCTATAATTGAAAAACAGCGTATATCATACTATTACATTTTGAGTCTAGTCTACAAGCGATAAGCGCTTGTCAAATGCATGGTCAGTTCTCGGTACGCACAAAATGTAGCACCTATTGAAAGTTTAACTGTTCGTTAAGTTTTCTTAATCTTAATAATATCTATATACTTATAATATAAGCCCACTGTCTCATTTCATTCGATTCCTATATGTCTTTCATTCACAGCTTCCAAGCAGTGATCTGAAATAAATAACGACAATATTAAGCTACATTTTTAATGAACAAAAAATGTCCTACGGTTTTACGGTTACGGAATACTTTGAGTGTAATAATAAGTAAAACATGGCAACACTGATTTCTAATTGTTAGAATTGTCAATGTTGCCATTAGTAAAATGCGTGCGTGTGCACAAATAAAATCGATATAATCGTTATCGTACCCAACTGGTTTAATACATTACGTGAAGCATAAAGATAGCAATTAATAATACTCACGCAATGTTACAGAAAGGTGTGACCACATTTTAGGAGCGTTGCAGCCGAAAAAAAATTGTTTATTTTGGAAAAAAAATTGGATTTCATTAATTTCTTTTTGAATATTTTTTTCTTGATAAAACGCATTTCCTGGTGTAGGTGCATATTTCTAATAACATATGAATTTTCATACCAATTTCAATGATTTTATTGTAATTGTCAGAAAAATCCGACATTTCATCGACATCCTTGGTATAAAATAGACGTAAGTTTTATTCATGTTAACCCTCTCTCTTCCAAAATATTAGCTTTATCTGATAATTTCGAAGTTCAATTTGTGCGTTTTAAAATATTATTTCTGCATAAAAAATCACGAATTTTCCTACAATTGTTAACATTATCACGGGGTCTACGGCCCTAAAATATGACGACATCTTTCTCTAACATCCTGTATATTTAAAGACAACAGAGCGTATTACCATCTAGTCGACGAGTGCTTGATTATAAAGTTAGTTGTATAATAAGATTAATAAGAAAAGCGTACCTCATCACAAATTGCACGTCTTCACCGAACTCTGGCTTCGATGACAAAATCCAGGGTATTCAGTAGAACTGCTTGAGTTGTTCATACGTGAGAAAGAAGATGATGTTCCACGGACCCATCCGCAGCCACGTGGGTATGAACCCTTTGTACAGAGCTAGGAACCCCTCGTTGCGTACCGTCTATAAAGAAACACAGAAGATGGATTACATTTCTGTAAATACTATGTATAATAAATATACAGATAATACATGGTTTTTCGTTAGTGTTTGCGTTTTATTTGTCACGTTATGTCATATTTATGACATTCAACTAGCCATGCCGCACGGATTCACTAACGTTAAATTTATGTGGTAATTGCTTCACTATTATATGAGACGCCTTCCCATAAAATGTCTGACGTCAACGGTCTCTCTCAATAAACTTTTTTTTGCTATACAGAAACGTGTGGTCAAATTTTAGAAACTTTATATTAAAATTTTCTTGTCAATTACAATGATTTTGTTTTTGACGTGACAACGTCTTATAAATTGGTTTGCCGGGTGACACTTCAAGAAACTGCGTTACGCTCCGCTCACGTTATGCGCTCACAATGAGAGCGAGTGAGAGGCACGCGTTTTAAATATAATTCTTTGTATAAATAAATGTTTTAAATTGTTACTATTATTTCATCCTTCTTCCTACTATACGAATGAATATTCACATTAAAATTATTTTACCACTCAAAGTCGTTGTCACGTAAAACTTTCGCCCGTATACCGACTTTACAGGCAACCAATTTTTTTTTATACATACCGACATTTTAAGAAAAATCTGGGCATTTCCTCAACAGCCTTGGTATTATATAGGTACTCATTGTTTCATTCATGTCAGCCCTCTCTATTACAAAATATTATCTTCATCGGTCAATTTCCAAGTTCAATTTGTCAGTTTCAAAATAAGATTTCTGTTTTAAAAATCACAAATTTTCCTAAAATGATTAGCGCTTTATGTTTTTCACGGGGTCTACTAAACGACCCCCAAAATATAACACCTTTTTGTAACACCCTTTATATTAAAATTGATATTTCCTTGTTTGTCACTTGTAATTAAAACTATATTTTCCTTGTGATTGTTTTTATTCTTATTTTTCTGTCAATTTCTAAAGTATACGACTAATATTCACTACAAATGGTTAAACACTATTGTTAAATTACATTATGTGTTACCAAATGAATGAGTGACCTTCAATGTAACTAAAAATCCAATTGTTATTAAAATTGGCTTGAATTTGTATGTTAAAGGAAAATATTTGATGATTACATTAATAGTGTAGCTTTATATGATTACAATAAATTATTTAACAGTTTTTTTTATGTTATAGGGGGCAAACGAGCAGACGGGTCACCTGATGGTAAGTGACTACCGTCGCCCATGGACACCTGCAACTCAAGAGTCACAAATGCGTTGCCGGTCTTTGAGATAGGAGTACGCTCTTTCCTTGAAGGTTTGAAGGTCGTATCGGTCTGGAAATACCGCAGGCGACGATTTGTTCTAGAGATTGGTTGTGCAAGGCAAAAAACTTCTGGAGAACCGCACAGTTCTCTTAAAATAAAGAAGTAAGCTGACTGCAGAATTAAATTAATTATTAAATCCAGTTTGTTATTGTTTTTGAACTGTAAAACCAAAAATTAACAGCAAATGATTTGACAATAGCAAAGTGTGACCTCACAGGTTGTTATTTGTACAGAACATTCCGTTTTGAAGTTTAATAAAGAAACTGATTTAACTTGACAATCACTTACACATGGCAGTATTTGTTTATCAAATTATTTACTCCTTAATGTTCTTCAAGGAGTTGTAAAGGAAAGACTTTATCAAAGATGACATGTTCGTTAACCAACTATAGTCCGGTAAAGTATAGGAGTATACCTGTAGGAGGCAGTCGACCGTCCCTTTGTATATCCTCTCGTTCGGGTTTGCAATCTGACCCTTCATCTTTCTCTGGTTCATTAATCTCGTCTGAAACAAAAGTATACGTCACATGTAATCACTAATGTTGACAGTTAGTATAAATATATAATTTTATGAGGCAATTCATATATCGAAGAGGACATAAGTTCAAGTGTTAATTTTTAACTACAACTTTACCAAAACAAAGCGAGTATATAAATAAGATAAATGAATATTAAAAACAACATTTTTAAAGGCATCTTTTATAAAATGTTTTTTTTTTATAATTAATTAATTTTAATTTTTTTTTTATTTAATTATGACTATCCAAACTTAACGTGTACAAATGCAAAATTTCAGCATGATCAGGTGAGGATAATTGCTTGAATATTCAGTTGCAAGATTTGACCCGAACAAACAGCTGTTTACACGCTTTTTATTAGCTTCACTTATATGTATGTTTGTTTGTAACCGACTCCTTTGGGCACGATTTTGACCCACTTTAAACTGCCAGATTTCATTCAAATTTTGCGATGACAATGAAATAATTTGATTTATTTTTTTATTTTTTTTAGTTGAATTTTCTATAAAAGCGTGTTTTTTAGTTTTTAAAATATAATTATATTTAACTTGTAATGTCTGTATTTAACAAACATTACAAGTTAAATAAAAGCTTTTAAAAATTACTTACGTTTTATTACAAATTGTGTTACTAGAAAAAAAAATACTAATTCACCCGACAGACCGTGTCCTGTACCAATTCAGCCAAAATACTGGATCTAGACAACAGGGCTACCTGACACCATAAGTAGAAAGAAAATCATAAATAGCAGTCAAATTCCTATTTTCCTAAACAGCTTTTAGGAAAAAAAGAATTACAAACAAACAAAAATTTCATATTTAAATATAAGACTTATAAACTCACCCTTATAACATCTAACGGCGTACTCGCCACAGCACTCCCCAGACTGGCCACCAGACTGGATGCGAAGTGGTTGAGAGGCGTGTCCCCCAGCGGGAGCGTGAGTCTCTTCTTGCAGGCGTCGTACACGGGCAGCTCCACGGCGGCGATGACGGCCGCGCGCTGCGACGTGGGGCCCACGCCCCGCCACAGGCCGCGGGCACCTTCGAGTTCGTAAATGCTAATAAAACATCGAACTATGCCCCGTTTTTCCTCGCCTACCTAGAACGATACAGAAAAATGTATTTAAATAACTTCATTGTGCTTTAATTTTATTTCAACTAGACACCAAATATTCAGAAATAGTCACTCATTTGCTTTTTTAACGGAATATGGTTTTTTCAATACCACGGCGCTTTTTAAAAAAATAATGATAACTATATGAAATGGCACTGGGCATGATATAGTAGTGGTTTTTTTTGCAGGACGGAGGTTCTAAACTGAAATTGAACACGTCAGACTAGAGGCAGACTACACTTAAAACCCCCCCTTTTCGTCCCATCCACAAGGGGATATAATTATGTTTTCTCTATTATTAATAGGGCAGCAATTTAGTTACAAGCCTTACCTGCATCCGAACTTTAAGTACATCAGTTGGATTGGCGATGGCACTGGACAGGCCACCGGCGAACGCAGCACAGAATGTATTAGTGGGCACATGCTCCTTGCTTCCTCCATCAGCTCGGTGCTTGGCTATCCACTTCTTCATCGAGTAATACGTGCCAAACTTGATCGTGCCGTACGTCGCCTGACGGAGAACTGCTGGCCAAATACTAAAAAAAAAGAAAAAATTAGGAAAGAATATATAAAAATATTGTACCTATTGCGTTAACCATAGCTCGAATTTTTTAAGCTTTAACCGTTGTGCTGCTTATATTTGTTTTTTTTTTCAAAACCACATTTGATTAGCAAACTGTTTGTTGTTAGAGTGTGTGGGTGTGTGTGTGTGATCTGGAAAGAGAGAGACAACCAATCGATGCCCTGGAGAGGTGGTGTTCGAGGCGGATGTTGCGCATATCTTGGACCCAGGGATACAAACATACTTGGTGAACTCTGCATCAAAAACGGCCTTTCCACCTTATCTAACACCAGAATCTTTCGCTACTTTGGGCATGTGACGCGCCGTGAGGATGCCATCGAAGGCCTAGTGGTGCCTAGAGAAAAGTGGATAGTTTCAGATACTGTGGGAGGACTCCGATGCGCTGGACTGACCAGATAATAACCAAGACCAAGGCGACCATAAAAATGCCCACCTAGCATCAGCACGAGACAAATGAAGAACTGTAACGCTGCGCGCCTCCAAAAAACATGCTTGACCACGACTTCTCTGTCAAGAGCATACGAATAGGAAAAGTTTGTTGTTATCGCGCTCTCATAGGACGCCGAGTGAGGTTTTAGGTTTAATTTTAAGTTTTTCGATTAATGACAATTAGCGAGTTGTAAATTTCAAATCATTTATCATTCCTGCCACTTGCACGTCGGCGTCGGTTACCTCAGGGCATTGGGCACGTTCGTTATAGTAATAAAATGTAAAAAATTGATATTATGCAGTCCATATATTATCATCACATAGTTTGATAGGTGTACCGTAGAAAAAGATGATAAGTAATGTTGATTGATCAGACTATAACAATTTTACTAGCAGTTTATGTTTTAAAAAGAACTGGAAACCTGCCCAGGATTCAAGTAATTGTAAATTTAATGAGTCGTCGGCGTCTTTTATCAAGTGTCTCTCATTTACTAGTTTAATATTGTGGCTCATGGTCATGACTTCATGAGTCATTACTAAATAAAGAAATTTTATAAAAAAAATACGTTATTTAGCGCAAAGCCACACAGTATCTACATTAGATAAGCACATAATATATTTAATTTACATAATCGGTAGTGGGTTTGTTTGGCTAATGAAGGACATGAAATATTGAGGTCAAATTCACATAATAGATTTGTTTTATCTCTTAGAACGTTCATAACTACTATATAAGATGCAAATGAAATTCAATGAACTCAATATATACCTACATAATAATGTCAGTCTTGTGTCTGTTACTTATCACAACATACATATACATACATTTAGTTATTATTTATATTTTACATAATACATATAGGCACAAGTTTTGTCATCTCGTTAACAATCCACAGAAGCGAAGTACATTAGCAGGTGTAGTACATATATGTATTACATAGCGATACCTTAATTGTACCACTCACAGGTTACTCGGAAAATCGCTGTACTATTACAATAAAAAGGTGTAGGGGAGACCGGGGATGGTTGACCAAATTTCAGTTATATAATAAAAACCAATACATCTGATAGATACACTATTAAGCTTTAGAAAAAAATACAAACAGTTTACAATTAGTCATAATGCATATACAAGCTTGATCTCGTAGGAATTGAAATGTAAGTCAACCTGCCCCATTTCCACTAGGGGTAAGTTGACCTATAGAGTAATTAGTACAAAATCAATGGACATATAGCATAAAAAAAAACAAGAAGTAATTGCATTTATATTTTCGTTAGTGACATAAAATTATTAATTCCATGAAAATTGACATATAAAAATTTAGAGAATGAAATGCTCTTGATGATGTTGATATACTCTATCGATGACATCTTTTAGTATACTTCCTCAATCAGCCTTTCTTTTGGATGTTCACATGGTTCTGAAATAACAACTTTCTTTTTTGTTTGTAAAATTTTGTCAAAAGACTAACTTTATTTGATGTAAACTAAATTAGGCTAGGTCAACCAGCACCTTCTTAAATTAGTCTACTAGCCCTAGATTGCTTTGTAACTTTTAACCACGCGCCATACTTTCAAAATTGCGGCAGAATCCAAAGAAATATATAGTAAAAAAACAGATTAACCAACAAACTTTTATTTTAAATTGCTTGAAAATAAATAACAACGAATAGGCCTTACTACAAATAATGTTACTAAGAAAAAATTACTTTAGTATATAGTTATTTAACCGACTTCAAAAAAGGAGGAGGTTCTCAATTCGACTGTATGTTTTTTTTTTTTATGTTTGTTACCTCAGAACTTTCGACTGCGTGAACCGATTTTGATGATTCTTTGATGATTTTTATTTGAAAACTGGTGCTTCCCGTGTGGTCCCATTTCAATTTGGTCCAGTTCTGACAATGGCATCCATGAGAAAACCATATATAAGTCTTTTATGGAATAGTTTTTTTTGTTGAAGTCGGTTTTTTTTAAAAGAATTATTTGATATTATGCTCCTTCTTCCAAATGATCTGCTTGCGTGATGCTGCGTTTCTGGTAACTAAGTGTAAGGAGGCAAAAAAGTACCACTTTCACGTAGGTCGAGTTTTTGATAATTAGTCTACCTACCCCTATAGTCAACTATCCCCTGTCTCCCCTAAAGCATTGTACATTATCAAAAATAATAGCTAACGATATTGTAGACATAAAATAAGTAAAAAAAGAATATAATGTTTTAAGTGTCTTCTGACTCGCACTTTGAGCGTAATCGCGTGTCGAGCTAGGGTGACTAAGATTAGGTTCAGTGTCCTATTGTCTCAGTCATAAAATGAATACTCTCTAAGGAGACACGGTCATATCAACAATATGTATAATCACATTAATCACTGAATTCGAGAGCGACGATTTGGTCTAGGATGCTCCAATGAGCTAGAGTTAGACTCTATAATGGTCTGTGAAACACTAGAGAAATGTCATTGGTAACCTGAATAAAGAATGAAATTTTGAGCAAGACGGTTCTGTTAAGAATTTTCACTGCAGAGAGTCACCACCGAACGCATATACGAATCTGCCTACACAAAACAATACTACCTGACATTATCGGGTTACATGGAATGTACACATAGTCGTCTCTAGAACACCCGAGTAACCTGCATAAGTGCATACACTTACAGAACCTAGTTTGAACAGTTTTGATAAAGTTGACTTCTATGAAACGACTGCTACCATTGATCCCAAAAACCTATTTTAACGTTCACAGCCAAAGCCCGAGACAGTTTAGTTTTCTTACCGAGTTAGTGAGAGAGGGCGCTAAGTTTTTTAATACTCTTTTATTGCTTCACTTGTAACTAGCTATGTAAACAAATATTTGAAGGCAATTTTGAGCTACTTCTAATTGTCGTAACGAAATAAACCTTTGTGGTGTAGTTTGGACGACAGTACGACAATTGTTTTGATGTTACCAACAGATTGAGCTTAATACTGATGGTCTGATAATGAAGCTTGAAGGTGGATAGTGCAACTCTTTTTTACTTTTTAACTAAGTTCGCTATAAAAGCGTTGTTTTTCTAATTTTACTTAACTATAACTATTGACCACCACATGGCAATTTTTTTTTTTTGAAAATCACACATTTATACAGCTAAATAACAAATATATATATACAGATTTAGTCGTCTTTACAAATTACTCGCACATGTTTTATTGTTAAACCAGATTACTATTAGCAAGCTTTAAAATTCAGGCAAATGTGTCATAAAATTGAACGAACGCCAAAAAATGCTGAATGTACCTATGGGAGGTGTACACCGGTTCCTAGATAACATGTATTTTTATTAGCGACCTACTTACTACTACTACTACTATTGAACATGAAAAAACTACAGATTTTTTCATTCATTAAATTTTTTATATATGTATATATATCAACAGCACTATTGCACACATGTTTGGTGTATAACAAAAAGGCAACAATCACCTAACAATTCCAGAATCGTCACCACCGCTGAATGAGTGCTCAAAATATGCAACATGCAGAAATGACGGGCCATGTTATAAAAATATTAAAGGAAAGTATAACGGGAATCGTTGCGTAAAACATTTCAAAAGTAGCGGAAAAAATATAATTAAATATACATTTAAAGTCGGGCGCATCTGAACGGACACGGACCCACGCTTTTATCATCACGTATATAATCAAAGAACCCACGCTTTGATCATCACGTATATATGTAATCAAAGAACCCACGCTTTTATCATCACGTATATAATCAAAGAACCCACGCTTTGATCATCACGTATATATGTAATCAAAGAACCCACGCTTTGATCATCACGTATATATGTAATCAAAGAACCCACGCTTTGATCATCACGTATATAATAAAAGGACCCACACTTTGATCATCAAGTATATAATCAAAGGAATCCACCCACCCTTAGATCCCACGTCGATGAATATAAAAATATTTTGTGAGGCATTCACAAAGTTCGTATTTACACATGAAATTGTTAAGTAGGTACATGTTGTTGCTGGGACATTATTACACACCGCTATCTAGATTGTTACAGTATCTACAACTGCTCCTTAAGATGTAATAAACATTAACCACCTTTATTGCATGGTGGTGAATGCCGAATGTAATGAAAACTGAACGCGATACTAATTCCACATGTATTATCCGCAAGATTAGTTTACATATTTAATTGGGTCAGAAGAAGAAACGGATGATTCAGAGAATGAAATATTTTTTTTTAATTAACATTAATTTCTGTCTAAAAAGCTGCTTATGCCTTTTCATTTTATTTTCTAATAAATGAAAAAGTAAATAAAAAAAACGGTAAATTAACTCGATATAATTACTTTTTTTGTCCTTCGAAACATCACTAATGAAAAATTGGCAAAATATTTATTAACGCAGAAAAGACTAATGTAAATGAAATTTACAATTGACGATGGACACATTTATATTATATTATTTAATGTACAAGCACGATGTAGCTAATTAATCCTTATCCATTACTTTCACTAGTTTTCGATTTTTTTTGTTTTGAATAATAAACATGAAATTTGTCGGACAAGCTATACGCTGCTTCGTTTCTGTCGGACACTTTTTCTATTCAATATAAAATGTATTTTGTCACATATGCTGTAAGTGGCGGACAAGAGGTAATAAATAAAATAACTACCCGAAAATCGACATGTTCACCGCCTCGGACTCGGTACAAGATGCATAATTTTTGTAGGACACTTGTACCCGATGACTTACAATATACAAAAGAGACGAATCACCAAGTATTAGCTTGTAGGTAATAAAAAAACCTACCCATGAAAATTCGACACTTTGCGGTGTCGGACGCTGGAACGGGCGGCCATTTTGTCCGACAAGCATTATTTCTTCAATTTACCGCTATTATCTTGTAATTAGAATGAAAATTTTTTGGTAGGTAATAAAAAAACATACTATCGTTAAATCGACATGTTTGCAGGGCTGGGGAGTAAAATGCCTATTTCAGACTTGGCACGTGCAAAAACTTGTCCGACTCAGTAATACGAATAGGTCGGCTAAGTTTCAGCTTGTAGGTAATCATTAAAAAAAATGTTCCAGGGCCCACGGACTATAACTTCTTCTCTGTATAAACTATAAGTGTGCGAAATTTCATACTCCTCCGTCCGCCCAATTTTCGTAAAAAGGGATCCAAAGTTTTCGCTTCACGTATTAATATATAGATACAATGTATAAGTTGGTGGGTGAATGGATCGCGGTGGTATTGAAGTAGGTTTATCCGTGTTCTAGAGCCCACAGAACAAGCTGTGCCACAGAATACATAATAGTGCAGGTAAGAAGTCCCACTCCGATAAATCATTTAAATAAATAGCGACTTGCTTCGAAACAATAAAGTTACAATTCAGGTCACACAGCGCTAATTACCTACACTTATACTCACCTAAAAGTTGCCTCTCTTTCTATCGCGTAACTCTTATCTATTCTGTCGACGCCGCGACGTTAGGGTTGTCTTTTTTAAAGAATAAATTAATTTGAATATTTAATTCCCAGTAAATTATGGGCCTGTTTCTCAATTTTTTGTGAACAAATAAAGCTAGGCTAGGTAATGATAACTCGATAGTATAGATATGAACGGATCACTGACGAGCATCGAAATAACGTGTGGCCCGTCGGGGCGCGGCAGCCTACTGAATTTAGGCACGATTAGTGGACCCCACCGTTTACTTGTAGCTTTATATCAAAACTGTGGAGTGGACTTACCCTGGCTGTGCTTAGTTCGGGTATGAATATCGCTGTGTTACGTATTAACTGCCTTCAAAAAGGAGAAAGTTCTCAATTCGACTGAATATTTTTTTTTGGAACGAATTTCTTTATCGCACGTTACACTTCAGACGCTCGCGCGGACGGGTTTTCGCCATTTGTGAACCGATTTCAATCATTCTTATTTTAATTGAATTTGTTGTACAAGGAAAAGGTTGGAAAAGGGTGAAAAATTACGGGAAGAAATTACAAATTATTATGATTTAGGCGCATTGAAGACGGTGAAACTTTTTTGAAACACACACACAGAGACATCTTCCAGACCGAATATTCTGGGACATATCCCAGAATATTACTATATTAATACTATATTTATTTACGTCTTAACACTATCACATTACGATACGTCGCCGTCGCCAAATGCGCATATTTGCGCAGTTTGTGTAGTCTCAGAATATTATATTATTATACAAATTTAAAAACAATGTTACGCATATTATGTCATCAACATTGGTCTAATTTGTTATTCATTTTTAATTTTACACTTATTTTTAACCGACGAAAAAAAAAGGAGGTTCTCAATTCGACCGTATATATATATATTTTTTTTGGTTTATTCAGCCCTCTCTCCGTTATTTATAAACCGATTTTGATTATTATTTTTTTGTTAGATAGGGTATACCTCAAGGGTGGTC
Source organism: Euplagia quadripunctaria (assembly GCA_963859945.1). NCBI lineage: Eukaryota > Metazoa > Arthropoda > Insecta > Lepidoptera > Erebidae > Euplagia > Euplagia quadripunctaria. Next base: position 25,288,760 of record OY982563.1, on the reverse strand, counting down.
TCATCTCAAGGAAGTCAGGATCTGATGATGGGATCCTGATAAAATTGAGAGAAACCTTCGAAAATTTTAGGAATGAATAGTGTTTCTGTTTACTTTTCATCACTTTATCAGGTATTTGCGTTCAGAAATCATCACCACCAAAAAAAATCATCAAATATAAACTTTTTAACAAAAAATTAAACCGACAAAAAAAGAACTAAAAAGCGAAAAATAAATAACTATAAAAATTTTATAATCTAATTTTGAGTCGGCGCCAAATAATATAAAAATATTTTTAACAAAAAATTAAACCGACGAAAAGAACTAAAAAGCAAAAAATAAATAACTATAAAATTTTTATAATCTTATTTTGAGTCGGCGCCAAATAATCAAATGATTAATTATACCTACGTACAGTTGGTTGTTAGCTTTTTAGTTCTTTTCGTCGGTTTAATTTTTTGTTAAAAAGATTTTTATATAATAGTAGCTACTGCTCTGTGACGCAAAAATACTTAAAAGAACTAAAGGTAACGTATATAAACGAGCAGTTAGACCAGCAATGTTGTATGGATTCGAGTGTTGGGCGATAAGGAAATGTGAAGAGCAAAATATGTGTGTCACTGAGATGAAAATCATGCGAAGGGCCGGTGGTGTGTTGAGGCTGGACAAAATCCACAATAAGTACATCCGCGGATCCTTTAAAGTAGCTGAAATACAGCAAAAAATACATAGCAGAGAAAACCGTCTGCGCTGGTTAGGCCACGTAATGCGCCGTGGTGAAGACCAGAGAGGTGTTGGCCATAAGGGAAGGTAAAAGAGGCAGAGGGCGCCCACCGACTACATGGACAAGAACAATCCACAATGATTATGTTGACGATGGGCTTAACATCAGAAATGACGCAAAATGGCCAAGAGTGGCGTAAAAGTATCAGAAGGGCTGACCCCGAATAGGAAATAGGCCAGGGAATTGATGATGATTATAATACTAGCTACTAGCCGTGGCTTCGCTCGAGTAAGCTATCTGGATGAAAGGTACCCTACCCTTTAGGTATGTCCTTTTCTCAATTCCTGACAACGTCTACCTATGCTAAATTTCATTATGACGTGCAAGTGTAATAAACAAACAAACCAACTGACTTTCGCATTTATAATATTAAAAGTTAGAATTATAATGTCAAGTGTTAAAATACAGCGTTCTTTAATGTGAGCCCAGTCAAAAATAACTTGGTAATAGATTTGCATCTTTCTGAATGTTGGAAATAAGGTTGATTTTAGCAATCTGTTAAAATTATGTTGAATAAGTATTTTAATCTTTACCTTGAAAAAAAAAGTCCCTGAACCACGTCACAGAGACATCGCAAACATCGCGATATATAATTAAGAATTGTTTTTATTGTTTCTCGTAAAAGTCCCGTGACATTCCCAAATAGATTATAGTGGGAAACCAAGTCCAAGGCCGAATTAGCAATTGATTAGGTTAGATAACGTTGGATTATTTGTATCTGATAACTTACGATCTATTGAATATGCATAGATGGAAATCAATTACAAATAAGTAAAATCTGCAAAGACATACAAACCATATTGCTCCCCAAAGCTTATTACAAGAACCATATTGCTCCCCTTGTTCAAATGAGTATATTTAAAAAAAAATCAGTCAATTCGCAATCAATATTTGGCATGTATGATATATATAGCACAAAAAAAGTTTCATTCAAAATATTAAGGTCAGCACCTCGTGAAAAACACGTGACAAACAGATGATGACAGATATAATAAAACAAAACGTTATATATAACTTATATACGAAGCACAATAACAATAAATAATAGTTGTAAACAACAGATAACAATTTTAAGATAACTCCGACGTAAATATAAAGAAAATATACTGACCTGTTGGTCTAGTGGTTAGTGACCCTGACTGCTGAACCAGAGGTCGTGGGTTCGATTCCCACCCAGGACAAATAATTGTGTGATGAGCATGATCATTTGTTCTGTGTCTGGATGTAATTTATATAAAATACGTATGTATTTAGAAATATATAAGTATGTTTATCAGCTGTGTGGTTCCCATAGTAAAGGCTCTGCCTAGTTTGGGATTAGACGGCCGTGTGTGAGATGTGTGAAGTTATTATTATTATTATTATTCTCTTTATTAACATCTATAAAACATATAAATTACATTTTTAAATACATTATTATTTAAAAAAAATATATATTTAAAAATATAAAAAATAGTGTCCCACCGGTATCGAGTACAGAAACCAAGCTACCGGTGGTTAGGGTTCCAGAGATTATTATTAATACTTACTTAGGAAGACACGGATACCGATTATGTTTTTGAAAGCTAGAGCTAAAAAAATCTCTTAAAAGAGCTATTGAAGAACGCAAGAAACCAGACCAAGTTCTTGTTTCTTTTGTTTTTCAACATACATTATACTTCGATCTTTCACCTCAGCTTCTTACCTTCCAACATATAAAATTAGTTATAATGGAAACAATGAACTTATCGTATGGTCGGTGCTTAAAGAGCATGGTTATGGGTGCGGTGTCTTATTTTTAATTAAGTTTGCAAACAACATCAATTAACATAAGTATCGCTATCAAATTATGCATATCAAATGAATAACTTCCGCGATTGGTATTCATATTTATTAAAAATATATGGGTTTACTAATGTGATGTCGGGCGCTGGACAACGACGCTTATGATCGTTGCACCCCTTCAAGAGTGTGTGTCTGACAGTTGTAGTTATTCCATTATTCGACTGGAGGCAGTCCTGAGAGGCAGCCACTTGGACCATATCGTATATATATAGTACGTGTTTAAAATACGGTTGCAGTCGCCTAATTAAGACAGTGGCGCCATCTATTAACGGGTAGCTGAACTAAATTGAGACGCAAGGCATATGGCCCGTTCTTTTAGGGAATAACGGAACTAATAGTCTGTCAATAAGAACTGAGTTTAAAAAGTTCCAACAGCGACCGAGTCAGTTAGATAGAACGAGTGTTTAAGGAAAGTTCACGAACTTTCTATGAGGTGTTTTTCGAACTATATAGGGAAGTTGCACTGCGGTATGGACAGTTTTAGTTAAGCGATACTACGAGTTAACAAGTGCGAAGAATAGCGAATAGTACATTGTCACGCGGCACTCCACCACTACCCCACCAATCACCACCACTCTCCACCACCTCACGCCACGCAGCGGTAAAAAAAAGGACAGAGGACCCGGCGCAGTCCTCTTTTCGCTCCGGTTCCAACAGTAAGTTGAGTACTTCCACCTACCACCGGCCAGACCACGATCGAATCTCTAAAAACCCTGCCTTGAGCCTAACTCTGTTTCTCCTACCGCGAATTAAATCTGTAATAGTTTTCTCTAAACTAAATTTAAATTTTTTTCGTATTTAATTTCGTTCTAGAACGAGACCGACCACCTGCCACGTTACAAAGTGCATAATGTGCATATTAGCAGGCCAGGTCCACTCCGCAGAGTAGGTATAAAGCTATAAGTAAACGGCGGGGTCGACTAAACGTGCCAAAACTGCCAAAAATTCTGTTGGCTGCCGCGCGACGGCCGGGCTGCACGTCATTAAGATGCTCACTAGGCTTATTTGTTCACAAAAATAGAATAATAGGCACATAACTGACTGGTAATTAAATATTCAGATGAATTAAATCTTAAAAAAAGACAACAGAACAGATGAGAGTTATGCGATAGGAAGAGATGCAACTTTTGGGTAAATATAACTATAGGTAATTAGCGCTGTGCGGCCTAAATTGCGACTTTATTGTGTCGAAACAAGAGTCGCTATTTATTTAAATGATTTGGGGAGTGGGACTTCTGTACATGTACCATTACGTTTACTGTGATTTTAGTCAGAATTACTGTAACTGTGATTGTGTTAATTGCGAATTATTTAAATAAATTGCGTCTATTTCGTTACAAATGGATGTATATCTAATCCCGAACCACGGCTCGTACCAACACGTAAATTAGGCAGATAACAAAAATGAACCAGGTTGTAGTTGTCATCAAATTGCAAAATCATTGAGGAAATTAGATTGAGATGATTACCAATTTAAAGTAAGTAGGTCGGTCAATCGTTAAGGAGATCATTTAATCAATTTAAATCGAAATCGGGAAGCTAAAGTATTTTATATTTTTCACGAAAGTACCAAATAGTTTTAGTGTTATTTCGTGTAATTGGTAATATGGTTCATCATATTTTTACGTATAAGTAATTACATATCCTACCTACCTACTTTTAATAGCGTTGAAAACGTTAACTATACCACGGTAATATTATCTATACAGTATTCTATCTTCATACAAACGGTCGGAAAGCGAGTCATACCTATGCGTCTCCAGTTCGGTATACAAATGCGACTGGTTGTGTACAACCAGTCGCGAATGCGCCGCAGTGACGAGCGAACGGTGTGATGCTTTTGTAAGTAGTAAGCTTGCGATTTGTGTATTTGATTGAAATAAGTACAAGTACTTTCTTAAAATGGCAATGGATTTTTTATGCTATTAAATTTAACAATGAAGCTTTCGTACGTCTCAGTCGAGGGGCAAATATTTTTCAGTCTCAAAATAAGGGTGTTTTTTTTTATTAAATCTACTAATCAAAAAACACAACATGTATTGAACACTTCCTATTTCATTCACAACAAATTTCATTTTTTTTAATAAAAATATATTATAATATTTACAATCACAAAACTAAAAAGAAAATCAAGTAGGTAAATGAAATTAAAATACTCTAGGCGGGCAGCCCTTTCGCGTGTTTACGTACCGCGCGGCTGTAGGTAATTATTTCAAGGACAACGTCGAGTCACAATACTGGATAGATAATATTACCGTGACTATACCTACCTACATCGTCACTGGTGATCACTGATATAAAGTTAACTTATGTAAGAAGGGTCCTAGAACGATAAAATTATTTCGGCCTTATCGAGTTACCGAAAATTCCATTCCCACTGATAGATGAGCATGTTATCGCAGTAGAAGCTTAAAACATGCAATCGAAGCGATATCGTCCACTTTAATCATCCTATATCGTATAGATTCACATCCTAACTTAATTTATTCTGTACCCTACTAGATTACCCTCTTCCGCCCGGAGGCGAAACGGATCCGCTTGGAATTCCTTTTCCGGGATCCGCAACGCCGCCTTCTTCCGCAAAATTACATCCTCGCAATAGGGCGCATCCGTAAGACGGTAGTGAGAGATTAACTCCGACTACTGCAGAGAGAGCACGGAGCGGCACAGCCCAAGCAGGAAAATCGTGCCCTAAGTCACCTACTTTTTTGCTTTGGAATTATGACGACATTCACAATTCCACATACCAATCCCACTGCGTAGTACCTACTGATTCTGCATCGCGTATGACGACGTTCACAATTCCAAATGCCTACACCACCAATCCCACTACGTAGTACCTACTGATTGTTCATCGCGCAATCAAAGTACATGTACACAAACATATTAATCATATTATTATACAGCTTCATAACATAAAACGTTGGGCTGCGGCCCTTAGGTACGATTACTCTTTGTGTTGGAGGTAACCCTGCAGTATTTAGATACATAATCTAATATAATACCAATTCAATAAAGAAATGCCTTTCTTTCACCACTTCTAAGTTTTATTTGTAATGAGATAAAAATCTTTTTAACAAAAAATTAAACCGACGAAATAACTAAAAAGCAATAAATAAACCTCTTAAGTCTTGAGCTTATTTACATAAACTATCAAATTTATATAAACTTATTTTGAGTCGGTGCCAAACAACAAACTGATTAATTATCTAAATTTTATATGTACCTACGTAGAAATGGACATGGCTATACGTAGGTAATTAATCATTTTATTATTTGGCGCCGACTCAAAATAAGTTAATATAAAATTTGATAGTTTATGTAAATAAGCTCAAGACTTAAGAGGTTTATTTATTTATTGCTTTTTAGTTATTTCGTCGGTTTATTTTTTTGTTAAAAAGATTATTATTTGATGATTTTTTTTCATCATCAGCTCAGCTACATGATATGATGATTTCTGAACGCAAATACCTGATAAAGTAATGAAAAGTAAACAGAAACACTATTCGTTCCTCCAATTTTCGAGGGTTTCTCTCAATTTTATCAGGATCCCATGATCAGATCCTGACTTCCTTGACATGGGACCACCCTTGAAGTATACCCTATCTAACAAAATAAGGATAATCAAAATCGGTTCATAAATAACGGAGAGAGGGCTGAACAAACCTTAAAAAAAAAAAAATATATATATATACGGTCGAATTGAGAACCTCCTTTTTTTTCGTCGGTTAAAAATGTGTCACATCCTTATTTATTCTTGCGTACAGCGTATCAAGAAAGTTATTGGACGACATTGCATTATTGTGACTATAAGCTATGAACAATAACGTTGTAAAACAAAGCAGTTGATAAACATCCGTGTGACGTACTGTATTTGCACCTGCGACGCTCACACAAACTAAATAGAAAAATTATTAAATAAAGTACAGAAATAAAGTCACTGGGTTGGGATGTAGTCGGTCTCTAAAAATTTACTTATTGTCTTGGCCAAATCAGTGACATCCTGAAAAAAGGACAGATGACAGTGACGTCATAAACCGGTGAGGAAGTTTGACAAGACTAATGAGGGTATATGAAGCTTTTGAGGTATGGGGGGACATAAGTAGGGCTGTTGTTTCTGCTTACCCCCACGACTGAAAGAGGCGTGAGATTATATCGGTATTAATCCTCTACTGTATCAAGAGTCAAGAAGACAAAATATTCAACAGCTAAGACACTTTATTTTTTCCTAAATTAAGGAGTAAGATTTGGAGCTACATACTCTTAAAGAAATAACTACATCAAAAAAACACAGACGCGACTCAAAACCCTTCAACGATTAAAAAAGAGCTGATGATCTTCGAAGGGCTGAACAGATTTTCTTGAATTACATCTCAGAACACTCTCGATCAAGTCACATTTCAAACAAAACAAACGCGCTTAAATCGGTCCATTCGTTTGGGAGCTACGATGCCACAGACACACGGACACAGAGAAACACCGGCACGTAAAATTTATAACACCGCTCTTTTTGCGTTGGGGGTTAAAAAAAAGGAAATAAAACCGCACGGTGACGTAATTCCCGCCTGTTGCCAGTCAGTATTTTATAAACCAAACATCTACATTTCTATCTAAATGACTTTACTTAAAACTCAACTCTAATCTGAGACGATATAATATTACATAAATGTACTGAGATTGTATTATAGCAATATAATACCCAGTTATAAAGAGAATAAGGCTGCAAATAAAATGCCATGGTCACAATAACTATCAGTATTTAACAGTGGCATCACACATTGAACTTGCATCAGCTGTGAAGTAAAGATCAGTCTAGCAAAGGTCAAAATGGCTTACACATGTCTTCGTAATATCGCTCTTTAAGTTAATTAACTCATTTAAAGCCCACGGCTTCGTTCGCGTTTTGTCAATCAATTCAGGTAACCCTAGGGATAAGTACTTTTTCTTGGATGAAAGGTTAGGTACCTAGTCCTTTCTCGGTAAGCCAGACAACGTGTATGCAAAATTTCATGACGATCGATTGAGTAGTTCAGGCGTGGAAGCCTAACAAACTAACGAACATATTTTTTAGGGTTCCCTTCCTCAAAAGGACAAAAGGGAACCCTTATAGGATCACTTTATTGTCCGTCTGCCTGTCTCTCAAGAACCCGTGGAGGCATCAAGTTGAAATTAACATAAAATACTTATGCCTGCGGTCCCTTAAAGCTGTAAAAAATCAAGCTTCTAAATTAATGCAATCAAAAGATACGGTCATTTAAGGCGTAGATTTGGACAGATTTGAACATTCAGCAGGTAAATCAAACACTAGGGTACTACCCCATTGACCTAGAATCGTGAAATTTAATAAGAAGCAAGGTCTCACAGCACAAGTAAAGGAAAAAATCCTTAAGTCCTTAATTTGTTGTTATATATGTCTGTCTGCCTTTCAAGACCCTTTTCCTCAGGAACCCTTAGAGGCATCAAGTTGGAATTAACATTAAATAATTATTTTAAATATTAGTTAGGATGTTTCTCAAATACAACTCCCGCTTCCCAATTTATGCCTGTTACGAAACTGCAGAAAATACACCTACTCTTAAGATTAAGATCGAAAGTAATTGTCAGTTGATCAAACGCTCAACGGCCCCTCTTTATCAGTGCACTCAGGTTCATCGGCAAAGTTCTAGTTAGAACCGGCAATAGGTCGGGTCTAACTAGAACCATCACGACAAATGTGAACTCACTAACAAGCCAGTTTCTTCATGGCTTGAGATAACTATATCACCTGATGTTAAGTGATTATGCAGTCTGCGCTGAGGCGATTTAATCGAGACTTCAGTACACCCAGATTGTAGAAGTCGGGAAACAGACCCCTTCAATAGATTCCGTTCCTTAGGGAAACGTGTTGTAGAAGTGGAGCAGAAGCGTTTAGTGCGTATATTGAATATCCGTGAAACAGTTAAGTTGTTCCACGAAGTTGTTTCACGGAGAAAGGGATAGGGGTTATGAGACGCAATAAAATTTTAAAGTAAGTGTGTAAATTATAGATATTCTTAAAGCGAATTTTAAACCTTAATAGCTTATCGTAAAGTATAAAATAATTAGACAGTTTAACAGATAATACCATATGTGCCTGTGTCCATCTCTAATTACTGTGTCGCTTCCAAATGATTGAGCCTTGTGGTAAAAAATCGGGCAAACAAACTCACAGCCACACCTTTAAATCCATTGTTAATGCTGCCTATCAATGATATGTTATCTATACTTCCATTTAGTGTTATATTAATATCAAAGCTTGGGACACTCACTACACACTGGTTGCATCAAAATCCTCTATCCCATTGGGACTAACTAAATTTCTTACAATTCAACCCCACTAAGATACAAGTGTGTGCGTTCACCATTAAGAAAATCTCATAATACTGCAGTGTGCTGACATTCAATTATTCTAACTTAAAATGATATTGTTCTTACCCACAGTAGAGTGCTTTGACCCCTTCTTGCTGTGATGTTTTGACAAAGCAATCAACCATCCCAGTGTACCGCAGCTCCACATGGCGAGGGTCTATCTTCTGGCCCTGAATTTGAAGACGTGTCTTTGTTGTGTCTATGGGGAATGTGCCTGCACCAAACAGAAAGTGATACTATTTAAAAATATGTATATTACATACTTACCTACATATACTCACGCTCATATTGTAGTAGGCAGAGGTGTATTAAAGACACAAATTTTGTCATATATATATGACATATAATTGACCTCTCGCATGTAATAGGGGCAAGCCTATTGCCATCAACCGAGGCAAAGCATGGAAAGGGATATTGCTTATACGAATGGATTGGGCTATGTAAGCAATAGCTCGAGGAAGTCAGGGTCGCAAACCTGTCACTCGATCTGGCTGTTGCCGGGAAATTCGACCCTTCTAATCCCACTAATATTATAAATGTGAAAGTTTGGATGGATGGATGGATGGATGTTTGTTACTCTTTCACGCAAAAACCACTGAACCGATTGCAATGAAACTTGGTATGTAGATAGTTGGAGACCTGGATTAACGCATAGGCTACTTTTTATCCCGATATTCCCACGGGATCGGGACTTACGCGGGTAAAACCGTGGGGCGCTGCTATATATTATATTTTTGATACATGGTAGCTTCCCAAAAAAATATGTTTGTAGTAAATTGGATAGATTTTGAACTTGTGTATACAACTTCTCTATTACAAATCCAGGTGCTTTAAATCAAATCAAAACCATTTATTTCAATTAAACCAATAACAGGTATTTTTGATTTGTCAGGAGTAGGAGTAAATCAGACAAAGTCAGTTGTGAAGCTAGTTGCCTGTTCCAATACGTAGATCCTGTGGAGAAGAACAGGCAAGAAACTCCAAGGATAATCTTTTTCAAATGATGATATGACAATGCACTAAAAAACCAGATACTGAGGCCACCTGTGCAAACTGTGACGATAAACACCCAGCCAGCTACAAAGGTTGCAAAATTTACAAGCAATATAAAGAAAGGACAAGGACATTTTTATCACGGTGCTTAATTTTCCAGCATTAGATTATATCTTTATTTAAATATATATGTATATTTATAATATATTTTTATTTTTATGATAATATTTTTTAAGATACAGATACTGGCAAACCCCCGGAACGACAACAACAACCTCATACAGACCTATCAGCCTGTTGCCAGTCGTTGGAAAACTGTTCTAGCGGATACTCCTCAACCAAATGAAAGAACATCTTAACGAGGTTTTACGTCAACTTCAATTCGGATTCCTTGAAATGCGTGGAACAATTGAACAAGTTCACCGTATCGATGATATCATCAGTAGATGTCTAGAAAACAAACTATACTGCTCCGCATTCTTCTTAGACATCAGTCAAGCATTTGATAAGGTATGGCACGATGGCCTTATTTATAAACTAAACAAGATCCTCACACACTGTTTATTTTGCATTCTCAAATCTTACCTAAATCGATGAAGTTATCAGGTGAAGTACAATGATGACTGCTCTGACCTCTACGAGATCAAATCAGGTGTCCTGCAAGATAGCATACTCAGCCCTATCTTGTACCTCATTTTCACCGCAGACATCCCAACAGACTTCACACAACAACTGTGACATACACCGATGATACAGCTTTCTTGTCTACTCACATTAACCCAATAACTGCTACGCTTCTGTTACAAAATCACCTCAACGAATTGGAGATGTGGATGAAAAGGTGGAGAATTAAAATGAAAATAAATCAACTCACGTAACATTTACTCTCAGGAGAGATACTTGTCCTCCTGTTAAATTAAATGACAAAATGATACCTCAGGAAGATAACGCAAAGTACTTGGGAATGCACTTGGACAGAAGATTAATATGGCGAAAGCATATTTGGACCAAGAGAAAGTTACTGGATGGAAAACTCTGTGGTCTAACCTGGTTAATTCAACAAAATTCACAACTAAATGACAGCAGTAAAATGTTGGTATATAAATATAATAATAATTCAAACCCATATGGACGTACTGCATACAGCTATGGGGAACTGTGACCACTAACATCGAAATACTAGACAGACAATAGTGGACAATATTATACACAGAAGTAAATCAGCCACAGAAGTGGCTTATGCTCCTGGAACAGATTGCCCCAATAAAAAATTCAAATTTTGCTGTTCGCTTTAATGGGGACATGGGTGAATGAGATAGCGGGAATACACCAATTATTTAGTCAGGTCTAAAAACTTTGTATGGAGTACCCGAAAAATATATATTCTTGTCATGTTAAGATTCTGACACAATAACATTGGTAACTAAAAAAATATTTTTAAAAAGACAGGCCATTTCTTCAGGACATTCTAGCATTCTATTTACCATATGATTTAGAATTTATAGATAAAGTGTTACAAAAACATGTGGTCATATTTAAGAAGTGTATTATTTCGTTTTTTTTTTTAATGTGATATTGATGTGACATCAATTATTTTTTACACACAATGATTATAAAAAATCAACATGTTAATAAAAAACAACTTATAAATATATTAATGTTATATTTTTTTTTTACATTGAATTATACGTTCCGTTTATATGCAGTCTCCTTGTTTTATATTTATAGATGCAGTGTGGTGTGTAGGGGTGACAAATTATTGTCTTATTTATATATTATATCCCACAAAATTGCACAAATTTTAATACAAATATTGATTTCAACCAATATGGAACATTTCATGTTTCATAACAAGTTAGGCCACTCATTGTTAGCTAATGATATAGACAAGGGTTCTCAACGCTCCTCTTCCAGGTGATATAATAACTTTTTTGAGGTTATGTAAATTTTGATAAAAAATATGTATTTGCTTACCGAATTCGGCGACGATCGACGCTAGGCCGCCGTAAATAAACGGTCTCCAGTCACTATCTCCCATCACACATAAAGATCTTTAAAAATTAAGTTCACTTATTGTTATAAACCGGTAACTTGGAAAACTATTCAGTTCTATGGCGTAAAAGCACTTAAAAATACTTCTAATAGCACACACTGTTACAATTGTAAATGTTTCTTGAACGAATAATAACTTATATTCCACTTCGAGAAACTAACAGTGGTGCTGAATTATCAGTTCCACTAGCTCACACACATAATTATTGGACTATTTTGACATCCGTCATCCACTTCCACTTCAGGGCTGAATTAAGCAGGGCTGCCAGGAAGGACAACATATTTTATACCGTTGAGTCTCAGAAATTATACAAAATCATGTACTATTATACAAAATCAGTGTTGTACAACTATAGTACGTCACTCTTTGGGGATTTCAATAAAAGGTGTTTTAACTTTGACATTGTATCAGGATACAAACAGGATACAAAAGATAACCGAATTATACGAATTTTAAACCCAATTATACAATCTGGCAGCCCTTGAATGAAGTCTCATTTGTCATGTCAAGTATGTCAGTCAGTCAACTTGAGGCTTAGGGTTAGCCTTCAGCAAAAAATATCGATATATCGAAATAACTATAATTCTTTCCAATAATATTCATATTTAATGCCGATGTTTTTTTAATATGTCGATTTGAAAATAATTGGGTATGTGTGGATTGTGTAATATCTACCAGACTAGATACCAAAGCAGGCTAAAATCTGCCTTTATCCTAAGTTTTATTGTTTAGACTAATCTTAAGAACGATAAGGCAAGCGGGGCAAAATTCACCTTGATAAGGACCCTAATACATACACTGTCCTTATTCTATCTAACTACTTATAATACCCGTTACTTTACATATTACATCAAAAATAACTGTAGTATACTAAACTGCAACACTAAGCTAATGTTGGCATTTTAATAAAAGTAAAATACTTTACTCTTTGAATACGCAACCATGACAAGGCCAATGATCTCATAATTTTATTATATGTCTAAAACGATTTGTAGCCTGATCTGGAAAATAAAACCCCTGGTCGAGGGGAGCTTCAATTGCGTTTTATATTGCCACACTAAGCATAGTCACACTCATGTGAATTGGCAAACGTTAAACTTAAACACATCTCCTTTTTCCACTACACACACAACCCCAGATGGGTTAACAATTAGCTAGGATGGTAAAAATAACAGATATAACTTTATGAATTAATACTATAGCGAATAATTGAAAATTCAAACAAAACCTTTTTTGTTTTGGACTTAATGTAATGCAGCTTTAGTTTTTATAAACTTACATATGTACAAATATATAATATGTCACAATAATAAAAAGCATTTTATACAGGTCAAAGTGTGTCTACCTATCATTGCCAGGTGAATAATATCAATGTGTATTTTAATTATAGACTTAGGTAACATAGAAAAAAAAACTGGGGTTTTTGCAATAAATGATATTTTCATTCTTCTTCTTCTTCTTCTATAGCTACGTACGCAGAGAAAACATTAACACTAAACTTCAATCTACGACGCCAATACCAGTGGTGTAACTATACCATCTGAGGCCCGTGGCGATGAATTCATCGGATGGGGCACAAGTTCACTCGTGGTGCCTTGTGTGCTTACGGCCTTTAGGTCGGGGCTGGGAGCTAAGTGTTCTGGGTGCAATTACCGAATTAGCAAACAAATATTTCAATCGATCTCGAACTCAAGTCTATTACGACGTATGCAGGCTTAAGTCGTCGAATCTATACCGATGCCTTACCTCCGACGAAGAACCATACTGTACTATTTTTGTATATTCTAATTATCTAATTATTTCGTGATTGTATAGAACAATTTTGTAATTGTATAAAAAGGGCTGTAAACCAGAATTAAATCATATTTTAAAATCTATAAATTAGACTATTAGTTACACCTACATACGTTCACCAAACAAGCAATCAAATCAAGGAAATAAAACCATTAAAGCCAATGTGATGTTTTATACGAATCATCAAAATCAAAATCTTCAATTTTATTTAACATTGTCATCTTCTTAATTTCTACAATTATTGGTGCATTGTAGAAATTAAGAAGATTGGTTGGATTCCAAAGACATAAAATTCATTGTCACTGTCATTACTTGAAGAATCACTTTCACTGCCACCAATATTAATAATATTTTTTATGATTTTCTTTTTTACAATGGGCTCTCTGCTTCTGCTTCGTCTGAACTTTCATCTTTTTGTTTCATGTTACATGTTTCTGTATAAAATTCCTACGAATTAAGAATAACATTCAATAACCAAATAAATTGTGTACCTCCCTAACATCTTTATTTCTTAAATAAAATGGTTAATATTTGCTTCAAAACGATATTGTACAAGTTTAAGAAAGATGATTTTATCGAGACCTCTTCTTCCTTTTACTATACCCAAAATCATTTCGATTGGGTTTATGTTACAACTAGCAACCCGCCCCGGCTTCGCACGGGTACAAATTATATACCAAAACCTCCCTCATGAATCACTTTATCTATCAGTGAAAAAAGCATGAAAATTCGTTCAGTAGTTTGTCAGAATATGCAGTGACAATTGTTATTTTCTTCGCTAGAGAACTCCGATAAACGTGTGCGATCGCTGCTAATCATATAGGCACGCGCCGTGGCGTCGGCGTCAGCCCTCTGGCCGGTATCGCTGAACCGCTATGTCCCTGCATTTTAAATCTGTAATATCTTCGAAAATATTCATTGAAATTACATGCTGTTAAGGGCCATTTTGATCTATATTAAATGCACAATGTATTTAAGGTACTTAATTGGATAAGGATTAATGCTGTATTGCTTAAAATCGCTTCGTAAATAAGCCATTATTTCTCGTAAAAAGTAAAGGATAAAAAATGGTTATTGTGGGTTATCCCTAAGAGATAGACATATACCATCGAGGACTTTTTTGTAGACCTTTTTAAGATGTACAATACTGTGGTACATTATTTTGATCTATCTCGTAGGGTTCAGCCAGCGTTTGCAATGTAAACGGAAAAAATGTGTTTATTTACGACATCACATTAGAAACTTCCAAAGTTATCAGTGTTTCTCTACTATATTATACATGTATTATACATATAAACCTTGCTCTTGAATCACTCTATGTATTAAAAAACCGCATCAAATACCGTTGCGTAGTTTTAAAAATCTAAGCATACATAGGGACTTAGGGACAGCAGGAAGCGACTTTGTTTTATACTATTTAGTGAAGATATTGAGGTCAATCACCAATTTTCATTGGGTTTTTTATATGATATACCTACAGATCAAGCTTATTAAATCTGTAATGTTATTTAGTTAAATATATTCTAATCCTTAAGACTTTCTATCCGATAAATACTTTAAATACCGTTTTCGTTTTTCGTGTTCATCACATTTTTTGACATTTTAACAAATAAAAATCTCTATTTATTTTCTGCAACATGACGAGGTTTTTTATTTTCTCAGTCAAGATATTTGAGAGTTATATAAAAAAAATAATTGAAATCTATAGTGAAAAAATTATAATTTTGAACGAACATCTCTACTGCCAGAAACAAACTGAATAAAAAAAAAACCTTGTTTTGATAAGAAAATACAATTGTAATTTCTGTGTCCGTATACCTACTTAACATTGGCAAAATTGTGGTAACTCCACAAAGCCACAATCCAAAAGTTGAAGTTGAAGTTATTAGAAGTAAATAATTGAAGTAAGAATTTAATTGCTATAGTGTAGTGAAATTTAAGCATAACTTGTGTATTGAAATTAAATAATAGACTGCACAAACAAGAAAGTTTTGAAACTTAAATAAGGTAAATGTTTATTTTCACTACCTACTTATAGCGTCTAACTGCCCAAGTTTCGTACTATTAAAGATTCGTTGGGTGTGGCTAGCTATCATTCTCATTTTTTTTACATTTATTTACAATATTGTCGCGTATTTACCAATACCGCGTATGTTAAATTTACTAAGTTTTTACAAGAGATAAAAAATTAATAATTTCTTATGAAGTACATAAAAATATGTCACGAAGCTAAGTATAATTTATAATTAGCTTTAGTTACGGTGTTGACGGTGTTAATTCTACTCCATCATACGTCATATTACTGCTTTGCGCTTTCTAGCAATATCCCTTTCACACAGTGCATCCATATTTTCTGTGGTTGTTCTCTACTCTTGTACCTGTCAAATTCCAAATATAAAACTCTGTTCAACACATTTTGCTTATCCAATAGTCCACTATGGTAGTCTATTGCTGCTCAACTTTTCATCCAGTGGCACTACTTTCAGGCACCCTCTAATTTATTCATGGGGAATCTTGTCACAAACTTTAAATGGTAGGAATTTAAGACAGTTACAGGTTAGCACTGCATTTAAACCTTGTAGAGCCGCCTTATGTATATTTTCACTCTCAAATTGGTAGTTTTGCAGCTTACACTTCAGGCAGTTCCCTTTAGGTGTATAATACTCAATTTCAGAAGATGTTAAAGTAAGGGTTGCAGAGGATCATTAAAATTGTATAAAAATTTGTACCATCTGATGACAATTTGTGAGGTTGAGGTGGAAATTTAAAAAGTAGAACAGAGTGAGTTAGTGATAATTTGTTTATCGTTGAAGTATGTTTATAACAGAAGGATGATAGAGATATTGAAAGTGTTCAAGGGCAACTCAGTGAATGGTGCCATGCACTTGTTATAAACACTATGCACTATATAAAGCTCTTCTGGCGGTTCATAAGTGAGTTTTGACATCTATGTAGCAGTGAGAGTTGGCTATGTACAATGTATGAAATTTATTCACTGCGAAGTATGTGTAATGTAAGATTGACTGATAAATTGAGGAATGATGTGATAAGAAATTGGTGTGGGTTGAAAGAAGATATTGATAGATAACACTTCATTTCTACACTAGTATTACAGTGGAAATAAACTGACATTTACATAATTATATCAAACAATTAATAATGTACAAAGGGAAACCTTATTGCTTACAAAGAATTATAAGACGAGACCTGTGAATAGGCGATTCGGTGCAGTTCACCCACTAAAGACCCTGTACTGTCCAGTTCGGCAGTATACTCAAGAAGGCCTAGTAAAAGCCACCTGTAATCGGTGAGCATGTATTAAAGTCTGATGAATGTGTAAGAGGCGGATGTATGTCAGGATTGTAGTAAATGGCTTTATCGTCTTTGACTATGGATCGATGGCGTGAGAGTATGTATGTATTATTTTGGAACAGATTACATTTCGTGAATAATCCAAATATATTGGCTTTGCCCCATGTTAAATAAGGAAGTGCTGAGGCCGGCAGCCAATATGTGTCAGTGGACACTTATTGGCTGCCGGCTGAATTTCTGGCTTGTAATGGCAGTCGGAAGGCAAGGCTTCCCGCTGAGCCAAGACATAAACATATAAACATAAACCATTTATTTCATAAACAATGCACATATTTACAAAAATAGGGAGTCTCCTTTTAAGTAAAAGAATACCTGTGACTCCAACTTTTACAGTGTCATGGTTGTGTATTTAGAAATAAATAAACTAACAAATATAATACTACTACTAATAACGAATATAATAACAATTTATATATGTTGACATTCATTGGTTGAAATTTAGATTGAAAGTATACCCTTTATCACTACCTACTTATCAAAAGTTTTATTTATAAAATTACTATTAGTCCAGTCAGAATCAGTCACATAATAGGGCTGCCATCCGTCCGGGTTTCCCCGGATTTGTCCTAGTTTAGAGGGTGTCCGGGAGCGTCCGGGCGAGGTTTTCAAAAAGCGGGTGAAATCCGGACACTCTGCGCCAGGGGCAACTTATAATTATTAGATGAACAAGGTGGTTTTTTTTAAGAAGTCCGGGAAAGAATCTCGATTTCACACGTGTCCGGGATTTTTGAAGAGATTGTCCGGCGTCGGCAATTTAAGTGATGGCAGGCCTAGACCTATCACATAGAACGCTTTAGAAGCAATTCGACCTCTGTGTAGTCTAAGACTGCAAGCCATTTAATTAAAGTGTCTTTAACATTCTTTAATGTGAGACTGTATATTCTTGGTGGGTGTCCTTGACTAAAAACTATATTCCTAAAATTCTCAAAATCAATTGTATAATTTCAGCTAATTACACGTTTACAATGCCCAACTATGACAATCAAACGGTGCCAGAGCAGCCCACAAAGATCGTACGATTTGACAAGGGGTATGTTCAAACTATACCTGGCATATTGAAGTTGGTCCAAATAGTAAGTTTTCATTTTTATTTATCACTTGCCAACCAAAATGCAATTACAATGCATTGCAACTTGCAAACTATTTTTTTGTCCATTACTTGTAGAGGTGCATACAAACTGAATATAATTGGAACAGTAACCTAATTATATTTGTTTTTTTCCTGTTTATGTTAACCTATTTATGTGCCTTATTTTTAATTATAAAAATACGTATACTATAATGATCGAACGATAATCACTATAATCGCAAAAATTTATACTTTTTATGGAATATAATAAAAATTATTATGTTATTAAGCATAGCTTTTGCTATGGGTTCTAGAACAGGGATATCACTACATATTATAAAACATAATCTCCCGCCGCGTCTGTCTGTCTGTTCGCGATAAACTGAAAAACTACTGAACGGATTTTCATGCGGTTTTCACCAATACACAGAGTGATTCATGAGGAAGGTTTAGGTGTATAAATTGTTAACGTTTTGTATAAATTGGTTGAAATATGATGATGATTGTTGAAGATGTCTCTACTACCGCAAAACCGGGGCAGGTAACATCTTTGTTTGTAATTACATAGGTACATAGAAAGAAACACGCAGACATTTTAACCCGCGATCTCTGAGGTTGCTGTAGAATGAACTACTTTTTACTAAATTATCGTTATTGTATTTTCTCTTTCAGGCATGTAATTTTATTGGATTTATCTGTATAAAAGTGTCGTGGTCCTGGGTATCGGCCATTTTTTACAATATACTATACTGGACCGCCAATATAATAACACTGTTTCTTCTCTTCATGTACACTATGCACTTTGTAGAGAAATTAAACAAATGGCCGTGGCATAAAGTGGAGTGTTTTTATTGTGCCATTGTCGTTTTAACCTACTTCGGGTGTTCGATATTCGCCGCGACTATTGGCGAAAGTGTTGGATACGCTGTGATGGTAAGTTATAAAAATATTTTTAATAGTAGTTTTACGGAAGTGGGTATGGGATTGGAAACACGCCTTTACATACAGACAAACGGTAGGTGTGACGTAATCCTCTCTATTTCCACTGTAGTACAACATCGCACTGAACACCACTACTCTTCTTCCTCTTCTTCTTTGCGCTTCCGGCTGTGTTTATACGCCCCTGTCTAATCTACTAGATTCGTAATTTCGATAGTCTTTTCGATTTTATTTTCGTTCGTTCGTCCCCGATCGTATTTCTTTACATAACTTCCGAACCTCTTAGAATGTTCCCAATTTCATTTCAAATATTTTAATACATCTAGATTCTAGAACATTCCAAAAATCAAAATTCTACGAGACACGGAAAAAGGTAAACGACTGAACCAATTTTCAAGAGTTTTGGTATAGAGGTCTTAACGATACGGAATGTTAGGGAAGTTATAACACTTATTTATAACTAGCCGCGCCCCGCAGTTTCACCCGCGTAAGTTCCGGTGCCGAGGGAATACCGGGATAAAAACCTTATGTGTCAATCCAGGTCTCCAGCTATCTACATACCAACTTTCATCGCAATCGGTTCAGTAGTTTTTGCGTGAAAGAGCAAAAAACATCCATACTCACAATCTTACACGTTTATAATATTAGTAGGATTTGTAACATGAATATTTTAACAATATTATTTAACCAAAAATATGCAATAAATTGAGAGAAAAAAGAAACTAGTGGTCTTTGCGTTGAAAATTTGTGATGGCAATTATACCAGACGCTCTTTAATAATAATTTAACCTGATACATTTATTGGGTTTGACATCCCAAAGGTGAACGAAGAGTTTCCTTCCTCAATTATTATGTAAATGTTATGACCAATAGCGTGGATGGTAACGTGGATTAAACATTACCAACACATCATTCTATTTATTTATGCCTAAATAAACCTTTTTTCTCTAAGTGTGGAAACCCCCACAGGTCGTTTTCCCGAACCTGTTTGAATGGAACTGACTAAAACCCCTACTAACTAGGAGATTTTTTATTTTTATGTCACCCTTCAAAAATCTTTCACTGAAGTGGTTTAAATTGTCTCCTCGATAACTGTCCAGTTCAGGGTTGTAGAAAGAATAAACATAGATTTTTCTCATTACGTACCATGTGTTAATAAGAAAAAGCGTATAAGTGCAAGTCTGACTGGCGCACCGAGGGTTCCGTAAGCAAACAAACTTGTATGTAGTAACGGTAGTACGGCCATCTCGGGAATCAATTCTCGAAGATTTTTGCCCGCCTTTTCCGGCTTTCGACTTCCGGATTTTTTCCTTTAATTTGCTGTCAGACCTTGCTTCTTATTCATATATCATTCAATCATTTTATGATTCTAAATCAGTGGGTAGTACCTTATAGGTTTTGATTTACCTGCTAAATGTTCAAATTTGGCCATTGTCCGGTTGGAAAGAAGTTCCTTTCGCTATATATAAATATATTTAATGGATTGAATAAATTGTATCAAAATATAGTAAATATTGTAGAAACTCGAAATTAATATTGCGCCATCTGTGAAAGTTGCCAAATAATATATGGATAATTAGTTTGCAACCAACATCAAATTAGTATCGCGCAAAATCCACAGATAGCAATAAATATTAAACAATTCTGCCTTAAATACTCCAAGTAAACAGATGACCTTCTCAACATTATACAATGATTAAAACTACTGACATATCGAATATATGGATTTAAATTAATACAATACTGGGTTCATTAATCTACGCAAAGGGTCATCTCTTCTGAGATTTACACATAGTTCCTAAGAATCTGGGTGTACTTTATATCCGTTAACTAACTCTCTCGCGATTATGGATTCATTATTTAAAATATAAAGTACAACAGATGGCTCACTTGTACAAAACATTTAAATAGCAACCCTCACTACTAATCAATAAAGTTAAATATTGATTGAAAGTTGAAAATTGTGAACACAAACTCTACACAACACCAGTTAAGAGAGACTAAGATACTACTACGTGTATGAAGTGTTTAACTTACTGACCGGTGTCAGTTTAACAGAGCTTATTTCAAATGTAAAATTTTACTGCTAAATCTTATGTCAAATGCCAATCAAATGTTCAATGAAAATGATTGACTCAAAACTCGAATTAATTTGACACTACTCTTAATTTGACAGATTTCAGAATCTGGGTGTGAGACTAATTTCTTGTCTATAGGTCAAATCCTAGAGTACTATTATAATTTGGCAGGATCTAAATCCACAAGGGCTATTGAGTGAGTTTACCTTCTTCAAACTTAACATTAGATGTGACTGAACAGTTTTCTTGGATATTTAAATACATAGTTAGATGTTTTTATATTTTTAATTTCAGTTCTTTGGTCTGTGCGCGATGATTGCGTACGGTTTCGACGGATACCTCAAGTATAAGGGATGGACGAACAGAGCGCCTCCGCAATAAAGTACCTGAAGCTTGCCACAGATAGCAGATGTCTCTCACGTTGACATCTGTCATATTATTATTATTAAGTGTAAGTGCTTTATTTCTTGTAATAAAGTTGAGAATAGTAACCAATGGTCATAAAAATGAAATATTCGTGTATCAAGTCAAGTCACGTGTAGGGAAATGTAAAAATAAATATTGTGACCAAACAAAGGTCCCAAAGAATGTCTGAACAGCTTGGATTTAAGTAACTACTTATTTTAAATTTTGGAATACTGTTTTTCATGTATTTCAAGGTGCATAAAAGTGTTTTGTCTTAAATATTCACAAGTATATTGGGAGTGGCTTCTAGCAAATTTTTGTTTCCTGCTAAATTAACACGTAAGTTATGACGGTTCGATAACGTCTATTGTCGAATTATCTGCAGGATTTCCCCGCCGGGTATTTTTTTTTATCATAACCTTGTTATAATAATAAAAGTACGTAACTAATAAACTGATAAAATTTGTACTTATCGTGCATGCGACTTTTGACCTTGATCTTCTAGGAATCGGGGTCAGTAAGTGTCACGTTCAGGGTTACTGCCAATTACACTGATTTTCTACACTCCAAATATTTTAGCAGTCCAGGTCGAGCGGGGGCTTTTCCGTCAGAAAAAAATAAGACAAAGTTTTACAAAGTAAATCAAATAGTTTACGAGTAACGGGCGCCATCTATGATTTATAGATTGAGTCTGCTCTTTCTTTATCTTATAGAAAGGGAGTTATAGTCATTTGACTTATAGCCGTCGACGTGATTGCCCCGCTCCACCTTATAGAGTAAAAGTCACTCCCAATTTATACACGCGAACTGGATAATGGGTTATAGACTTAATTTGCGTGTTAAACATCGTCGATGACCTTATAAAACTATAGGGAACGTGCACAAACCATAGGTGGCAGCACAAATCGACATGGCTCTCGTAGCCACATTGTTGTGAAAAAAAGAAACTTCTATGAACTGTTTTCGTGTTGCCGTCAATGTTTAAATTATATTTAAATCGTTTTTATTATTATTATGATTAAAATTATAAAATGTGGATTTTTGCCGATTAGAAATGATCGTCAGCGTAGCTAGAATATGTCAAAAGGCCGACAACTATTCGAATCCGGGCATGTCTTAAGAGTAGAAGAAACAGTTAGGAATCATGAAAATGCAATAATAACTGATAAAATTGTAGCACAAACGAAAATTTCTAACGTTTATGATGTAAAGTATTTTCTGAACTCGGTTTTCACTGTACTTTACTTTTGTCTGTATTGAATAGTACATATAAAACTTGTCTATTTTTACAAATAACATTATTAGTAGTTTCTTAATGTTTTTAAAACTCATACTTGCATCATAATTGTATGCGTCTTCCGATAGTAGAATTTAATGGGTCGTGAAACGAGTACTTTTGTGTAGTGTAATGAGGAATTCGCCATCGCTTATGCTCACAAATTGAAAAAGTTAAATATTTAATGTGTTTTTGGAAGGCAAGCTGATGATAACATTTAATAAGCAAGTGTGAGTAGAAAAAAAATAATTAAATAAACATTTCACTTTGGTATATTTATTAAGGTGGTGAAGGGGGAAAGGGGCAATATTTTCCCCAGTTTTTAATATATAACTCAGAATCACACTCTTAACGATGTTACCGAAGAAATCTGAAAGGTAAGCCAGTAGGAATCGTGTTGTATGGACCCTTCGCCAATTTCATGGCATCTCAATTGTTGCTTAGATAGCAGTTCCTGGGAACTAAAGTGCCATAGATTTTTTCATGAAATTCTACAATGTCAATTCTACTATCGGATGACGACATATCCCCTCTATAATCATGTTTTAATTATTCCAAGTAAAATGCTATGTGCTTAATAGTATAAGTTTTAAAGTATTATTGTTAAGTGTTTTTGGTATCGGTTTAATTAAATCTATTTTTATATAAATGTATAAATGTAAGCCTGTCTGTGTGCCTTTGTATAACTGTGCCTATATTCTGCATTTAATGGACTAGTTAGTTCAAACAATATAAAAACATATTTGTTGCACAATGTATATTGTTATTCTATATATACATTAAATTTATTAAATTTTAATATTATATACTGTAGTTTGTTTATATTTTACAATGAGATGTTAATCATATATTTTTGTGAGTGTCAAAATACAAAAATAATCAGACCACATCAATTTATAATGTTGTATTATAGAGAGAGACATTATACAGTGTGTAAGTGACACCGTACCGAATCCTGAAATAGTGCATTCAGATCATCATTCTGAGTGGAAAATCATTGGAAATTTCTACCGGAAAATTCATATTTCTTTTTGCTTAAAAGTGATATCACAATGAGTAAACAGAACATTTTACCGAAAAAATCAGTAATTACCACATACGGCCCAAAACTGCAATGTAAAACATTTATGCAATCAGCTCCTTCGACGGCGCCGTGCGCTGAAGGTCATTCACCGTACCGCACACGTATGCGTGTCGCGTTACATTGCGTAGTTCAAAATCAAACTATTGACTGTAAATACTTAATTTTATGATGAATTGACTTTTGCATTGTGATAAGTATCCCAAGAAACAGGTTTTTGTAAATTATTTGCGACGGTGTTACTTACACGCTGTATATGATCTCCATAACCATACTAAGATAGTATACGCATCTAATTATTAAATATTAACGACTAGCTACTTTTTTATAAATTAAATAATTACGAGTCAAACTCCACTTGCACTATTACACACAATATAAAACTTATAAAAAGAGAGCATCGGTGGCCATGTGCCTAGTCCTGGTACTATCACATAAGGGGCCATCCATAAATTACGTTACACATTGAGGGAAGGGGATCAACGAAGCTGTGTAGGAAGGGGTGGGAATCAGCATTTAACCTTTTATATGATTATATAAATGTGTACGTTAAGAACCATTTTCTCCTATGTTTACCAACAGATTTTCTTATTTTTTTGTTTAGTAGCTATTGACGGACTTTAGTGGTATATATATATTTTTCTTAATAAAAGTAATGAGTAATCATCTGAATTGGGACCACTGGGCAAAGTAGTACTAAGCCGATTGCAAATGTGTAAGTTTAGAAACACTGGTCTCCGAACAAACAACGCATAGATGTGGTGCTCTTGTTAAATTCTCCGTTTTTATTATTCTGTGCCTTCGACAGATGGGTCCAATATTTTCATATTATGTAACGTTAGTTACACGATAGTTTTGGTCACAAGGAATTACAGCAACCAGTTTTATATATGTAGCTACAACACTGATTGAATAACAGGTCATTTAGACCAATAGACTCGGGCCTATGGGTCTAAATGACCTGTGTCTTGTAAAATTCGGATTTTACAAGACATATTTTTGTAGTTTTCTATCAAGTAATATAATAAAAAATATTTATGAAGATAATTTCACTTCACGTTAAGAATAAGTTAGAGTTCATTCGAGTCATAATGCTACTAGGTCCTTTTTTATTGTTTTCTAGTGGTATTGTTTAGCCAAAGGACATTATGCCGTACCTGTTCTAACTAATGTTACTTACAATTAATTATTATTAAGGGTCCTGATAAGTTCGATGCGAAATGTAAGAAGCGGTAATAATGTGACCGTAAGAGTACGTTCACATGACATGTGTTAAGCGCGCGGTGGGTTTTTGTATAGTGTTCACATGGCGAGCGCTAGAACAAAATTCGTGTACTTGTTGACGCTCGCTTAACACCCGTCACCTAAACATAGCCTAAGGATTGTGGGATCTACCCCCACCTAACACTACAGACGTGTAAATTTCAAAAAGATTTGTAAAATAATTTCATTTATGTACCCAGGTAAGTTTATTATTAAGTTTACAATTAAATTATGATTATTTTGTTTCCATATCACTTACTGTACTGTAACGTAATAATGAAACCATGTTAAGTGTAAAACAAATTATCTATAGGTAGTTAAGTGGTAAAAAAAATACAGGTTTGACCTTAAGTTGATAAAACATTTGTACCTAATCTAAACATGCAACGCCAATGTGGCCGTTATACTTCTGCCTAACCTTCAAGAGAAGCGACATATAAATATATTTTTAAGGGAATATTTGGATTCTTAATATTAATTTTGTTAATTAAACAAATTTACAACATTTATATTGTTTTATTTTGTACAGCATCGATAAAGGAAAATTTAAATATTAACAAGAATAACAAGAGTCAGTCAAACAGTAGCTATATCTATAAATGGCACTATTAAACTAAGTACAGTTTAGGGATCGTCCATTAATCACGTGAGGCTCGAAGGAGGCGGGAGGAGAGGGTGCGGAAAAAATCAAGAAATATCACAAGGGGATGGGAAGGTGTAGTGAGATATCGCATGTATTTATTTTTATGTTGAACGCGTGATTTCTAAATCGAACAGTGGCCCAAGACTTCTGGCCGTTGCCAGGAATCTATTTCTCCGTCAGTCGCCAGTAAAGTCTGTGATTTTCATATAATTACACCTTTCCTTTACTATTTGCATGCCAGTTAGAAAGCACCTGCAACCTTAATGTCTGTCTTTACATTTTTATCACGATACTTAATTTTCCAGTATTAACTTAATCTGTATTTGAAGTGAACATTTTTAAGATAAAGTTTTATATAAAAAGTTGCTAAAAACATCACGTGATTAATGGACGACTCTTTATTATAAAACTGCAGATATTATGTGGCGTGCTCAATAGAACACTCCAATACAAAACACTCAGCGTCCCTTTCCCACCTTCCATGTTTGCGATTTTGAGTTTGCATGCAAGTTTGCAATGGGGTTTGTTATCAATTGGCAGTGTCTCGAACAAGTTCGCTAACGGTTAAAGTGAGATTTGATCTTTAGCTGAAACGCAGTAAATCACATATAATGACGTATCAGCGTCCCATGTTGGGCGCCAGCTGTAACTTGTAGGGTGGCCTCGTGGTCTGCACGTGGTCCCCCGTAGGTAGATTTAAGTGAGGAGAGGAATTACGATACGATAAACGCTTTTACAGATTATAATGTAAGCTTGTGGTACAGATATTTAAAGGAATTTAAACATCAAGTATACCAGGCTCAGGGTGGAGTTCTTCGGAGGCTTTGGACGTAGTTCCGGCGCTGGTAGATGCAGAGTACTTAACTTCGTAGCCGTATTGAGGAGGAGCGCGGGGGAGCGTCTCAGGGCTTAGTGGGGAGTACGTGGCGCAAGGTTTTAGGAGGGCGCAGGATGACGAGTGACCAGTTTTATTGTGTTTTGTCCTACAGAAAATTCTTCCAAATCACTGTGCATGTCCTTTAAATCTGTTTTAGGCCACTATGATCCCGCGGGAAGTAGCTAGGACTTCAGTAGGTATATTAAATATAGTAATTGTATCATCAGCCGACGGCAGTTTTTGCTCAGTCGCTGATACTTTAGGGGATTTCGTTCGAAATAGCTTCATCCAACAATCTGACCGACTGTTAAATGTGTGTCATATAAATGCACAAAGTGTGCCTAGTCACCATAGTGAGCTTTTAGAAGCTTTTAGTAACACCAACGTTCACGCCATCCTAGTTTCAGAGAGTTGGCTCAAACCTCAGCTGGTGTCCACCGCTTACTCTCTTCCAGGCTTCATCCTTATCCGAAATGATCGCATTGATCGGAGGGGTGGCGGAGTCGCTATCTACTTACGCTGTGAATTTAATTACAAAGTAATCACTACTTCTCCATCTACTTCTAACACTTCTGCTGAATACCTCTTTCTCGAGGTTTGTATTAAAGGATCGAAAACGATCTTAGGCGTGGTTTACTGCCCTCCTACTGTTGATTACTTCACCGATTTGGAATTGGTTTTAGAATCTTTAGGGTCTGAGTACGTACATCACATAATTATGGGAGATCTTAACACTGATCTCCTTGATTCCAACAGTCATCGTACCCGTAAACTCCTGAGCATTATTGAATCTACCAATCTCCATGTTTTACCTCTCCAAGCTACGCACCACAACATCAATGGACATGATACTTGGTTAGATTTAATCCTGTCTTCATCTCCTTCCCTCATTTCCTCTCATGGCCAACATCCTGCTCCGGGCTTCTCTCATCACGACTTTATTTTCCTCTCCTATATCCTAAAAACCCCGAAACCTAAGCCAAAAGTCCTTTTCAGACGCTGTTTCGCTCGCATGGATATAGAAAACCTGCGCCGGGATGCTTCGGTCATTGATTGGGAGCCTCTGGCGATAGCGGATACAGTTGATTGCAAGGTCCAGGTCTTTAATGACATTGTTCGTAACTTGTATGACACTCATGCACCAGTCAGGAAAGTTAAAATAAAACACCCGCCGGCCCCTTGGCTAACAAAAGAGATACGGATGGCGATGCGCCGTAGGGACAAAACCTATCGCAAATTTAGAAGGGATCGCTGTGAAGAAAAATGGATCATCTACAAATCAGCAAGAAATAAATGCAACCAAATGATACGTAACGCTAAACGCCGCCACATTCTTATTAACATTTCTTCTTCTTCCCCTGCCGAAATTTGGAAGTTTCTCAAAACTTTGGGTGTTGATAGGGTTCAGAATACAGTTACATCTTTGACTATTGGTTTAGACGACATGAACCGTCATTTCATCACATCTTCATCATTGGCGTCGCAAACCAAAAGTCAAACACTCGATTTTTTAACTGGACTACCTCGGCGAATCATCGATGCCTTTTTCTTTTCTCCAGTTGCCTCGGACGAGATCAAAAATATCATTCTATCCATTAAATCAAAGGCTGTTGGTTGTGACGATATAAGTCGATACATGATAGTTACCATCCTAGACTACCTTCTGCCCGCAATCCTACACATTGTTAATTTCTCCTTTGACTCCGGACATTTCCCAGCTGTATGGCAGAAGGCCTACGTTCGCCCTCTTCCAAAGATCCCAAATCCATCTCTCCCCAACCATTTCCGACCCATATCAGTCCTCCCTTTCCTATCCAAAGTACTTGAGGCTTGTGCTCACAAACAGCTCACCAAGTACATCTGTGAAAATAATATCCTCAGCCCATACCAATCGGGATTCAGGCCTGGACATAGCACAGTCACTGCTATGCTCAAAATAACCAATGATATCAGGAGTGGCATTGAGGATACAAAGTTGACTGTTTTAGTGTTAATCGATTTCTCAAACGCGTTTAACAACGTTAACCACGATATTCTACTTTCTATCCTCACTCATCACATGATCTCCTCCGAAGCTCTGGAATGGTTCTCATCTTATCTTCG
The DNA here is from genome assembly GCA_963859945.1 of Euplagia quadripunctaria. NCBI lineage: Eukaryota > Metazoa > Arthropoda > Insecta > Lepidoptera > Erebidae > Euplagia > Euplagia quadripunctaria. The sequence continues at coordinate 25,259,840 of OY982563.1, read as the reverse complement.
GGGACGTCAGCAGTCGGTTCGTATCGAAGATTCATCATCAACTTGGTGTGATATTGATACAGGCGTTCCCCAAGGTGGCATTCTATCTCCTCTATTATTTTCGATGTTTATCAATCTCATTACTCTTGATCTTCAGTGTGCGTATCATTTGTATGCAGACGACCTTCAAATTTATTCACAGGCAACACTGGATAATTTGGCAGAAGCAATACATAATGTTAACAGAGATTTGGAGGCCATTAAGAACTGGTCTGATCGTTTTGGTGTGTCTGTTAACCCCTCAAAATGCCAGGCCATAGTGATAGGGAGTAACCGCATGAGAAGTAGAATGGATGCCTCTGTACTGCCGGCTGTGATCTACAACGGGTCTGTGTTACCAATAAATCTTTCAGTCAAAGACCTTGGTTTACAAATTGACGCTAGTCTCACCTGGCAACCACAAATTGCGTACGTCAGTCAGAAAGTTACTGGGACCTTGCGATCACTTTATCGACTCAAGAATTTTCTCCCAGCCAGCACAAAGTTGATGCTCGTACAGACATTGATATTCCCGATCATTGATTATGGTGATGTGTGCTATCTCGACCTGAATGCAGATCTGCTCAACAAACTTGACCGACTTCTCAATAATTGCATTCGATTCATTTTCAATCTTCGCAAGTACGACCATGTGTCTGCATATCGATCCCAACTGTCATGGCTACCCATACGTCAGCGACGTAGCCTACGGGCTTTAACTACTCTCTACACTCTTCTTAATACCCCTACTGCTCCCACTTATCTCACTTCACAGTTTCAACTACTATGTTCAAACCATGACAGAGATCTTCGCTCTTCAAATAATCTCTTACTCCTTTGCCCTACACATAGTTCTTCTCTTATTCACTCTTCATTTGCTGTCCAGTCTATCTTGTATTGGAATGCGCTTCCCCCTGAAATTAGGATGTCCACTAGCCGTCACACTTTTAAAACTAAAGTTCGCGAGTTTTATAGAAAACAAATATCTTCATAATATCATGTCAATAGGTATATTTTGAATTATTTATTATATTTTCGTATTTATTTCCATGTGTCTATATAGTAGTAGTAGTATAGTTATGTATTATGGCACATGATATTTATTTATTTATGTATATTATGTGTTTGTTTATATGTACTTATTATTGTACTTATTAATGTGTAAGGTATATGAGGTATAAGATTGAGCCTTTAATAATTAGTCACTTCTCCATATATATATATATATATATGCACCTGCCACGTCCTCTCTGCACCACCCAAAGGTTGACTGGTAGATAATGCCACTTGGCATTAAGTCCGCCTCATGTAATTTGAAATGCAGGAAGTATTAAATAAATAAAATAATTGTTTAGAATTTTTTATTGACACAGTAAGTGACTATCAAATCTTTGTTATTGCCACGGCTTTTGCACAAAAAAAGCGGCGGAAGAAACAAGACAAGTGGGAGTCTGACTCGCGCATTGGGTGCCGTAGGTAGGTACATACTTGTATAATTATGTAGATAATTAATTAATCCATCTCGGGAATGGATTCTCGTTCTTTCTGAAAGATAAACTTAAGTTAGCCGTTTTATAAATACTCTTCCATACATCGATGCACCTACGTTACAGTTATTTTCAAACATCTTGCAAAAAATGGGGATCTATAATTTTTACCTCCAAACTTCGCAAGGAGGTCGTGGGACACGACAAAATCGCATAGCATGTTGTCTTGTTTTAGCAATATTTAATACATTAAGCTATTTCCACAAGTTTTAAATAATATAGTTATTAGGATTATAGCCATATACTTTATAAGAAAAGAAAATAGGCAGTCATGAGACCGCCGACAGAAGTGAAAATTTAAACGAAACGACGAACTTAAAACGTCACATTAGCAGGTTGGTGACATTAATTAATAAGGAGCTGACAGAACTCAATGTTTAGATTAGCGCCCTCTAGTGGATCTATATATGTATTATTAGCGTGACGGTCACGAATACAGTGCTTTTTTCCCCCATAGCAAAAGTGCACAAACGTGCCTAAAGAAGTTTTCACTTCAAAAAAATTTACAACTCGGGTAAAAACTATTAAAGTTACAGAACATGTCAAATCTACAATAGTGCATTTTTATGAAAAATGCTAGCCCTCACCCGCCAAGCATATGAAGTGTAACGTGCGAAAAGAAACTTTGGTCCAATAAAATACCCATTAAATTAGATACTGTATTTACGCCGTTTGAGGCTTTCTGCGGAGCATCGCCAGCACAACCAGCTTTACTTGGAGGATGGGATTCGAGCGGGGCGTTCGACGGTCGGTGCTGTGTTGGGCCTGAGGGCCGTGACCGAAGAGGTAGTGAGCTGTGGCGGCGTGCTGCTGGCGGTGTCGTTGGACATCGCCAACGCGTTCATTAGTCTGCCATTCAGCTGCATCAGGGAAGCACTCCACTATCACGGAGTGCCAGGGTACCTGAGGCGGCTAGTGGCAGACTATTTAGAGGAGCGTACCGTCATGTACGAGGACCGAGATGGAGTTTTGAGTCGTCGGCACATGTCGTGCGGTGTTCCGCAAGGGTCTGTCCTTGGACCACTCCTGTGGAACATGGGATACGACTGGGCCCTTCGAGGCGACTTCCCCCCCGGGCTGGGCGTAATTTGTTACGCCGATGACACGTTGGTCACAGCCCGGGGGGTGAACTTTCAGGAGGCGGCGCGCCTGGCCACCAGGGGAGTATCAATGGTGGTCGGGCGCATCGAGGCGCTGGGCTAGCGGGTGGCCCTGGATAAGACGGAGGTCCCTTTTATTCCATGGGCCCCGTCGTGGTCCACCCCCTGGCGCCTCTATCGTGGTCAACTCGGTCCTCGTACCGGTTCAGGCCCACATAAGGTATCTGGGCCTGATCCTCGACGGTAGGTGGCTTTTCGACGAGCACTTCCGACAGCTTGCTCCGAAGCTGGTCGGCGCTGCATCCGCCCTTGGGCGACTCTTGCCCAACTTGGGCGGACCCAGCGTCGCTACAAGACGGCTGTACACGGGGGTTGTCCAGTCAATGGCACTGTACGGTGCACCGGTGTGGGCGGGAGCTCTGACCGCCCAGAATAGGGCGCGCCTCTGGCGCCCTCAGAGGGTTATGGCGGTTAGAGCCATACGCGGATACCGCACCGTGTCGACGGAGGCGGCGTGCGCGTTGGCCGGGACACCCCCGTGGGATTTGGAGGCGGAAGTGCTCGCCGAAGTATATCGGCGAACGGCTGAGTTCCGAGCGGGAAGCGACAGTCGGCCCCCGCCCGAAGAGGTACGCGAATGGTGTGAGACCGCTCGCCGTGCCACCATGGGTCGTTGGTCGTCCCGGCTGGAGGCTCCACGTGCTGGCTTTGCCGCCGTGGAGGCGCTTCGTCGAGTGGGCAGGGCGGCAGCACGGGACCCTTTCCTTCCGACTGACGCAGGTCCTTTCCGGGCACGGCTGCTTCGGGAAGTACCTGCACTCGGTCGCTAGGAGGGAACCGAGTCCCGCCTGTCACCACTGCGACTGCAGTGAGGACTCGGCTCAGCACACACTGGCGGTTTGCTCCGCCTGGGCGACGCAGCGTCTTGCCCGTCATACGCTCCATGGCCGGCAGCGACAGGAATTTTACCGCGGTCGCGAACTTCTGTGACAACGTCATCTCGCAGAAGGAGGCGGCGGAAAGGGTCCGGGAGGACGATCTAAACTCGGACCTAATTCGCCGCCGGCTCCGCGGGCGGCGAAGGCGCGCTTACCAGCGCCTCATGCCGCCCTGAGTGTGGCCGCGGGTGGTCGGGACGGGTTTTCCCCTCCACCCGCGATAGCGGCCCCCCGCGAGGAGGCGGCGGTGACAAGAGCACGACGGTATAATTATGTCGTTAAGATTGGCATGTCGAGAATATTAATTTTGTTAATAAAACAATTTTACAGCATTTATATTATTTTATTTTGTACAACATCGATAAAGGAAAATGGAAATATTAACAATAGTCGGTCTGACCAGACATTAAACATAGTGCATATGTGCTATGGTAAGTAACGATGGCGTATGAAAACTTTATTTACTCAGCGATAACTATAATCTAAGTTGTCGTTCTTATGGTCTTAACTTAAAAGGAATGCTACCTGTGGTGACTTATGATGTTACATTCACTATTACAATTTCTTGGGTCTTGGAATGTTGTAACTACCGTATCAAGGTAACATATAAATATAATAAAAGACTATAAAGAAAAAAAGACTACAAAAGAGTATAAAAGACGATTTTATAAGATGCACAAAATAATACAAATTATTATTACAATAAATATTAAACTTTATTGTATTATTATTAATGTAAAGCCTGCAAAATATAAATATTAATTACACGTTTTACATAACTAAGAACTACCACGACCATTTTCTAACCACGGCCAGTGTAACTTTGTGGAAACGTTCAATAGATAAGTCAATATATTTAGAATATGATCGTGTTAATTCTCGTAATACATGTCGAGTTAAAGTTAATTCCATAGGTATTTTAAGTAAGATTTCCAAAGAAATAATGGCCGCTATTAGATCTTATATGACGTATAAAATTCCCGATATTTGATATCAGCTATGGCATTTCTTTAAAATGACTTTAATAGCGCTGTTACCAATTTTTCTAAATCGTTGTTTGTATGACCATAACGACATACAGAAATGCTCTATTTTGGAAAACGAGTTCCGTCGTGATAATAACGCAGCACAGGCTGTGCTCTTAACTTATCCATAATTAGCCAATACAGTGAAAATTTATTTAATTATACATTTTTATAGACACTTAGACAATTTGACACGTTTTTGAAGCAACATTCATTCATTTGTGAGCATACAATTCGCGTGATAATATTTGACACAAACGTGAGCATGGAATATGAGGAAATATGTTGGACGGAATTATTACATAGACATCTTAAAACCAGTGCGTTAGTGAGCATTATAATAAGAAGACGCATTGGCAATACTTTATCTACATAGCGCTAGAAATATATTCGAAATCTTTAAAAACACCTGTGATGGCTTGCAACAGCAGCAAAATAGTACTGCAGCGCCATCCAGCGAGGACAAACCGCACTACACAGTAACTACTATTCTGCATCGCGCAATGAAAATCGCGTTGAGTAATATTATGTATATATCCTAACATTTAACGTTTAGCTGAAACTTTTAAATTATAGCACGTCCGTATGACTTGAACCCGCCTGATGGTAAGCTAGATTGAGGTCCAAAGATTGATGACCACCATTACAGATACGGATGATTCCAAAATGGTTGTCTTAAGTTTGAAGGCCTCGAGAGATGTGTTTTCACGCCCCGCTTAAAGGACAGGGGATTGTACGTCGAAGGGACCGCGGAGGGCCACGGATTGTTCTGGATAGGTAAGGAGAGGGTGGGATTGGCATGATGACCTCAACTGCTCGGTGGATTCAAACCCATCTAAAATCGAATACCGTACAACAAGCTAGCCAAAATTACCGCTATACTTTATTCTTCTTGTACCATCCGAACTTCATGAAATTTGGCAATCAAGTTGCCAGGGATACGACAAAGGACATACATAGGGTTACTATTCATCCAGACAAAAAAAAATTCCCGAGGGATGGAAAAAATATTTTTACGCGAGCAAAGCCGCGCGGAGAAGTTAGTATTATATATATTTTAATACCATGTTGTATACATATTTTATTATTGAGCCTACGATGTTGTTGCTGTCTTGCAGACAATAAACCGCTGTAAGAGGAAAGAAATCAGTTCGCTGGTTTGCTAGAATATCGACATAATTCAAAATTCAGTCGAATTGAACTAAGTATGTGAAACGATCATAAATCTCTGATATTTTATGGTGAACAAAGATGCAACGCCGATTTCGTGCTAACGTTCGTTAGAAAGCGACAAGTTCATTATATATTTAGAACAAAATACTCTAGCGGAAATCACAAAACATTGCCATTCTCTAAAATCAATAATTTTGAGTTGTGTCGCTATTCACGAAAACCAGCGAGTTGTGTTGCCAGTAACTAATTTTCATCACTTAAGCTTGTTATAGACAATAAATCTCCCTATGTATACCGGGATGTTATAATTATTATGTTGTACAAAAATCTCTTAGGTTATACAAATATAAATCTTTCACTTATCAAATATCTTAAGAGGTATAAAGCGTTTGTATAAATATTTAACCGTTATTTACAGAACAATATATGCATTTATTAAACATTTGATTAAATAAGTTACAGCTTACTATTATATCACAAAACTTATGTTTCCAATAACCATTAGCAAACTACACTATTTACAATTACAAGGAAAAATATCATCAAAATTTATTTCTAACATTATTAATTATTATCTTTAATATTTATCTCTCGTATTATAGTAAACCGTATATTTCTTGCTTCTCGCTTTTTCTTGCTACATCGTTTATACAGCACATTTTACAAGAGACGGTAATTATTATATTATACAGGGTATTAGTGAAACGCTCCGTGAAAACGAAGACAGACAGTGGTACTAATGGTACCTTTGATGATGGGTCAGAAAAAAAATCAGTCCAGATGAATTGTTTTTTTTATTTTTAGCATTTTTCACAATTTTTCAAAAACAGCTGACGCTCGGGTCAAAGGACGCACAAAGTACGGCTTCAGTACGTCCGTAGACCCGAACGTCAGCTGTTTTTTGATTTATTTTTTATGAAATTATCTTTTCATTTAGCTGTACCAACATAATGGAGCCTGAAAAATGCTAATAAAAAATTGTAAAAAGATATTTTTTTTCATGAGGATCGATTTTTTTTCAGACCCATCATCAAAGGTATCATTAGTACTATCGTCTGTCTTCGTTTTCGGGAGCGTTTCACTAACACCCTGTACAATAACCCCTTTTGGTAATTTAAATTTTCGAGCAAGGATTTAGTATCTTCTAGAAATTAGTGCCTGTCCTATTATAATCTTAATAATGTTTAGAAACAAATATCTAAATAACTACACTGTGATAAGTACACACCGAGGTATTTGTGCAATATTAGCCTATAATATAATTGGTGCAGTTTCTGACACAGTACACATTTGAGTTTAAACAACACACGCTTTGGCATAAATCAATCAGTGTTCATAGACCATGATGTTTAAGTATTTATTTGACCTGGGTGGGAATCGAACCCCTGAGCTCTGGCTCAACAGTCAGATCATCATCACCACTAACATCCAGACCAACAGGCCTGTTTGTAATGCGACCTAATTTCTCAGTAAGTAGACATTTTGCGTTGTGACACTTTGGATTTATTTTTGTGCAGTTATTTCAATAACTGCATCGAAAGTGACCAGTAACTACGTAGTCCGTTAGTATTTGTAATGCATTTATTAAAACCGCACCCGTAATATAGGTTGGCAGCACATTTCTAATGCTGTAATAATACATTATGACATTAATGGGAATTAACGAGACAGTACCTTTGAATGTTGACATTTCAACCAGATTAGGACGTATTCACAGGCTGCATCATGTTAAATGGCCCTTGAAATCACGATAATTCAATATTATCATAAATCTTGAGATGCGAAAATTAAACTTATTACAGTAATCATACAATCTAAGTTCAGTTCGTCCAACGTAGACTTGCAAGAGTGCTAAAGAACATTGCATATGTCATTTAAATTTAAAACAAGATACCATCGTGTCATTCTTTTATATGATTGTGTGTAACAACATAATGAGAATATGACAAAAGAATTTGATAAACAATCTTTTACACAGTACGACGCAGGCGTCGGAAATAATTATGTGTCCTTCGGCTAAGAATTATGTAAATTGTGCACACCAAATGCGTAATGTACAAGATGTGTACAAGAGTGTATTGTTTTCGGGATTCATGTATCTGAGTTTATTTATTCTACCATAACTTCTAAATGCCTGAACCGATTTAGATGTATCCTGGGTATCCTTACACTACCCCGAGTGACTCACGCTATAATTTTTTTCAAAACAATATGGCAGCTGTATGGTGCGTAATCGTTTATTGGCAAGGCAGTTGTGTTTTTAATTATTAAAATGTCGTAAAAGTTAGTCGTTTTATCATAACAATAGTGAACATTGCAAACTAAGTAAAGAGTTACTTATCTCTTTCGACCTTTCTCATCTATTCTTATCTTATTAAAATTCAAAGACGCCTTCACATTACCGGTGATTTGATCAGAAATATAAGACCGTACCTAGATATCTGTCAAGCCAAAACAGTGAATTTTTGTTAGATGTTAAAACTTTTTTTATGGTATAGGGGGCAAATGAGCCGACGGGTCACCTGATGGTAAATGACTACCGCCGCCCGATGGGCATCTGCAACTCTAGAGTCAAAAGTGCGTTGCCGCCCTTTAACGTGAGAGTAGGAGAAGAGGGGGAGGGGGGAAGAGTGGGAAGAGAGGAGAGGGGAAGGACGGGAATAAGGGAGAGGGAAGGGTTAGGGCCTTTGGTAACCTGACTCACTCGGCGAAATGCAATGCAAGCATTGCTTCACTGCCGGTTTTCTGTGAGGCCGTGGTATCGAGCGGAGTCGAGCCGGCCCATACGTGCCGAAGCATGGCTCTCCCACGTTAAAAGTTTCTGTTAAAACTTGTATGAAATAATGATTTGTGATGATATACCTTACTATTGTTGCTTGTTTCATATTTAGTGTTCGGTTACATAACTATATTCTAATTTACAAAGTCACAACACTTAATTACCTCAATGTAAATAGATCATTACTTTTTCTATAGATATAGCTACTAATATATGATTAGCAATTGTAAAGCTTTTACTACATTAAAAATAATTAAAACGTCATATTTTTGTATCAAATCACCAAGCTTATGTGAACGCAGCCTTAAATAATGTGCAAGTGTTGCCATTAAAAAATAATGTATGTCAGTGGTTATTTGTTTATCTTGAACGACTGTTTTATGCTTTATCACGCAGCATGTTACCAGATAATATTCAAATGATTAATCTCTGTGTCAAAAACTAGGTTGAAACGAACGTAGTCTGAGCAAGGCCAGTGAAACACAGATAAGAGGATGGATGAGAAAAAAAAACTGCAGCACAATACTGATATTCTTATCTGTGGAGTGCGTTTGTTATGTGTATAGGGCTATGTAAGCGAGTATGTGCTAACTAATTTATATATCTATACCCGAGAGCAATGAATACGGGTCACATAAAGATACGAATGCGGGTCACATAAAGATACAAATGCGGGTCACATAAAGATACCGGAAAATCTGGGAACTAAGTATGCTAGCTTGGTAAAATTAATTGTGTTTAGTATACAATTAAATACTCCTTAAATGAAAGTAAAAAATCTTCTTAATTGTTGTAATAAAGTTACGCCATTAAAAACGTGAAAATAAAAAAAATAGACTTTTGTAAATGGAACTACGTAAGCATAGCAAATTACCTTAAATCTATCAACATTGCTTTTATGGACACTAGATCTACAGTTAGTGACTGAGGCACTAGTATCCACAGACAAAAGATCATATACTTTATAAAACAAATAGATTAAGTATAGTAACACAAAGGTGTACATCACTCAGACTACATTCGCGTTTTTACACTAACATGTATTGGTACCTAGGTGGGAATTAAATACACTTACAAACTAGTCTTTGTAAACAAATTGTGTCAAGTAGTCCATTCTTTAGTAAACAACATTTTAACTTATAACTTTATCCATAAGATTCATTTACCTTTGTTATTAGTTTTGAATATAAATCATTATAATCTCATTGGTTCCTTCAATTATCATAATTTGGCTTGAATTAGACTAGGTCAAGATGCATGACATTATAGTAACGATGAAGGGCGTTCACAAAAATGTCAATTATTTTTCGACCTTTGCCGGACTGATATTTATGAATTTTTGTGTCGAGCTATTTTTAAAAGGCCCTTGTGATCTTAAAGTATTTCCGTCAAGTGATACGACCGTCATCTCGATAGATAAAATGATGTGCAAACCTAACCAGTCTATATTTAGAAGGTCAAAGTTGCTTGGATCATAATTCACGAACACACATCATTCACGAACACACATTCACATAATATGGTAGCCGACTGTCAAGTCAAATCAGTCAATCAAACGAACCTTATTTCTCAAATATAACAAATAATATAATCTCATACTTCATTCCATAAAGACTGTTTAATATTTAAACAATGGGAAACTTTCAGTAATTTTTAAACAAGACGAGAAAGCTAAATTTATCCAATGCCATTAATCTTATGAGACTTATGCACGGCATCCAGGATCCAGGATACTCTGCTTCTTTTAGTGATTACCACCAGAATTGTGATGAGTGTACATAATCATTCCAATTTAAAAAGGACTACTTCGTCATTCTTCATCAGTCAATAATAACAGTAACATCTAAACAGCTATTTACACACCCAATCCGTCAAGATTTTTCCAGAATGCTGTTCAGCTTTTCACCACCTTTCCTCGTGCTATGGTAACGCTGGTGGAGTGAGTACGTGAGTCTGTTTGGTGACCACCTGGTGCCCTTGCGCCAGTTCCCCAGCCTTTAAAGCTTTGTACTTAAGGAAGGCGTCGACGCCGTATACCACCATAGCCAGGTAGCCGAAGAACTGAAAATAGAAGATTTAATCTGAACTGGGTTTATTTGTGGTAGGGCTGTAAGGAAGACACAAACAAAACAATCATTAATTTGCCTGCCGAAAGCCTGTTTCGGCAGGCAAATTAATGATTGTTTTGTTTGTTTATTACGCTTTCACGCCTAAACTACCCAACCGATCATGATGTCATTTTGCGTGCCATACTTATACACACGTGACATAAGGTACCTTTCATCCAGCGGCGGAATTGCACATTTGCCGCCAGTAGGCTATTAAAATTTTGCCGCCCCTACCGGTCGGTCTATCTAATTCGACACCCCAGGACAAGACAAAAAATAATGTAGGCGCCAAATTTGCCGCCTTTAAAATCTGCCGCCCTGGGCTTCAACCTAATCGGCCTACTGGTAAATCCGCCACTGCTTTCATCCACAAAAAAAGTAAGCACTGTTGATTACACATCTGTATTAACGGGTGAGAAACTGCAGACCAAAGCTAGTTGATAATATTTTATTATTGTTTTGAAACAACCGTTTATAGACTACAATGTTAGGTACATTGTCTTAAAAGAGAATTTTAAAATGGCAAGTTAAGTTTCAAGTAAGGCAGATTTTTGAAGTAACGTATCAGTTAAGCGTTGTCACGGTGTCGACTCTCATCAAAAAGAAGGCAGCAGCAATCTTGTTGTTGCGAAATTTATGATCCACAGATGAGTTTTCAAAACACCGACATATTCTTGGTTGTCTGCAGAATGTTACACATTTCAAAGCAACAAACATACCTCAGAATACAATAATAAACGAGTTCATTTATTTATTTCAGCATTCAGAACAGAAATAATTTAAATCGAAATTATAAAGCCACAATATATAGCTCATTTTAAATAGAAGTTATTCTGTGACGCGTTACGGGTACTTTAACAATATTATGACTATGAACACGTAACACATCAATGTTGAGTAGTCACGCCCGCAATAAGCTATTGGAACATATAAAATGTAAGTTGGTACAAACCGGTGTTACGGTTTTGTGTCAAAGAACGACGTGGAAATGTGAAACGCAAATCACTGTTCAAATCACGTCGGGCGTGGAAAAGTGAAACTCGAAGTCACTGCTCAAATCACGTCGTGGAAGATTATCATCATGAATCGGCCTCTGTCTATGCAGCCACAATCTTATTTTAGTTTTTAACTTAAAGGCTCAGCTAAAAATCGCGGCTTAACAACACTACAGCAGTTACTGGTCAATAAGTAGGGTTGTTAGAACCTTGTGCAAGCACCATAGATTGGCCGACACGTCACAACATATTATAAAACAAAGTCCCTCGCCGCGTCTGTCTGACTTTTCGCGATAAACTCAATAACTGTCAAACGGCTTTTCATGGTGGTTTTCACCAATAGACGGAGTGTTTCATAACGAAGGTTTAGGTGTATAATTCATTAAGGTTTTGTGTAAAATGGCTGAAATATGACGACGCTAGCTGCTAGTAAATAATATATTAGTCTCCATAATCGAAATGCGTATGTATGTATCTTGAAAGCCATAAAATTTAATCAAATTAAACTACAAAGACTTATGTTTACTGGGTACGACTCCTGTAAATATTTCATTTATTCTCGAAATGGCTAACTACACACGGCCAGTCTACTTATTTCCTCGCACAGAATAAAAAAACAGACTGCTACGGTATTCGAAAGAGGTTTTTCATTTCAATGTTTTTTTTTTGTCTAGACCGCCGAGTTCTAAACCATAAACAATGGCTAAAGCTAATGGGAGGAAGGGAGTAATGACTAATTTTATAGTAAGTAAACGGCTTTGTAACACGCAACACGTTGTTCTAAGTCGTATAAAATGGTGTTGATATTTTATAGTCCGGTCACGTATTGGCAGCATACCCACCTGTTTTACAGCTGATAAAGTGGGCCAGTGAGACGATTGTATCAGCTTTTGTTCTATTCGAAGCCTGTTTACATATTAAGTAATGTATTCTATTTGTGTCTAGCTACTTTTGATATTGGGAAGGAGGAACTTAAATCTAAAATTAATTTGATCTTTTAACATTCTTTATTGTACATTACATTATAAAAAATTTAAACACGTTTGAAACAATCAGAGATAGGCCATCGTAAGTACAATAGGCTGTCTTATCGCTAAAAGCGATGTCTTACAGACAACCTTTGTATAGAACAGTAGACGAAAAATCGCGGTAGCTGATAGGGTATTAAAATATTTTAATAGATATAACTTGAAGTCACTAGTAATACAGTGCAGTACAGTAAACATAGTATAGAAAGTGAATAATATTACGACTTATACGAGATGATAGGTTTGTTTTTAGGAAACATGTCAGAAATGTAAGTCAAAACAGCCCTGAGCCCTAAGGGATCAATACAGAGGAAATAATTAAAAGAAGTTTTCGAGATCCTGGTGTTCCGGAGATACAGCTAGCTCCATAAACATACCTCTTTTCGTAGACTTAACAATATAATCAAATACATTAAAGTAAATATATGAAAATACTAGCAACCCGCCCCGGCTTCGCACGGGTAGCAGAGACATCTTCAACAATTATCAACATATCTTAACAAATTATACACCTCCACCTTTCTTATGAATCACTCTGTCTATTACTGAAAACCGCATGAAAATCCGTTCAGTAGGTAGTTTTTCAGTTTATCGTGAACAGACAGACGCGGCGGGGGACTTTGTTTTATAATATGTAGAGATTAAATATTTCGTAGGAGTCAAAATGTGTGCAAAAATTAAAATTATTACGAAGTTGAAGATCAGTTGCTTCCGTATTGTAAACGTGCGTACATTATTATGTTGGCTTCTTGCAGCCGTTTGAGAACTAAATAGTATCAGGAAGCGGTTTTTCTGAAAATTTCTTAGTACCTACTTCTGTCAGAAAACACAAAGCTGCTTGTTAGGATTTCATACCCAAAGCTACTACTAAGCCTCCGCTGTCCGTCTGTCTGACAGCGGACTGTAGGTACCTCATGAACCGTTAGACTATATGAGGTAGAACGAGACAGAGCGCGTACCACCAGGACATTTTGTTTACTTACGTAAATAATGTTTCCTACATTCTACTTTACTCACCCCAGCTGCTGAATACGGGGCCGCACCAAACGCCACCACGATCGTAGACGCAATCAGGTACAAAAACACCATCACGATATATGCTATTATCTCTATCTTCAACCACTTGATATTATGGTACTTCTCCACCACGTGGAACAAATACAGCAGGAGTAAGATCCCTGAGAACCAGAAACCGAGGTTTGCGACTAGGCTGAAGTAGACGCCTCGGCCGTTTGCTCTGAAGGCTGAACATTGGATGCAGATGAAACCGATTAGGTTGAGGACCTGTGGAGAAAACGTCTGTTTAGAATATCGCATATAAGCTTATAAGAGATAGAGAATTGCTTTAACAAGCCATTTTGGAGTATGAATTAAGTAGGTACATAAATAAATGTAGTTAGTACTGGGAATGGCTATCAATTGGTCAGTATTTGAATAAACGCTCAAACGTTTAAAGTGTTTCGCAAAATCACACTCAGTCTTGTATGTCAATAATTTTAAATTTAATTTGATTTGATCCAGTTTGATGTATTTTAACTAATTTAATTTTATATAGTTCGATTTGATATAATTCGAATTGAATTGAATTGCTCCCATTTGATTTGGTTTTATTTGAATTGATTTAGTTTAATTGTTTTGATTTCATTTAATTTGATTTTATTTTGCTTCATTTTATTTTATATAATTATTATTTTCACTATTTTTTTAAACTACGTAACAGAAGGTAATAATAGTGCATGTGGTGGTTCCCTGTTAGTGATTGTTACACTAGGCTAGTATATATAAACCACTGTATCCTATGTGTATCTACGTGAGTGTAAACAATTGTCGGTGAGAGTTTGACAATTGTCAAAAATAAATAAATGTATTGTAATGATTGCTATTACCACGGCTCTTGCCCAAATGAAAGCGGTTCTTAACACGCCCTCGATGTGTACAGGAAAAATAATTGAATTAGGTATGTATAAATAATAATATAGAACTGAGAATAGTTTTCATATAGGTACTATGTACTTTGTTTTGTATATTTGCATGGTGGTGAATAAAAGTCAATCCTATATTTCATCTATCCTTTTATTTCATTTAATAGAATGCGACTCTATTTACTTAGCGGGCAGAGAATTGTCCTCTCTTCTCAAAAAGCGACACGGGACACGAGCATGCCGATCTCTCTGACCCGCGTGATCGGGTAACAGATTAGATGTCTCGGTAGCGCATATTGAAATCCTACTTCAGTATTCTCCGAGGCCTGAGGCGAACTGAATTAGTATTTGCAGATATTAAACACGCGTAAATGCTACTTCGATATATCTCGGAAAGGTCATCAGAATGACAGTTCTCTTTTGAAGAGCTACACTACCATTCCTTCGCTCGCCTTTCTTCACTCTACCCTGTGCCAAATAGAGCTAAACGCGGGAGACAGAGATAACTGAATTTTGGGCCACTCCTACCTAGACAGATTAGAGTTCATTTAATTAATCATAGAATTCATCGTTAAAAAAATATGACCTGACGAGGTTCATTAGGAAACCACGATTAGAAATCATTAAGTACAGATCATTGAGAGAGATCTATGTATCTATACAGAATATTTGTAGCGTCACTTTGTGATTAGTCTAGTGACGATAGTAATGAGTACCTACTTAAGTAGTGGCTAATTAACTTAACAAGTTACGAAGCCGCACAAATGAAGCAACTAAAAGGGAACGTAAAATATCCTACTAATATTATAAACGTGAAAGTTTGTGAGGATTTATGGATGTTTGTTACTCTTTCACGCCTCTTTGACTGAACTGATACTGAAACTTTGTATGTATATAGCTGGAGACCTGGAATAACACATAGGCTACTTTTTATGTATTCCCACGGGATTGGGACTTACGCGAGTGAAACCGCGGGGCGCTGCTAATAACTTATAAACGTGTCTTTTAAAAATAAAGAGCTAATAATATGGTTCGGTTAGTTTTATTTTGTAATAAGCAGTTATTTTTAATGATAGATTTGATTTAGAACCCAGCGCGAAGTGTGATAAAATAACTGTGTGCAAAGGGTCCCCGTCGGGTCCGAAACAAGTCTGGTATTCCCGAAATAGACACGTGAGTAAAACCGTCTATCTGTAATAAATATGAGTACCACTCAATAAAGTTTATATACTAAACAATTTGAATGAAACAAAAACTTACTAGAACGACAATCTTAATAACCCCAGGTAATGTGGTGATATAAGAGAGGTCGAACCGCGTTTCCGTATTGAAGACGGTGTTAGTGGACCCCATAGTCTGGGGCGGCGCAGGCGGAGGATGGCTCGGGTACGCCATCCTTGCTCATCTGGAATAGGAGAAAATATTGGTGTGCAGATTCTACATTAGTCTCTTCTCTCGTTCAACTTCTAAGCAATAATTAATAATAGATCTAAATAGAATATATATTGTAAGGCCTCGCTATGCAGAGAGGATTTAGGGGATCGGTGTTGATATAGAAGAACAATTGACAAAGGCTGTTGTATAAATGGCGTATATTGGAAACTGAATTAACCACGTTTATTGATACAACTTTATAATGGCTTCATAGATGTGGCCCAGTCACCTGACAGCCGTCCACTCTGACTGCTCTGTCTTCTTTCTACTGACTCCAACTCGACCAGCTTACTGCAAGGGTCGAAAGAGGTTCGAACCTCACAATATTATACCATGGTCCCACCCACATAATAGGGTTTGGTCCCACCCACTTTGGGAATTAAAGGTGGGAAAAGTAGTGGTAGGTAGGTAGGTGGAAGGGAGGGGATATTGCTTATACGGATGGATTGAGGATCAGGCAGGGGTCGCGTACCCTTAACTCGAACTGGCTATTGCCGGCAAGTCCGAGCCTTCTAACTAAATTCCGAGACAGTTAAGTTTGATTACTAAACACATCACCAAATGCAAGTTTCTGACCTCTCCCGTATTTGCTTTCCACCTTAGTTGTGTGTGTTATCTAGTATGCATTTCAAGTTCAACTCGAAATCGCTTACAGTGTTACAATACACTTAAAGTATGCAGAATCTTATTACTTTAAACGAGCAATTCTTGTATGTGTGTATTTATTTAATGGGCCCTAACCCTTCCCTCCAGCCCCCTCCCCCTCTTCCACCCTTCCGCTACTCGCACCTTAAAGGCCGGCAACGCACTTGTGACTCTTTGAGTTGCAGGTGCCCATGGGCAGCGGTAGTCATTTACCATCAGGTGACCCCTCTGCTCGTTTGCCCACTATACCATAAAAAAAAATATGTATTTATATTTCGGGTATTTCGGAAACGGCTCTAACGATTTTGATGAAATTTTGTATAAAGATACAATTTTGTATTTTAAGTTCAACTGCATAATTGTATTTCCTGTAAAAACGCAATTTTATAAAAAAGAAAATGACGATTATACAATAAGCTACATTCTCCCAGGTATTACATAACTGACAATAACTACCATGTGCATCAATCAATCAATTAGCCTATTCTAGTCCACTGCTGGACATAAGCCTCTCCCAATGTGCGCCATAGTACCCGGTCCTCCGCCTTCCGCATCCAGTCCCTCCCAGCTACCTTCCTCAGGTCGTCGGTCCATCTGGGGGGCGTCCTACCTTCCGTTTACCGATTCGCGGTCTCCACTCTAAGATCCACTTGCTCCAACGGCCATCGGTCCTTCGGCATACGTGGCCAGCCCATTGCCACTTAAGCGTGCTTATTCTGCGAGCTATGTCGGTAACTTTAGTTCTTTGTCGGATGACCATGTGCATATATTAAAAAAACTCTATTTAATTGATTGTTCTGCAAGCAATCGCCTAGTTACTTCAAACAAACAGTCTGTTTACAACACAAGTAAACATGTGTCTATATACTGGAGAATCCAATCAAAATGCCCTCGCTTCTGAATGCCTCATCAATCAGAGGGTAAAGGATAGTAAGGGTAATATACCTTATTTTATAAACGTCAGAAATCCACTAAGATTTTACTAGAAATGATTACTTAGTCATCATCCGAAATGGATGGACAGAACCATGACGACTTTACTTCCTCGTAGAAGTGATTCACGGCGTTACTCACGTGGCACTGCAGGTCAGTTTATTACTATTGACCTTATTGCCTTATAGGTATAATTATCAATTACATTGGTCGTAAATTTATGAGTAGGCAGAGGTATTGCACGTCGCTCAAATAATATTTAAAATAGAGGGGGCTTTCTATGTCATCATTTATTGTCATTAATTGCATTAAATCTGTAATTTATTATTAGTTCCAGTGCAAAATGCAACAAGTTTAATTTAAAGGAAAAGTATGTAGGGTATATATCCTTCCAATTAATTTAATATTATTATTCTAATAGTTATAAAGGTTTAGGCGTTCGGTCTATAAAGGTTTTCTGACCCGTTAATCATGTAGCGATCTACCTTGTCTATCACTACCAGGCAATCTAGCTTCAGCCATCTTCTTTCCCGAAGTTCCAAAGAACCATTGAAGGAAGTGTTTATATGTTTATGTATGTACTAGTATGGAGGTCTGTCTGACGTAATGAGCACCAAACAGGCGGCGCAAAGGGAATATGAGAAAAAGCACGCGACGTACGAGGCACCAGAGAACGCTGGACGATCTCCGGCCTCCATGAGCATTGGCCTAGGGGCGATGGGTGAGACAGCACCTCGTCCTAGCAGTGCTTCTGCACTGGAAGCAAAGCTCCTCCGTAGTGTGGGGAACCCACACTACGGCGGAGCAGAAAATAGATAGTTCAATTTTGACATATTCATCTTCAGGCCCAAATAGAATATTCTTTATTGTACACCGTATACATAGAACTACAATTGATCTTAAAATTAATATTAGTGTTAGGTACAATTTTCGATCTGCGGTCTTATCGCTAAAAGCAATCTCTACTAGACAAGCTTAGATAGATCTAGAGTCTTTCGGTGTTTTACATTTAATTATACGAGGGTGGGTCAAAAAGTTTGCGGAATGGGGGGGGCATGGGCATGGTGAGGGAAGGGGCGCTTTTTTATCTGCACTAGTTTTGACACTCATTAAGGATATAAATACGAAGTTTCGTAAAAATCAGGTCATTATTCACTGAGATACAGTACAATAGACATGTCAATCCGGAACAAAATTTGAAACATGGAGAAAATTGAGTTTCGTGCAGTCATCAAGTATCAAGTTCCTTACCAAGCAAGGAAAACCTCCTTAGACTATTTTGGAAGAGATGTCTTCTGTTTATGGATGCACTGGTAAAACCATAGTTTACAAGTTGCACAACCTCTTCAAGCAAGGCTGGGATTGGATTGAAGATGATCCGAGGCCGGGGCGGCCTGTCGAAGCGACCACGGCAGAAAACGTTGACAAACTTGAAAAAATCAGATTGGAACATGATCGTTGAAAGAAAAAGCAGCTTGCAGAAATGATCGGAGTGTCAGCTACAACCATTTTGAACATCCTACACGATCATCTTGGCATGTCAAAAGCGGGTGCCTTTGGGTACCGAGAATGCTCACGCCGCACCAAAAGCAGCGGCGAGTTGAGTGTTGTCGCAAGTTTTTGGCTCACTGTGCTGAAAACAAGGACGAAGTTTTTGACCGGATTGTGACTGGAGATAAAACTTGGGTTCATCATTATGAACCTGAGTCCAAACAGGACTCCATGCAGTGGCACAAAAAGGGCACACCACCGCCGAAGAAATTCAAAGTGTGTTCGTCAGTTGGAAAACTCATGGCCACTGTTTTCCGGAATACAGAGGGAATCCTTCTTATTGAACACAAAGAAAAGGGTACCAATATAACTGGAGAGTACTATGCTGCACTACTAGAACATCTGCGAGATGCTGTGAGGGAGAAAAGGCGGGGAAATTTGACCAAAGGGGTGCTCCTTTTGCACGACAATGCACCCGTGCACAAGGCGCAAGTTGCGGTGACTGCTGTACAAAGAGTGGGCTACGAAATCTTGGAACATCCTCCCTATAGCCCAGATTTAGTCCCAAGCAATTATTATCTGTTCCCAAAAAAAAAAAGAGCTTCGAGGGAAGAAAATTTTCCAGCAGTGAAGAGCGCAATTTAAGCCTATTTCGACGATAAACACAAAACATTATTTTCAAAGGCATAAATTGATAGATCTAATAAACGTATTAGAGTTGAGGGAGAATACATTAAGAAGGAAAAATAAATTTGCGTTTTATTTCTTAGTTTCTACCCTCTTTTTCGCGAACTTTTGACTCCCCTCCTACACATAACTAAATATTTACATACATAGAATATTGCGTGTTTTGAGTTTATCTCCATTTAATATTATTAAGATGACTGATAATATGATTTGATAAGACATGAGAACAGATAGCCAACATATCTAAATATCCATGACACATCCGAGGATGTTGTATAATAGTCATATACCTATAGATGTACATTTTTTAAATTATATTTTTATATAATATATATGGCACCGTGAAATTGTAAACTCCGACAGTTTATAATACGTCAGTAGATTACAATCTAACTTAACCTAACCTACCGTTAGTTTATAATCTCACGTGTTATATTAGAAACTGACGAAGTTCACATTTTCATGGCGACATATATATATATTTTTAATTGTACTTTTTTTTATTATGTATGTGTTATTATAACTACAGTTACAGTTCAATTATGTCAAAATGTATGTGACATCTTTCTTTACATGAATAAAAAACATTATTTATTGCCATGATGAAGACCTACTATAACTTGTATACTTGTTTGTGTTTTTGACAGATGAGACTGATTTTATAAAACTCTTTGTATTCCAAATTTGAATTAAGTAGGCTACAGGTGTATGTAGTAGGGCACAGATGAAGATGGTAATGTTCAGCAGGTTTCTACAGCCCTCAACAAGATTCGAAACAACACACCTCCATAAATAGGGGGAAGGGGAAGAGGAGATATTGGACTGGCAAGTGGTGGCACACCACATAGTTTTTTATGCAATTTAATTGTACAAAAACCGCTTTTGCTTAATTATGCAGTAGTTTGATTAAAAAAAAAATATTATTCTATTAATTTTAAAAATAAATTAAATGTTAAATTCATAGTTTGTCTCATTTTGCTTTCCTGCAAGTTTCTTTTAAATTTTAAAAATTTTCAGCAGATAAAACGTTCAATAAATATATCAAAAAGAAAATTACTTCAAAGGTAATTAATACTTACATATAAGAACTCAATATTCAGCCACTAGAATAATTTGAATTTGGAACAACACTAGGCAGCGAAGGAATCACGTAAACTGAACCACAGACATCTCCTGCAAGGATACTCCGTAACAATTTAGTCAGTCTCCTTGACACTATATCACTAACCGATATTGAGCTGTGCTAAACACCAATGACTCATGTTTTTAAATAACTTACGTCTAAACTGATTGTGGTAGTACATAACTTCGCGGGTGTTATTTGTTTACTTACACGAAACACACCTAGGTACGTATAGTACCTAATTACCGATTGTCACAAATATATGTTTATTTTATTAGCATTGCGTATACCGAACTGAATTATTACGTTTTAAGTACTATTATTTTCTTTGATTATTCTTATGATTTGCTTTAAAAAAAGAAGAAACTGGCCGCTATCACATATAATCACAACTTTAACAATGAAAATAAAATAACTGCAAACTAGAGATGCCTATTATTGTGACACAAATCGACTAGTATTACAATATAGAAAAACTACAAACCCGATACAGAACTACGTTTTATGTTAATGCTTTCAAATGGCTGTCATAAGTTGGCGGGGAGAAGTAGAAGAAGTATTTTTTTTCATTTTTTTTTTGCTCTTTCAACTGTTCGTTAACTGTTCTTAACTGTTCGATCAAAATTTTTATTTGTGCGATCTAAGTTTTTGGAGTTTACTCCTTAAGAATCGATTTTCATATAAGGCGCCCGGTATGAAAAAAATATGAAGAGTAAAATTAATTAGTGATCGTAGGGCCGCGTAACGCTTTAACGCTTTGTTGTGCTTTATTGGAGTTAACTCCTTAAAGAAAGACGCATGTAATACGTGTATTTAACTTTATGTTATATATATGTATATGGAATATATACTATACAGCGTCTAGAAATGACGTATATATATACAGAAGAGAGAGAGAGGGAGAGAGGGAGAGAGGGGGAGAGAGAGAGAGAGAGAGAGAGAGAGAGAGAGAGAGAGAGAGAGAGAGAGAGAGAGAGAGAGCCTCCAGCAAATTGTAAACTCCAGTCGTGTGTCGGAGCTGACACACACCTTTTTTTTCTTTTTTTAATAACAGAAAATTACCCTCAAGTTGGCGGGGAGAAGTCATTTTTTTACTATTTCAATTGTTTGTTAATTGTTCGTCAGTTCGATCAAAATTTTTATTTGTTCGATCTTAGTTTTTTTTTATATAAAATAAAAAATTACCCTCAAGTTGGAGGGGAGAAGTCGTTTTTTTTAATTTGTTTTTTTCTATATCAACTGTTCGTTAACTGTTCTTCGTTGTTCTATCAAAATTTTTATTTGTTAATATTATATATTTAATACAACAACAAATTTTATTATATTAATATAATATTAACCACAGAACAGAAAGATATACGTAGAAATGTTATGTGTCATTCATAATTTACAGCGGGACGACTGTCGCCAAAACTCACACAAATGAAAGGACTATTATTACTGCACACTAATAACGAATTGTTTTGATTTGATGTTTTTATTTTGCTTAAAACTAGCCTACAATACATAAAGTCACACATTTGAAAATATTTCTTAACGCGTAATCTTAATAGTTATTTTGCCGTAGCGTAAGAAGAACTTACAACGTTTCGTAATCTTGAAAGTAAGAATACTTCACTGCAAGCTATTCAACAACAGGTGGCGTTATTCTAAATGCACGCAATTATAACATTAATCACTTTAGGAATAAATTCGATATTTGTGTCATTCTTCGATATGTACCACTACTCGCTTAGTGTTGTAGCACATTTTAGAATATTATCAATAATGTCGATACCTAACTTCTGTTTTAACGGAGCAGAATGAAAAACAGGAATTAAATGTTACCTTCTTTTTAATGTTACCTTCCCAGATATCCATCTGGGAAGGTAACATTAAAAAGGTGAAAAAATAAGTACTTGCATAATAATGTTTATTAATTTTAAGAATCTGTATTATAATCATATATTATAAAGACTGCATTACACACTTAACAAAATTCAAAACAGTTGTTACATAATTAATATTTGGCATAGTATGTATCTCTAGTAGTCGATTTTAGAATAAAATGTGCAAAAATATTACTATATTCATTTTTTTTTTTTAGAAAATACCTAGTCTCAATAATTATAATTGACTGCAATGAACAAAAATGCAATACGTCTAATTGTCGACCCGTTGGTATAGTGTTCTATAATATGTCTGAATTTAGTAATACATAAGTTTATGAGAATTTTGCTTCCCTAGTGCAGCCTGCCTACTTTGAAGTTATTATTTATTAACTATTATTATTGTAACTCAAATCATAGGAAACCCATAGCAATTTTAATAATTATGAAAAGACATTATTTATTAAAAGCAACTGAATTAATCAAGAAACTTTATAGCATATTATTGATTTTAGAATAAATCTCTAATAATATCCTTTACTGCCCCTGAAATAAAATATATTTGTTTAAAATTGACGCTTTGAAAGCCTTGTTTTTAATTTTAACAAATGATGTATTCGAATATTGATATATATTTCGACTCCTTTTAACCATTGAATGAATGTTTCACTTTCAAGGCCACGTAAACAAACAAACAAAATTTAATATTTATAATATTAGAGTAAGTAAATATAACACGTTTAAAAGTATGCATATCGATAAAACCAACATCCTACCTGACTACATCACTAATCGAGTAGAATAGAATACTCGATTATACATTGCAAACTGATAAGATCCGATCATAGCAAATTGAGCTTTATGTGAATAAGATAAGGAAGAGTTTAGCTTAAATCTCTAGTCAATTATTAGTTAAATAAAATTTTAAGATTTTATTGAAAAAATATATGAAATTGTACTTACCGATGGTAAGAAACACATCCATTATTAATTTTTTTCCTTCTGCTATCACTTTTACACTGTAAAACAGAGCAGTACGGCATTGTGGCGTAAAAAGAACTTTCAATTGACGACCGACTCGACAAAGTTTTGTAATACGACTATGATACAAAATACCTACAACTCATAAAAGTATGCATTGCAACGCATAGTAGTGGCAAGCGCGTCACGCCTACTAGTCATTTCTACGTATATCTTTCTGTTCTGTGATATTAACTATATAATAATAAATATATAATATTAACAAATAAAAATTGTGATCGAACAATGAAGAACAGTTAACGAACAGTTGATTTAGCAAAAAAACAAATTAATAAAAACGACTTCTCCCCAACAACTTAAGAAAGTTTTTTTTTTATTTTATTTATAAAAAAAACAATTAAGATTGAACAAATAAAAATCTTGATCGAACAATGACGAACAATTAACGAACAATTGAAATAGTAAAAAAAATATGTAAAAAAAAAAAAAATTGGTTGCCTGTAAAGTCGGTATACGGGCGAAAGTTTTACGTGACAACGACTTTGAGTGGTAAAATAATTTTAATGTGAATATTCATTCGTATAGTAGGAAGAAGGATGAAAAACCATGCCCGAGTGGAAGGGACGCGTGCCTCTCACTCGCTCTCATTGTGAGCGCATAACGTGAGCGGAGCGTAACGCAGTTTCTTGAAGTGTCACCCGGCAAACCAATTTATAAGACGTTGTCACGTCAAAACGACTTCTCCCCGCCAACTTGAGGGTAATTTTTTTTTTATTTAAAAAAAAACTAAGATCGAACAAATAAAAATTTTGATCGAACAGTTAAGAACAGTTAACGAACAGTTGAAAGAGCAAAAAAAAAATGTAAAAAAACGACTTTTCCCCGCCAACTTAAGACAGCCCAACATAATACATATAAACAATCTACCAGAATCGATTACTAATAATTTGCGTTCAATACTCTCGTACTAAATTTATTAACATTTTTAGATTTATTATTTTAATGCTATAAATATGTTATGTTTCAAATAAAATTACATGAAATAAAGGAAAACTTAGTAAATAAATAAGTATTTCTTGTTGTAAAGTTAGAAACTAATTCTTTGTTAAAATGCGGTTTTAGAACAGAAATATAATACTTCAGTAAATCTCGTCGCGTTCCATATTGCGTTACACTACATTTGTTTCATTAAATAAAAGGGCAATTAACTAATTACTCTTTTGACTTTGACTCGAACTTAGTATTAATATAATTTTAACCACAAGTTTTTTAATGCTATTGTTTGTAAATTTTCGTAATTCGAAATGCCAGTTGTATTTTGCTTAGTTTGACACCCTTCGAAGTTTTTGACATTATTAGTCATTAGATTCGTATCAATCGTATCATTACTCGATTTTAATTATCACCTTTTTTTAGTTTCTAATATAACTGTAACAAGGAAATTATCAAGTGATCCTTTAAGATTAAGTGTGTGTTATTTTATTTTGTGTCGCTGTAAAGGTAACTGGATTTTATTACGTTTTTAGATTGGGTAATGTTGTGTTTATTTCTGTTGTAATTGCTCAATGTACACTATTTTAAGTGGTGACAGGCGGCGACCGTGTCTAAATCTGTTCTCTTACAAACTAAGACGTACATAGATTCATTGTCGTTTATAAACGATGACATAAAAACATTACACATTTACCTGCCTAGGGGTTATATAAAAAACGATACTGGTTTAGCAGGGTAATTACGTTATACACCCCTTTTCACAATAATTGGAAACAATCCATAAGGTATTTACATATTTAGAAAAATTTAATTACTATCAATATTTATTTTATTCAAGTATCCAATAAATTAATGTTTATGCAACTAGAATTTACTAAAAAATCCACTAACATAGTTAAATAATAAGTACATACCCATATAAGACATTTCTGAACAAAATTTTAAAATTTGATGAACTGTAGTGTGGTCAACTCTAATAAATTCTCTCAATTCTGTATGCACCATTAAAAAATCCATATGGTTTATTTTTGTTCATTATTAAAGGTAAATTATGCAGGTAGTCATGTGCAACAGCTAGTTTGCTATATTTTCCATTCATCAACACAAAAATCACATAACATGCATCAACATGCTGATAATTTAGGTTTAAGGAAGTGATATGCTATCACTTTTATGTTTCCTGTACATATTGAAGGATTTTTTTATATTTCAGTAATTTTAATTTTTGGCTCTCTTGTGGAGCAAAAGGATGTTTAATTCTACTTGTTTTAGTTGTGTTTAGTTCACAAAAACAATTATTAGATTCAATATATCCAGCTATATATAAATCCAGCCATCTAACAGAAAAATTAATTTACATATCTCTGCTCACGTAAAAGTTGTTTTGTCTGTACCTCTGGAACATTACTTTTTTTCTGAGGTGTATGCATAATTTCATGATGTTACAATAATAGTAATAATAACACTTGAGACACCTCACACGTGGCCGTCTGATCCCAAACTAGGCAAAGTTTGTACTATGGTAACCAGACTGCTGATAAACATACTTATATATTACTAAATACATACATATTATAGATAAATTACACCCAGACACAACAAATGATCATGCTCATCACACAATTATTTGTCCTGAGTTGGAATCGAACCCAAAACCTCAGGCTCTGTAGTCCGGATCATTAACCACTAGACCAACAGGCCAGTCAACTGTTGATTAGTGAAAGTGTAAAACAAATAAACAAACTCGCTTTTGCATCACTACAAATTATAAAACAAAGTCCCCCGCCACTTCTGTCTATTCGCGATAAACGGTTAATGAAAACGATAAATGATTTTCATACCGTTTTTACCAATAGACAGAGTGATTCATGAGGAAGGTTTAGGTGTGTAATTTATTAAGGTTTTGTGTAAATTGCCTGAAATATCGAAGATCGAATGTGGTCGAAGATTTAAAAAAAAATCAATATATGCATTGCTTGCTTTGCGTGAAGCTGGGGCAGGGTGCTAGTGTATAATATAACTAACTGGTTAGGATTGGCATTAGTATAGATAAGCAAGTAATTGAAATGTTGTTATTTCATGAGTTACATTTTAACACATCATTCATGCTATCTAAAGTACACAGCTATTATCTGTATTGTAATGTGACCCTACTGATTCAAATGGTTTATCTATAAACCATATCAGGTCAGAGTTATATTTTGTAATGTACATCTAAAATATATTCCACATAAAAACTGATTAAATAGTGTGCATTGATTGACTTATAAGTATATATTTCATAAATATCTTGGGATCTAAATGGTTGGGCATGGTACGGTTCCAGAGAAATGTCCTCCCGAATCCCTCTGGCTGTGGATTGAGCTCTCTGCCAAGGTATTCCCGAGGGACAACAGTATGTGGTGCCTCAAGAAAGTGTATTGGTTTCTAAAGGGACAGCAACCCGCATGCGAGCCCTCTGGAATTACAAGCGTCCAACGGCACCTGAAGTTGTTGGCTGAGTTCAGTCCAAACCATATACCCTGACCGCCGGCAATGGATGTTAATGGTAGCTCCTTATTTTTGCGAAATTACCTAAAGGCATAGGCAGGTCTAGTACAAACCTTTGTCTGTAATCCTGACAGCAGTGAGACGGAAGGTCTCACCACATTTGACTTACAGACTGCCCAGTCTGTAAGACTCGACATCAGAATAGTTGTAGGAACCATTATGAGACATTTGGCCCTGAATCGGCATGTATTCACTATTAATACTAGAGACAGCCCTATGCAGAGGATGTCTCAACGCAGAGGAAACGGTCTCTCACATTATCCTAGAGTGTGAGGGACTGGCCAAACAACGGGCATATATCATCGCGGATGTGAGGTCGCTCCTAAAAGCCTGTAAACGCCCCAGGAGGCTTCTGTTCTTCTGGAGAGAGCTAGGCTGGCTTATCCAGTCAGTCACATCTGCACTCAAAATGGAATTTTGAGTCTAAATGCGGAAACAAAGCCCTTAACCAGTAATAATGAACCTGATAGCCACTTACCACCACGTAGCTCTTCGGAGTTGCGAGAAAGGAAACTTCTGGAATGAATCACTCAGATCACTAGAGGGGGGTGACAGAGGCCTGCCTATCACCCAATAACTGGGTCAGGGAAGGCGGAGTTCTTGTCTCGCGCGTGTTTCTCGAGTCCCTAGCTAGTGTTGATAAATTAATCTTTCATCTTCCATCTAATCCCATTATTGTGACTAGTTGGAATAAAATAGTTTCAATTAGTTATATTTAGTGTACTTCAACTTATGAGTAGCTAAAGCCATGATAATGAGATCTTAATTAAGGATATACGGTTTTACTCACGTGTATATTTCGGGGGTTACTCTTCGATCTTCGATCGATCGACTAGTTTCGGACCTGACGTTACCGTCGGTTACAGATGCCAGACTCGACGGAACCGATAAAGGGCCACCGTCGCGACGGAAACTAGTCGGGCATCCCCGCTTCATCCTTAATTAATATGAATACCACTCACGAAAGGTTTTATTTGGAGATATTGAAGTCTCCAAACATACTTGTGTTAGACAAAAACTTTGAAAACTGATTTTTAGGCATAGGTATTGTGTAAATAACTGTATGAACTTAAAAAAAACTGTTATTTTAAACATTTACATTACAAACTGACACTTAAGTTTTATTTATTTGTATTGATATTCTTCAACGATAAAATGTATTTATAGAAAAGTTATGTATGTATACAAACATTAAAATATTTACAATGTTTATAAAAGGTTTCTTGATAAAAGGTGATAGGTATTTTTAGTTTTATTATCATCATTTGTACACACTACTTAATTCGTATTTGGTGATTGTTTTCACTGATTGAATTATTTTTATTTAAGTAACTCA
Source organism: Euplagia quadripunctaria (assembly GCA_963859945.1). NCBI lineage: Eukaryota > Metazoa > Arthropoda > Insecta > Lepidoptera > Erebidae > Euplagia > Euplagia quadripunctaria. The sequence goes on along the minus strand of OY982563.1, from coordinate 25,231,166 downwards.
AAATGTTGGTAAAATTTCACCTAATTGGAGAAGTACAGTGATGATGATGAATCTTCTCAAGTATGTATGTATGTGTCTGTTTTCCCTTTCCATTTAAAATTGCTTCCAATGTCGCAATCTGTGAGCACTGACTTCTCTGTTCTCCTTTCTCTACCTTCTGTTTAAGCTCCCTATTTCTGGTTTTTGTGCTCCAATCAAGTTACTCTCGTGGAAACAAGTGGTCCTATCGTTGCCCAGGTTTAAGGCTGCCATCCGTCCGGGTTTCCCCGGATTTGTCCTAGTTTAGAGGGCGTCCGGGGAGCGTCCGGGCGGGGTTTTCAAAAAGTGTCCGGGTAAAACCCGGGACACTCTGTGCCACGGGACAATTATAATTGTTAGATGAATCGTTGAAAAGCTAAAAATTTCAATGGAATCGGCCTTTTCTTAAAGTGTCCGGGCAAGAATCTCGATTTCACCTATGTGTCCGGATTTTTTTAAGTTTTTGTCCGGTGTTGGTAAATTAACTGATGGCAGGCCTACCCAGGTTGCACTTTCAATTGTTGTATTAATTACATAACCTTAAATCTAAACTCAAAACGCTCATCCTAGGTAATGATCTAGACGAGCCGCTTAGACAAGTACTAATAATGGTTTTCTATTAGCAGGTAATCAACAATGGCGGAGGTGGGCTTTCCTGGTCAGCACTCAACCACCACAACAGTGACGTCAAGCACTGCCGTCCAAACTAACATACGGTTCGATCCGGCCTATATTAAAACTATACCCGGTATACTGAAAGTTGTACAAGTCGTAAGTACCTATGAACTTAATATTTTTATACTAGACGTACCCCGCGTTTATAACACTCTTCTAGCATGATGTCATACGATTACAATTTTCCTCAATAAACAGGTTATTTTATGCAAAAATATATAAACTAATTAATCAACAATGAAACAGGGAACCGGCCCACACCGACAGGATATATTTTTTCCATAGGGGTCTTCTTCCTTCCAGCTTCGAAGAGCCCCCGCTCCTGTTCCGCAGCCGCCGACTGCTCCGCCCGTGTTAAATTAATATCTTTATAAATTAAAATCTATCTGTTATTCTGATGTGTAAGCAATGTTAATGTAAAGTTTCATAAAAATACCTTCACTAGTTTTGCGTGAAAGAGTTACAAATATCTATCCATCCTCACAAACTTTCTCATGTAAAATATAAGTAGGATGTCCACCACTCAGAACGGGCTTAGAGACGGTGCGACGACACCAAACGCCTTCTAATAGTATTTCCACCGTGCGCTTCTGCTAATTTAAGGCTTATTATCCTTCTGATTAGACAAAGACGGCGAAACCGCACTCTTATTAGACAAGAGCCAGAATGATTCCTCACATTCACTATTTAAACACTAACTTCAATTCTGACCAGCTCAAATTGAAGTTAGCTGTCAGTTTAAAACGTTATTTAAACTTCATTAATATTAACAACTTATTCAGGGACAGTAGAAATTTATTCCTCCGCTCGCATGGGTATCGATTATATCGCATTAAAATGCTTATAGAGCCCTAGGGTTCAAGCTATCCCCCAACAAATTTTCTTAATGTCGTACGTTCAGATACTTCTTTGCCAATCATGAAAATGCTTAATGTAAGAAACTTCTATGAATGATAAGAAAAGGTTGAAAAGTCGTGTTAAGGATGATTGTAATAAACAAAGACTGGGTGTAATTGGCGCAAACATATACAATTAGACATAGTCTGAATACCATCAATTTCGATTGTTAATATAAGAGAACATAAAAGTTATTTTTGGCATGTAAACAGTGTGACCTTATAAAAACTGTTCTGTGTCACGTTATTGAACTTATCAACATAACATTCTGACGTGACATGCGATATTAACAATGGTGTAAATCAATTATTACTTCAATTCAATATATTTTAGAACATCTAATTTAAAAATACTAATATTATAATGACGATTTACTTTGTTTGTTGTTGATTTATTCTTGTTGATTTCCTTGTACAAAAGTAAAATTGGCTATATTTTATTTCAGTAATAGAATAGGTATGAGAAAACCAGAACACAGCAAGTACATATCTAGTAAAATTTTAACAAAAAGAGATTGGAGACGTGTTTTAATTAAATGTAGGGAGTACGACACAATAGATAATTTCTGTTCGCAGTTACAAATTTAAATATAGTTGATACTACTGCCATTAGTTGTGATTCAAACAATGTCGTCTTTTAAACAAGTTCAAAAGCAGAAAGTTTCTCTTTCAAAAGTCGGATACACATTTCCATTAGCGACCGCACACCTTCAACCGTCACTGTGATGCGTTAATCACTGTAACTGCATTTGCAATGTATTTTTAATTAAATAAAGAGGAGAGGAAGTGCCGCAATTATGCAGAGATACTATGTCTGGATTTCTGCATGAAATTCTATTGTATCCTTGACCAATCACGTCATTCCTTTTTATTAACACCGTTTATTAGCTTCACTTGTAACTATGTAAATGAATCTTAGAAGTAAATTTTAACCTACTCCTAATTGTCATATCGTTATAAAACTTTGTAGCATGTCGTTTGGATGACAATACTATAATCTGTCATCTTGGAGCTGATCTGATGAAAGAGCAAAGAGGTGGATAGTGGAACTCTTCAGTGGCTACTAGTAAACATTCGAATTTGGACTCATATGATTCGTTTTGAAAGGTTCAATAGATTGGGCTTTGTAACGATGGTCTGATGATGAAGCCAGATACAGATAATACAGACTGGTCTGATGATACAGATAAACTCCTTTTTAACCGATTTCAAAAAAGAAGGAGGTTCTCAATTCAATTGTATTTTTGTATTTTATGTTTGTTACCTCAGAACTTTCGACTGGATGAACCGATTTTGATGATTCTTTTTTTATTTGAAAGCTGGTGCTTCCCGTGTGGTCCCATTTCAATTTGGTCCAGTTCTGACAATGGCATCCATGACAAAACCATATAAGTCTTTTATAGAATAGTTTTTTTTTCCAAGTCGATTTTTTTTAAAGAATTTATTACTACTTAATTCCGTTCGCTATTAAAACGTGTTTTTTTTTTGTTTTACTGAAATATAATTTTTAATATACAAATTCATTTGCAAATAGGTGAATATGTGTCACTGACTCTTAACGTTCACTCACACGATTCTACAATAAAGTGTTGATGGAGCCAGGAGATGCGGTGATAGCAGTTTTGTGTTTTTAATATTATTCTGTGATTTAATATATTCCCATATTTTTCAGTTCTGCAGCTTAGTCGGTTTTATCTGCATCCTGACGTCGCGCTTGAGTTCCGCGCCCCGAGGTGAATTCTTTAACTGGATATCCATGATTGCCTTCTGGTTCACTGGCATACTCCTGGGATTCTACCTGTTTCACATTCTGGAGAAGTTCTATAAAATTCCTTGGCTGAAGATTGAGTTTGGTTTCTGCGCACTATGGACCTTTTTCTTCTTGTTGGCGTCGATATTGGCAACGACCGTTCACGATAATTCCTATTCGGCTGCCGCGGTAAGTTGCTCCACTTATCACCGATTTATAATATAATTTATAATATATGTATTTAATAATATGTAAGTATGTTTGTCAGAAGTCTGGTTACCATAGTACAGGCTCTGCCTAGTTAAGGATCAGACGGTCGTCTGTGAGAAGTCTCAAGTTATTATATATTATATAATTGATAGAAAAAAAAAAATCTGGAACGCGAACTTTTCTTTCTGTTTGGACATTCCTTTGTATCTTTTTATTTAACTTAGATATACAATCATAATAAATACACGAACAATATATAAAAATGACTTGATTTTTTCTGACCAAAATAAAAATAATTTATTAGTATTTGCGCCTAATTGTATGTCATTTTTTTTTGTAGTTCTTCGGTTTTGTAGCGACAATCGCTTACGCCGCCGACTGCTATTTGAAATGGGTGGCTGTTCGCAGCGGTGGGCTGGCCCAAGGGTCCCGTGTTGTCTCCAAGCAGACGACTTCCACTGTGGAGTCGCCTCCCCCCAGGGAAGGGTACTAGGAAGGTACAAGAGTAACTGGGATATTTGAAAGGAAGAAAAGTATTTTAAAAGTGATCAGATGCTATTGAAAAGTATTATGTGTGGAATATAACGAAGGCATCTATTATTGTCCCAGATAGAAATAGCTCCACACTCGAGCAGCGCTTCACGATATTTGTAGAAAAGGTTAAAAAGACATTGGCACTTTAAATGCACATACTATTATGTTATTTTAAGGTTTTAAATGTTTGCGATGTAAGTATTCTACATGCGTGCGTACAGCAACGGTTGAGTTGCGTTTGTCATACGTTAATGCTCTAGTTGTTATCTTAACTGATAAGGCATTTTCATTAATTGTGATTAAGATGCAATGAGTCACTCTTGCCGATTGTTTAATAGTACAGTCAGCAAATGGCAACTTATTTCTTGATACTTATTTCAGCAACATTGTAAGCAGACTTTTGAGAATATTCTGTTATTTAAAAAGTTAACACTGCTCTGTGTCCGGGATTACAAAATGCTCACGTCATTTTGTGAAACAATATAACATGTATATGTCGTTGTCGTGTTGAATGATATTAAAATGTTATTACTGAACAAATATTAAACGTCTCCCTTACGTACAATCGGTTCAGCGGCGAATTTACACATTTGCCGCCAGTAGGCTATTAAAATTTTGCCGCCCCAAAAAAATATGTAGGCCCCAAATTTTCCGCGCCCTAAAATCTGTCGCCCTAGGCTTCAGCCTACTCAGCCTATTGATAAATCCGCCACTGAATCGATTATATTACTGATTGTTAATGAATATAGCTTTTGGGTTTACTTAAAACAATGTTGTATAGTGTATAGTAATCTGATGTATAATTTCTAAAGATTTCAAGACGCAGAAGCAACAAAAATTAAACTTATAAGTACGCTACGTGTGACATTGACGACTCGACCAACTCTTCTGATCTAACCTTTTAGTTTTGTAAGTGTAATATCTTAGAATAATAATCGAAAAGAATTGTGTATCTACTTATATTACTTTATAATTAATTTTTTGGTCGTTACAACTGCTGGCACACTATCTCCAATATTTATCAACAATGTTTTTCATTTGTGTTGTTAGATATATTATCAATTCTGTTTTTTTTTATATACCTATACTTAGAAGTTAAAATCAATTATTGATATTTTAGTGTGCTAGCACGTATTGTAGATTAAAGACCCCTATGCGCTCGATTTTCTATACAAACGAGATGTTGCTTTGATAAAAATAGTCTGTCAAATATTACTAAGTTTGTATAGAAGTAATGAGTCATAGCGGGGACTCATTATATTATAACTAACATGGATGCAACGGTATAACCAAAGAATCAATGTACCTACAGGGTGTTACGGCTCAATATGACATGCATGATCTGAATGGAATGTAATCATGACAAATTGTCGCAAATTGTATTTTTATATATCATATTATAGGCACCGACTAATTTTTGATGCACTTTTTAGCGACTCTTGAATGTCAGTATTTTAACTAAGTTATAACTTAGCTAGAAATGTATTTTATTAACTATTGGTGACTTGATAATTTTTTGCCCAGTGCGTTATAATTTTTTTTTCGGGCACGCACAAATCCTAAAGGGCCTATGGGATTTGTGCGTGCCCGAAAAAAAAACCTCTGGCATAGGCCGTCACCACAACCGGGCTTTTTGGTGGGGCGGAATGGAAAATCGTAATGTGGTCCATACTCGACACGGGTACTACTCTAACTCTTCACCTAGGCTACGTCCATGCACAAGGGAAGCTGTCCACAACAGCGGCTTGAGGGAAAACCCGTCCCGTCCACCCTCGGGCACACTCGCTTAACCTCACACAGAGTGCTCCTAATTAATTATATCCAGTTCTAAATCGGTAATTCAATCAACAACGCCCGTAAATGCTTGCCTATATTCGTAAAGCTAAACTATGATAGTAGTTTAGACACGTACGTGGGATGTACCCAGATATTTGTACTTGTATGAAAAATGTGCATACCTCATCAAAATAAAGGGGCCGTTGAATCGCGATATTATATGGACCATTATACTCTGTCCATTCTATATTTTCTTTTTGACAGTTCGATAAGCAGTTAATTAGTTACGACCTACGTTGCCGATTAGATTAAAAATAACAATCGTTTTCCTTTACGTATCTTTTCTGTGTCCAAATTATGTAGATATATTAATTAGTTATGGACTCCATCCCGCGCAAGAATTAGCGCAGGAATTCTGTCAAGTGTTTTATAATTATACAAGTGAATAACAAAAACGTAAAAAAATGGACGTCTATTCGTCCATCTTGAAAAATTTACTCGTCCAAATTATGACAAATCAGCAGCGTGTTATCTAGATTATATGGTTGACACTTTCATGCATTGACATTTCATGTGAGTGAGCGAGTGAAAAACAAACAGTCAAATATTGGTTGTCTGTAAAGTCGGTTTACGGACGATAATTTTACGTGATAACGTCATAAAAAAACACAATATTTTTAAAACTCTGGTTAAAAACATTAATTTTTAATTTTTAAATATTATTTACAGTTTTTGCAAATTTAATTTAAATAATTTGTTTAAATATAATCACGAACAGTTAGTGATAGAAATAAACTGAAATCAAATCAATGTCAATAAACGAACGCTTAGGGCGATCGTGCCTCTCTATCGTTTATACCGCGCTCTCGCTTGCGCCTCGGCTCAGGCGGAACGTGACAATGAGTCATGCTTTTTCGTGCGTGCAGCCGGCTTTCATCGATTTATAAGACGTTATCACGTCAAAAAATCTATATAAGAGGCTATATACTGTTATCTTATGTATCAATCTAAGTTTTTTAAATGAAGTTCAGTACTGATTATAAGTATTACTAGCGAATGCTGACATTCATAGTTGATTTACACTTTTGATAATAAACTGTTTCTACTGCACTGTAATTGTGACTTTCCCGAGCCTTGTACACTTACGTGCCTTGTTTGCTACAAATTGAGATTAGATATAAATTGTTGATTCTAGCCATAATATGTTATAACTAATTGTAATATTAAGGTAATGTATTTATCTCTGCCACAACGGACAACGAATTATTTTTACACACACTCCACTTTGGTGCGATTCATACAATACGTTTGAAAACAAGGAAGATAGCGATCCAAATAGCGTTATAATTAACACGTTATTTTTGTTGTGGCGTTAATTATGTCGTTATTTTTTTAGCAGTTCTTTTCTTTCTTTTTTTATACTTTACTAGATACATTCAAAGTTTATCGTGTTTCATTTAAATTGTCTAACGTGATATATAATAGCAGCGAGTACGACTTGCTTATTGAAAATCAAAATGCTTGACGTATTTTATAGATGGCGCTTAAACTCGTTTCTTCTTATACAATACTGAATAACATCTTCTATGTTATTTACTGCTATCAATATTATGTCCATTTCTTTATTACAATTTCTATACCTAGAACGTACTCAAAGCATAGAGTTTGTCGCCAGGCGGTCCCAATAGCCGCCCAATACATAGATTGATAAATATTGACAGGAAGGTTGGCTATTTGGCTTCTGTCTAATCATATTTGAAATATAAATATTCACACATATATATATATATATATATATATATATATATACCTATGTCTTTTTTCTTCTATAAAGTACACCCACAATCAATAAATGAATTTTATGATGATTAAAAGCAAAATATTTCTAATTGTATTTGTTAATTTTAGCAACATTTACGTGGGTTAAACCCGATATATAGTACGTATACTATATTAGACACAATTATACTGACAAATTAACTTTTTATTAGGGATGTAATGATAATGAGTTTCGTCAATGCAATAGCAACTAAAATAAAATATGAAATAGCACATGTTTTAAAAAGCTGTAATGTAAGTGCCTACGGTTGAACCAACTCATTTTATGTAATCTGTTGCGTTATTCGTACTAAGAAACTTATATATATATTTAAGTTAACGAAACGATGTTCTGCCATATCGGTATTTTTATATCGTTATTTTTGTTAACCTTGATTTAACGGGTTTTTGGTATTCTACGTCAACGATGTCTAATTTATTAAAATATTAATATATGAGTGCTACAGTGTTTGTTATATTTTGAATACTATTAAATCATGTTTTTATATCTGTAAGATGCCTGTCTGATTCATTAATACATAATATATCTTTAGTTTTTTACTTACACTCAAATTCTGTTATTGGTTTTGAAAGCTCAAGTTTTTGAGATGTAATTATTATTGTGTCTATACACTTCTATTATAGTTAATTCTGTAAATAAGTATTTATAAACGAATTTCCAATATTTTAATTAAGCCTAATAACAAAATCGTGTTAATATTTGTATTATTCTTGTGTTCAATTTTTTAATAATATACTTATTACAATGTTTGAAAACGTATTTTTTATATTTGTAATAACTTTGGGATTAATTTTAAATGTACCTACTTTACAATGGTGGCAGTAACGCTTTAACTTTATAGTATTCTACAGCAATTAGCAGCAGCCTAGATAAGTTTTACTGTCTTAGTTTCAAATAGAATCTTGTGTGTCGAAACTAAACGAAATGCATACCTAGGT